>CM068368.1:565091359-565296359 GCA_034769895.1 Magicicada septendecula | reverse complement strand
TCGCCATTTGGATGCTGCGTATTAGTGGCTTAATGGTTATATGAATTACAGCGCCAGGCATACCTATAGTATCATATTTACATAGTCAATGCTTTATCAATCAAGGCGAACTGCGTGGGACAGCCTATATATTATGAATATACAAGCAGGCCTAATTGCGCCCATTTCTCAAAGTCCCCAATAATAGGCATACTGTCCAACAGACAAATTTACAATTTGAAATTACTTGTTTGAAAGTACTTATTTAGAATAAGAAGTAAATTCCTTTTTTTTTTATCTACTTCATCTAAGTCATCCATTCATCCCTTTTAATTTACTTATTTTTATCACGTATAACGAAAGATGCCCGTTGCCGCAGATGAAGACCTAGACTCTAGTGGATCTGATAACCAGATAAACGACTTATTTCGCAAAAGTAGATACGGAAAAAATAATTTTTATTTCGACCAACTTAATTACACCACTAAATATGAAACGGTACCAATAAAACAAGCGTCAAAAATGTTATCCCATTAGCTAAGCGGAAAATGAAAAAATTACTCCCTATATTTTACAGATAATAAATGTTTCTTCTGTATTACATTCACAGACAGTGATACTAACTGTCGACAAGCCACGCCCGTTTCTAGTACACTGTGTGAATAACAAATTAAAATAATAATATATACTTTGCCTCGAGTAATGTTCTGCTAATTTTTTTAGATAGCGTGAGATTCGCAGAAAGAAATATTACTGGTGTGTTAGCATGTACGCAAAATTAATTTTATAAAAAAAAGTGCTGGATTTACTCGTTCACGGAACTGACGCTTATTAATTTTTAACGATGTCAACGAACCATAGTTTTAGTTACTTTTTTTTTCAATTTGTTTCCCTTAACACTGACCTTTCCGATCTGTTTTACTGGTGAAGTAATTTTTATAACAAGTTTGTCTACAGGGAACAAAAGTGAATTATACATAAATCGCTTCGAGCACTGAAATGTTTCAATGTATATTGTACTGTTATTTATTACTGATATATAATATAATATTTGCACCACGTTGGATGCGTCATTTGTGTGGTAATTATTTATACGTATAGTAATTAAGAAATGTACCTACTGTTATTATGTTTTTTTTATTTACCAGTACATGTAAAGAAACTCTTTCTCTCAGGGTTAATGATTATTAAGTTATTTGATCGTATTTACGATTGTATCTATTATTTTCTTTTCTTTAAACCAACCCAGATTCAGTTAATATGTAGTATTTTGATAATTAACCATGTAAAAAATAAATAACATACTAATGTAACTTAACCGTCTCTGAATTCTTCCAGCTGCCACGGGTTCACTTCTGGTTGTCGTTTACCTTTTTTCAAAAGCAATATTAGGCTTGGCAATCTGTTTTTTCACACAAATTTCTTATTGCTCTCACCGCTGAATGCCGCTCTCCAGGACTACTGCAACACAGGTGTCTCCTCGGAACACTTAATTATCCTTTATGGCCACTTAAACTCTTCTCCAGTCCAAGATTTTCCTCTTCTGTCGTCGTTCTATCAAGGATATTGTTATATTTCTCGTATTATTATTTATTTATTAAATATTATAATCAAACTCTGGTATCACGATTTAAAATCCTTTACTTTATTTTCTTTTCCATGTTACATTAACTTTGATGATGTACAAATGTTATTTCTTCATGTATTTACTATTAGATATATAATTTTAGAGTTATAACATTACTCTTAATGAATTTAATTGAAGACTAATAACGTTACTCTTAATGAATTTAATTGAAGACTCATAACGTTACTCTTATTGAATTTAAAATTAGACTAATACATTTTCCTTCATCACTATCCAAAACAATTTCTTAACATTTTATTTCTTTTATGAATTTGCTAACTGCTATAATTTTTTATTGTTCGACTAAGCTTTTCGTCATTACTGACATCTTCAGGTCTTAAACAACGTTGTTTAAGACCTGAAGATGTCAGTAATGACGAAAAGCTTAGTCGAACAATAAAAAATTATAGCAGTTAGCAAATTCATAAAAGAAATAGTAAGGATGGCTGCTAATTTAAACAATACGAAGAATTTCTTAACAATTTACAAAATTGCCCCCATGATAATTCCCTAATTTCTTTACATCTGTTTATCATATACCTATTAAAACATATATCATTTTTCTATTTCTTATTAAACATCTTTATTTTACCTATAATATTCGTAATTCTATTGGTTATTTATTAAATTATAATTTTATTACTCTTTACTCTTCTTATAATATTCATTCCAATTTCATATATTATTTTCTGAACATATAACTAAATATGGTTTTACATCATATAGGAATCGACCTCTATGTTGTCTGAGTAAGTCGATATTCCCAATGTTTTCTGTTTACATTCAATACAAAATCTGCATCCTTTCTCTTTTAAAATTTATTATCTCCCTATTATGTACTGTGTGCATTTTAACAGCAGTACAATATGTAACTGTTAGTTATTATACTTATTATATAACTACTACTATTCTTATTGGTAATTTACACTACTGTGACAATAGAATGCCTCACATCTGGACTTAATATATTATAAAAAGTTCATAAAATATTATATATGTATATGTACTAAATTCTATTTTCATAAAAGAATTAAGTTATCCATACTCAAGTACGCATAACTCGCTAAACTTAATTAGTATTCAATTTAGCAACGCAACGTTGCTACTTATTTCCCTCATAATGTTTCTACATACTTCCTATGGTTAATTTTCTCTTTTGGACTCTTTATCACAATGCTGTCGTGAAACTATCCATTTCCTGCATAGCGTATATCATCCTCAAATCTTATCAAGTTGAGCGATTTGAATGGACTCATGAGGATTTGGAACACGATTAGCGGATTCTTTTCCTCTTCAATCTTGAAATACTTTTTCCATAATCACGGAATGATCTCTTTTCTTGTATTATGTTCACATTATATATAATTCACATTATTATCTCTTTTCACATTACTACAGTTCTTGATATATAGGCATTTCACTTGCAACCTACTTTTTTTACGACAACCGTATTTCAAATTTTAAATCAATTACAGACATTTTTACAAAGATACTCAAACGGCGCTCCGTTCCCGATATTCAACGCCTACGTCTTAGACGTAACAAATTTATTATTATTTTCGTTGTGTCCACTAATGGCATTCAAGTCATCTGTGGCAAACCTTTCTCAGTCTATCATGTAGTACTTGTCTACTATAGTGCTATTCAGTAATTCCTAGCTTCCCCTTGGACGGGATTTACAAGATGTCAGAAGCCAGAATTTACATATTACTGTCGTCAAGATCCCTGTGCTACATTAAACGTAATTACATCCCTAACTATTTCGTTCATATATTTTCACTGAACTCAAAAAATTCTGCAAAAAAGGAACGTTGTATTATCGCAATCAAATGTAAATGTTTATTCTATTATAATTAAAGCCACAACACATTACGGGTGAGTGCAATAACCCGAATACGGCGCTGTGCCCCAGTTTTTACTTCCATCAGTTGATGCTCCCAGGACTTTTCACATGTGTTACTAATTTGGTGTATATAAGGTAAATAACCCGTCAGCTGTTAGCAACAACATTATTTACATTGTTCTACTATGTGTATGTACTTAAAGCGGCACATTTGGCATGGCGCAACACATAACGCTTCAATTCCGTTCCGTTCGACCCGCTCCCGTTAGACTAAACATAACTGCTTCTGCACCCACCCACGTAAAAATGCACCGACTACTATAATTCCATAGTAACAACAAAAGAACGTTGTTTTGCATCGTTAAAATTCCGGCTGCACAGAGTCGTGCACGCAGCCAGATCAGGCGTAGCCCTAATGCGAAAGTTTTACTTTCACACAAAGTGTACCAGAGCTTAACACGTTTTTTAAAAATTGACTGCAAATTTGTAATCTGTTAATCACGCGAACAATAAACAATTCGAATGATATAAACATACATGATTCAAAGAGTTGTTCACCGACAGTTCTTATTACTGTCCTTACAGTTACTCTACTGTTCTTATTACTTATTACAGAATACACACATACACAAAAAGTATAATTAAAAGTCTAAACGTCTGAATATCTAAACAAAATGACACTTATTACTGACATGAACTAAGAACTTACCTGAAGGGCAGATCTAACAATTTATGTCTTTTTAGTCTATAAATCTCTTCACTATTATCCTACAAATTAGAGCTAGGAGGCTACGATGATATCCTAATTTAGATATGTGTTTATTGCTGAGGCGGACATTTTCATCTTTCACAGTAGGAACTTTTAGGTCTCGGTTTATAGAGTTGTTGGAAACAAACCATGGAGCGTCGACTACCGATCTTAGAGTTTTGGATTGAAAGCGCTGTAAAATTTCTATGTTGTTCGTACTAACAATACACCAAGTTGAATACCATAAGTCCACACCGGATTAAGAATTACTTTGTGTATTAAAAGTTTGTTGATGAGATTTAACCGAGATTTCTACCCATATGCTAGGAGATACTTCTGACCTTGAGGTTAAGTTCAGTCTTCTTAGAAGTTATGTGTTTCTTCCATGTCAGTCTGCTATCCAAGTGCATTCCAAGGTATTTACCACTTTCAGCTTGGAGTATTGTTTGACCATTAATTGTTTCTGGAGGGCAGTAAGCCTGCAGTGCGGTAAAGTCTGGGATTACTCCGTGGTGCTTCGTTTTGTGGCCTTGCACACAGTATAATCAGTATTTCCATTAGGTGACATATTTTATAGATATTCCTGAATGTCTTCATTCTTCAAAGATTTTAGCAATCGTTTTAGTTTTCTGGCTACGTTATTCAACTTTCTTTTATCATCCGAGTGGTGAGTAAACTGCAAAATTCGTCGCAACCTTCGCTTCTCAGCTAATTTCTCTCGAACAACCATAGGAAGATTTACGTCGTTATCCTTCGTTGTAACGGAGGGTTGGAGCCTCCCAGGCTGATTTTTGAAGAACACTGGTGAGATAAGTTACAGCCAATTCCAATTCAGCAGGCGTGCGAACTGGAAATTCAAGCGGGATATTATCATTTAAGAGCTATCTAAAGTAGTACCAGTCAGTATTACGATTTGTGAGTGTTGGTAGACTTTCAGACTGTACGACGTACTGCTAATAGGCAATAATTCGAGTGTGGTGAGACAAGTCAAGGCAAGTGTCAACTTTGTCGTATGTATGAGGCAAGCTTCTCATTATAAAGAAATTAATGCGATCTGGTATTTTATTTCTACACAAAGCCAATAGGTTGATTGACCTATGGACAGGAAGGACAGTGATTCTTCTCTTATGACATTATACAAAATTTTACCCCTCGGATTTGCTAAGTCTTGAACCCAATTGCCGGAGTTTTGCATTCAACTCACTCTCCCCCCACCACCATCACAAATCATGTACCAAGAGTTGTAAGAAAAGATTTGAATCAGATTCGTTGAATCTATTCTTCGGGGGACAGTAGACTGCACAAACAATTAGAGGGCACCTTTGATCTTCAATTAATACGTTCGTTGCCTGTTGGTGAGTAGTTCTGACTTTAGAGAAACAACGTTTTATAATGTTTCGGATCAACAAAGCGGTACCGCCACGAGCTCTACGGTCAGGATGTTGGGTATCATAAATATCATAAAGCAAGTCCTGTAATTCTAATATGGTTCTTTCTGTGAAGTGTGTCTGAGGTATTAGTATAACGCCCAATTCATTGTCAATAAGTAAAGCGTTAAGTTCTAGTTTTCATTAAGAGTCTAGTAGCCTACATATACATTATTAAGGAAGAATAATTTTCTCGTCTTCAAAGTATATCTAGTGAAAATATAAATAATAGAATAAATAGATTTTCTGGTTGTTATTTTCTGACTCTGTTCTGAGGATTTAAAAAAAAATGTATTGGTTATGTCACGAATGGCAAATATTCAAAGTTGGTGAAAGGCGCGATAATTCACGCCAACCTCCACAAATCAAGAAGCAGGAGGCACAATTAGCGATAGGATTATGTGACGAGTAACAAGTACAAAGGTAATTTAAAAACTGTTCTCAGCTATTGTATTCTGGCAATAAGAAAAAACTATACAGGTCACTATAAACATGCCAAGTCACAAACTTGCAATGACGTACAGTTCGTACTAAAAAAATAAAAGTGGTAAAGGTGATACGTGTGGGGCCCCAATGTGTTCCTTGCGCGAACAATAGGCCTGCAATAAACATAACCCTCGAGAGGCCTTGGGGAACAATTTTACAGCCTCTTCTCCTACCTGCAAGTATTGCCTTAATACACTCACCATTTTGGAAACGGAAGAACTCGTTGCTTATATACTGAGCCGACATGTCTGAATATAGTCATTGTTTAGGTCACGTACACGTACACGCTCTTTTGCCGTTTACAAATGCCCACAATTACGTATATACATCTCTCTCTCTCTCTCTCTCTCTCTCTCTCTCTCTCTCTCTGTAATGTACCCACTACTTCTCTCACGTCTGCCCTCAAGCTACCCTCCCACCAACACCATGTAGCATACATGTAAAGAAAAACATTTATTTCACTTGTGGCCCATTTGCTTGTTTACGATACACTCTCGACGTTTTGTCCTAAATATTCGCTCTGTTACATTCAATCATAATTTAGGATGGAATTTTTAGATAGTTTGTCACGGTGCTCTGCTTATTTGTCTGGAGTTGGTTTACTATAGTTTTTATTAACATGTAAATTAATATCTGACAGGGAAATTTGTTCGTCATGTGGATGCACACAAAGAATTCAGTTTAACGATACGAACTACACTAATTATTCTTAATAATTTATTTTTCACTAAGTAATGATTTCTACTGAAATAATAGATTTTACCAATCACGTTGACTTCTACAGACATTCAAACTTCTACAGACACTTCCAAATGTATATATTTTAAACAGCTGAGTTAAAACTGTGTTATTGAACTGTTAGTTTGTAAGGGCTCAGTACTAGAACTGTTTCTTACAACAATGACTGTGGGCAGATGTGTCAGGTATAGAGGAGGTTTTAAAATATCCTTCTTGGGTTTATTTTATTGCACTCTAATAAGGGCACCACTCGTGTCACTTTTACCCAAGACTAAGAAAGCATCAACCGCTGTTAATATTTTATAAAGCTGACTGCTAATTAAAATAGAGCGTTCATATGCATTCATAACTGCCATTGGTATGCATTCTGAATTCTTGTAAGATGTAAGATGCGAACTGTTTTTTTATGTCCACTATTTATGATGACGACGTGATTTTTTTTTTATCTAATGTCTTTGAGAAATGATAAAAGTGCATTCCTTAAAATATCTGGTTCATATCATTCAAGGAGTGCAGATATTTTTTTTTTTGTTATTGCATTTCTAAAACAGGACTGACTGACAATCATAACCAACCAACAGGGTCCACCTATACCGACATAGTGAGCCGATGCTTTCCAAAAACTAGTAGCTGTAGCCATCAGCTATGCTTCAGTTTGCGACACCTGGCTCCTGTTCACGGCTTGTAAGTAATTATAGCAATGTAGTCCTTACTATCACCATCCCGTAGGCATTTTGTGTCTCATAAGCTTATTCATTGAGGGATCACTTAACACTTAGTTAATATTCTGCATTCAGGATATTTTTTTATAAATCAGAAAAAAATATTTTGAACAACAAATCCTTATTAATTATACAACTTTTAAATAATTTAACAATTACAAACAAAATTAAATATAATAGGCTACTAATACTAAAACTAATAATAGACTACTAAATACTATTAATTTAAAAAAAAAACTATGAAAAAACCACCGACTCCGTTAAGACTGTACCCAAGAACGTTTAATTGATGTTCAAATTAAGTATCGGTTTTAGTTAATTAATAAATTGTTTTGTTTAAATCTATTACTCCAAATTAGTACATAAAGTATAAAAATACAGTAATTGCTTTCCTTGGTCATTTGTGTGCCGCGCTGCCAGCGCTTCGCAATAACGAAAGCTGAATATTCAGGGAAGGCAATTTCACCCTATAACATGGTGTCACAGAATGTAATAATGCCATAAGGACGTAATTACTTCGATGAATGCAATGGACATAATTACTTCGTTCGGCAGCTCCATTTTGGTTCATCAGTGACAAATTTATAATGTTATATTTCTGTCGCTGAGGCACCAACAGACTCTAAACGGACTGGAACTCCTTCAATAATTACTGTGTCAAAAACTACAACCCGCTGACGCCGCACAGGCACAAAGTATATCTGGGTCACGAAAAAATAGTTGACTAAATAAAATTAAAGCGCTACGACAACAGCAACTGTTTCTGCGAAGATGTTACGCGGCGCGAAAACCATCAACACGTCACGGCAGCAGGCAGGTCCTAACCTTGACCTAGATATGACAAGACACCTGGGCGAGGCGGCCTGGTTCAGGAATAGTGTCGTCCGTGGTGGTGTTACTGGGTCTCCGCCAGATGTTACCATATTGCCTATCATACCATGTTGCCTATATTTCACTAAACATGCGTACGGGACGGTGCGCGCGCGCGGTCTCAATAACCTCCGCTCCCCACACGCACACAATATCTCAATACTCGCACAATGCACAATAAACCCACCGAACTACAACACATATCTCAATCTAAAATTGAGTAACTACTTCTGCTTATCAATGAACAGTTTCCCAGCTGAAAAGTGTGTGTGTGTGTGTGTGTGTGTGTGTGTGTGTGTGTGTGTGTGTGTGTGTGTGTGTGTGCAATAACAACTCATAAAAAACCTAAAGTACTGAAAACGAAATGAACATGTGAACAATGTCAGTTAGACATTAACGGAGTTTCACTACTAAGAAATCCTGTAATTACAAATAATACATGAATGGCTACTTCAACATACAATAATTAAACAACCAAGTTAAAGTTTGGTGAAAACTTTGTAAAACCCTGTAAGGTCTTAACAGTCGCATGCCTAGCTGACACTCTTGAAAACTAAATAAGAAGTTACTGCAGACAACAAATGACATTAATAATGGGATACTACAAACCTTCACGATATATATCTTATGTGACCAGATAAATATGAAATGGGAGGCATACTGTAATCTCAGACATTCCAAATAATACAGAAAGTTTTTGGAACAGTTGTATGCAAAAAGTTTGTACGAAGAACGACAAGAGAATTCTATATTCAGATCCGAATTACGAATCGCTGAAATATAAGTATAAATCGTACAAACTAATAACCGATGGTATTATAAAAATAAAATATGCGTTGCCTCGGACAGACGCAACCACTTAAAACACGCACTGGATTCGAGATAAGTAACATAAATGCGTCACGATGCGCCAATTTTTAATCAACTTTTTCGTGTTAAACTGTATCTCAATTCACGTTCTATCGATCCAAATGAATTAGAAACACTAATAGTAGGCCTACTGTCTCCGTGTTAAAAACAATGTATAGATAATGCTTCGTGGAGCATTAAAATATTTTAAAGTGAATGTACTTGACAGGAGCTTATTTTTACCTGGTGAAGGACACAAGACTTGTCGCTGTTTTCTTTTTCTTTCAGCCGCAGTCATATTAAGAACAAAGCCTGTCGTGGCAAGCCAAAAACGCCCAGCACGGCGCATAAAAAGAATACCATTTACGCGCCATTTATATTTCGCTCGTATACAACACCGTTTTAAATTGAGACACCATTATAAAAACTATGAGCGCCAAGTCATTACATCACAACGGTCTGCTCTCAGCCCGGTTATTATGCCCAATTAATAAAATACAATACTAGTTGTCATTATGATAACTTCACAAAAAGGAAAACAACTTGTTTACCCGTCGCGCGTGGTACCCTAGCAGCCACGTATACTGGACAGCTTTTCCCACCAAACGCGTCACACATTTTTTTTTTACAACAGGAGACATTATTATCGTGATTACGTGTTACAACATTGTTCGGCATTTCCGAATATAAATTCAGATTCCACCGAAACTATACAGAGACCAATTTAAAATAAAATATGTATTTAAAATTTTAAAAACACTATGTAATGTAATATATTCTGTAAATTACGTCATAACGAAATGTACCTCTGTCTTGTTAAAGCACAAATAGATAGTCTGAACAACGCAGATATCTTGAATGTTTTTTTTTTTCAAACGAAGAGAAGGAAACCTGTGATTACTGTAGTTATAAAGAGGGTCCTAGCATAAATTTCATATTATAACATAAATACATTAATTTTTCCTGTTACTCAATAATGATAACACAAATTTACGTAAATGAAGAAAACAGACTAGAGGACTGTTGTCATGTATCTTACGATACCGATACAGCCTAATTGGTCTATAAGGAAGATTGACTGTAACTAAATTTTTGACTTAGTATCTTATTTTCTGTAGTATCAAACTGACTTATGTAATTTTGGTTATAATTACACATCGCCAGGCATCATAAGCGACAGGTACGAAGGATGCTTTTCCATTACCTTAAAAATATGTTGTGGTAAAGATTATCTTCGCTGGAAAGAGTTTAGGTAAGTGTGACTTGGTTAATTCTGCTACCACCGTTGAACCCATTACGTTCCTCTTGGTTAACATTCAAATGTGTTTACAGGTTACGTTCTCCAAAGCGGAAAATACCGTCTCCATTTTTCTAAAAGACGCACTTGTAACATAATGAAACCGCCGATTCATAATGTTCTCCATATACTTCTGACTTCTAAAATGTTATTTACGAATTTTAAACTTGTTAAGAAGAATAATAATTTACGCTTCAATAACACCACAGAAGTGAGAGAATCATTGAGAAAAATGTAACCAATGAGATGATCTTCACTAACTAATAAGTTATTATTGGAAAAAAGAACAAAGCAAATTACCAAACACAGTCTCCTCGAACGTCATGAAAAGATACGTGTTCGCTAGTATTCAGCCGCTGACATAGATAGCTGCAAAGGGAACCTATGGCCCGGTCCGACGATATCAACTGACGGGATGAGTACCATACCGCTAGCGTATATAGGATTCTCATGATTTGTTTGGAGTATAAGTGGAAGAATCGAAGTACTGAAGCGAATGTACACTGAGCACATTAGCTGAAAAGGGAGAAAACATTCCAGCCTTTTCGGTCGATTAAACGTGGTATAAAAAAGGTTACTTTCGTTAACAAATTAGAAGGAAGATCAACAATAAAAGAGAGCGTACAGGAAGCGACATGATTACTATATAGGTATATAGCTTACGATTTTGGTGAAAACAATAACAGTTTTAAGAATCGGGTTAATACATTCCTAAAGGATCAGAGATAGGAAGGAACACGAGCGTATTAATTTAAAACTCAAGGACTTAAATTATAATTAATAATGCACTGCACAAGCGAACGCACAAGAACACACATATAAATAACGTCACCCAGGCTATACGGAAAAATTAACTTAATGATGAAAAATAAATATCAGGTTGTGAAAGGCAGCGAAAAGATGGGTTTTACGATTGCTTTTGCTGGCTGCCTGGTGTGTATTATAACATTTCGGTGATAAACAACAGCTGTCGCGGGGGAAGTCCATTAACCCGACGACGCGAAGTGGTAGTAGCAGCAGTAGACAAAATAACAAAACCATTCACTCCCAAAGTGACATTATTATTTTTTTGTTTATTTCATCGACTATTCCAACTAAAAAACTTTCCACACACACACACACACACACACACACACACACACACACACACACACACACACACACACACACACACACACACACACACACGCGCGCGGCATATATGTATATTTTCGTTTCTGACTGTTCAATAAACACATATTTTCCAGGGTAGTGTCCCATTTAATTTTATGACGTTCGTTAAATTTTATTTTTGTTTACTTTATTTTTATGAGCCGAATAGTGTAGGAAAATGTTCAATGGACATTCGTCAACATGATAATAAATATACGCAACACGCCACGAAGTATTACACTACTACTTGGGTTTTGCGGTTGAAGTCGCAATTCTGTGGTGCAAAAAACGGATGCAATGATGGTTATAAACGACTACATTTTGGCCGTGCAAAAAGTTTCTGATGATAACTGTAAAGTGCAAAGTGCTATTCACACTTTCTAAACAGAAATAAATTTAGTTAAATTACGCTTTTTTACACCTTCTTGTGCACAAACACCATAAACAAATGCGCGCGCGTGTATGTATACTAAATGCGTATGTACATAAGACACTCGCTAACTTTTTTCGTTTATAATATCCAGTCTCATAACTTTTAATCCGGGAGAGTTTGAAGACGAGTAGGAGAAGGAAATGGCATGGCAAAAAATATTCCAGATGAAGATGTAAAATTTAAGCGATGGCAGAATATTTTAATTACAAGTTGGCAGAATAAGCACAGGGTTTACACACGTAGTGTCTCGCTAATTAGACAACTACGAGTTTTACGGTACTTGAGATGGATAATTAGCTGTACACAATAACCTAATTACTGTATTAATAGGAAGTAAATTACAGTGTATTATAAAATAATATGTACACATCAAATACTGCCGAATTAATCTGCTTTATAAATTTTAAACGTGTAGTCCTTTTTTCAGGAAAAAACTGGCGGTGCTTGTTTCTCTCACTGAATTCGCCCAAGTGACCGGAGGAAGATTGATGCAATCTGCTGCTAGAAGTAACGCTTCAAAGGCTTTTAGTCCTTCATTGTGACTCAACTTTTCCGCCACCTTTCAGCTCTTCCTCCTCTTCTCATTTCTTTTTATCGCTGCAATAATTTCAGTCATCTCTAACAAGTCCACCAAGAACTTTCTTACACCACTTTTTCTCTAACATTACCACGAGTAGCCTCTTCACCTTACCGTGGTCTATTATTGTGGAATTTGTCTCCTCCTTCACTGAACATCCGACTGTACAAGGAACAGCATATATATGTCACTGCCGTTTACACCCCACCCAGCTGGGACAAAAGATGTACGGACAGGGACGCAGCCAAAATTTCGTTTTTCTGAGGGGGGGACGTTCAGACTGGATTGGAGGCTTGTGTCAAAGACGAAAATAGTAGTTCTGGGATGGTTGGGGGTACAAAATACGGTCTCCTGCCAGAAAGGCGGGGGGATCGATGTTTCCCACGGATCAATACCCGAACTGGAATTGTCAACCTAGGACCATGGAATTATTATATAGGACTAAAGAAACATTTACTGTATTACTAATTTGTAAAATCAGATTTAAATAAACAGATATGAAAATTAAAATCTGAATCTGTTAAATTCAGTCACTACAATATAGACATAATTTCTAAGCACTATCGGAGTCTGACGAATCATATCGCAATGTTAAATATATATATATATTTTTAATCATTTAAAACAAAAAAAAAAGCGAACTTATGTTTTTAAATTGGATTTTTTGAAAACAAGGTTGCTTAATCATAAGGTACCGGTATACGTTTATTGTGAAATAACAAATACAATTGTACATAATGTAAGTATAATTATCCTAAGTCCCATCTTTCTATGAAAGACCTTCTAAACCAAAGTATTATATATTTTCAATTGTTTAATGCAATTTCGTTTATTATAGAGCTTGTTCTACAGTGTCTCCATCATGAATATTTGAAAGCTTTAGCGTTTTCAGTTTTTCAAGGGAGGGGGTCGGACCCATCAGACCGTCTCCCTGACTACGTCCCTGCTGAACGAGATTACTATAAAGCATTTCCAGAAAAGATGACGGGTTTTATGAAATGTAAAGTTATCGAGTGTTGAGTTTTCGGAGACTCAGGTGTGTGCAATTATAATAAAGTTTAGTTGCACACGTTGCTGAACTAGCATTGGACAGACGTTTGAAACCGAGCTGTGGTTACTGACGTTTACTAAACGTTGTGCCCGTCTCCGACAGTCCGATATGGGCATTAGGTTCTAATGGGTTTGAAGGAGTTAAACTCCCCTCCACCACTGTAATAAAGGAAAATTAAATTAAACAAAAAAAAATTATTAGGCTAAATAGTTATGAGTACGAACATTTTTAACTGGGGTATGGTATCGCCTTCTCGTGAGTCGGCTATAATACGAAAACATTGGTACACAAAGAAATCGCTTCGTGTCTGGTGGTTGGGAGATGCTTCAAATTTTTATGGTTAATTTTTGGGATTACGTCCCTTTATCTCCAACTAAGTTTACGATATTTATAGTTCACTAATTTATTCCACAGGAACTAAAATATTTCTGTATTAAACAGTCGTTTTACTTTGCTATCCGATGTGGCTGTTGCACACGGTTAATCGGTTCATACATAATAGGTTTTTGTACTTTTTTTAAATTTAGTGCTTGATAACAACTTGTAACATATTCGTTATTTCGTAGATATGTAAACCTAAAGCCGAACGCGGTTTTACACGCACTATAAGCATCTACTGGTATATGCTAACTTAAACAAAATTTGTGGCCATTTCGAGCGCAATTTTAGAAATGTTTCTTTCTGAGAATTTGAAGTGCCCAATTAACGGAAATCTTTGATTCATGGTAAAACGAGTTAACTTCGTTTCAAGCAAATATTTACACTCACTAATTCACTGCTCACTAAGGCGAAAAATTCATACAAAACACGCAACACTGTCAGCGTCTGAAGAAGATGGGAGAAAAACTGTGCCAGTTTTCTGATATCGTTTACTTTATTTATATAGCAATGTAAGACGTCACCTTTACTATTCCACATCTTTCTTAAATTTTAGATATCTTTTAATGTAACCACTATGTTTCCACAATTACCTTCTTGATTACAACAACACAAAAACAAGTAACGATTTCTTTTTCTTTTAATCTGTGTATTCACACAAATCTGACCCCCCCCCCCCAATAGAAGGAAATTCTAGTTGCGTTCCCGAGTTTTTACATGATCTTTTTACGCATCTTGCATAGTTACGGATTACGCAGTACATAACTGCACTAAAGGATGGACTATAAAGCGTTTATATTTGCTGGTAACTTCCAATGACGAAAGGCTCTGTGAGACTCCATCATTAACTAGACACAATTCAAAACAGTTTGTGTCGCTTATTATCATCAACAATATTTGTATAGAAATACACGAAACCCAGAAATAATTAATACAATGTGTGTAATACTGTAATAGCGTAACAATAAAAGTGTAATAGTTATCATTATTCTTCATATACACACCCATTCACAGAAAGACACTCAATATGTGTAAGCCTACATTAATTACTTCTGTACTCCCCGTAAACAAGTCCTGATTATGGCAATAAATCCTGTCGAAACGTTGACACGAATATTTTAAAGTAGTGTTTAGTCAATGACGGAATTTCACACAACCTTCCATCATTCATTAATTCATAGTCACTAATTAACTAAAGACAATTTCTACTGTCAACGACTAATGGCTCATCTGTATTACATAGTACAACTAAAACGTTAACATTTCACAACTCGGTTCACCCGTTTTAGCAACAGCAACGTAAGTGATTGATTCATAGCGTGTTACAATTTAGTATATTCCGAGAATAATTAATTGTTTTTCCGTTTTCTTATCCTACGTACACAAAATTATACAGACATAATTCATATACTGCATTCTCGGATATAATAAACTTAAGTGACTGATTCAGCATTATAACCACAGAACGTTCACGGCAAATAATTCTTAACGCTGCCAAACAAAGAAATAGAAAACTCTTTTCTGAACTTTTGATTTGCGGTTTTTGTTTATGTAGATCTGTTCTGTTTACTTGTTTGTTTACAAAATTCTTTTACCAAATGGAGAATTTTCAAACTTCGCAATCGCGCACACGCGAGCTCTCTCTTTAAGACAAAAGAAAGAAAACGGGCATATATATTTCTCGGAGCTCTCTGTAAACAAACACATCTCTCGCTGTTAAGAGAACTGTTATCCCTAAGCAGAAATGCTCACAGATGAGTCAGTGACATACAAATAGACAAATGTGCATAAAGAAATGAGTTCACATAACTGGCCAGAAATTGATGGTTTGCAGTCGTATATGCACTGTTAGTGTATCGTTTAGAGTAAAGTAACTCAATTTCATATAATTATTACATTGAAAGCGTGACTGAAACAGATCCCCCGAAGTTCGTTTGCTTCGAATCCGTCTTCTCACGCCGGTTAGCATCGTAACCTCAGTTCTCTTTTCCTGTTGTCCTCTCCTCTACGGCAGTACTGTCCACAATACCTTACCACAATAAGGCGACCACTCTTCTTCTTACAGTAGTTATTATTATTTTTTCATTTTATTTATTTTCACTTACAACCATATCTTACAGTTCCTAGACAACCAACAAGTACATATCCAAGTAATCATATTGTTCACACCCTTTTTTTATATAAACAAGAAATTAACGGATAGATTGATCTTCCTCTGAAGTAGAGGATTGAGGCGAAAAAAGAGATTGTTCAACACACACACACACACACACACACACACACACACACACACACACACACACACACACACACACACACACACACACACACACACACACACACACACACACACACACACAGAACGTACCCAACAAAGATGCTAAAGAAATTTTTTTTAACGAAGTGAGCTACTGTCAGAAGGTAAAACATTAACGCTGTCGGAAGATTTGGCGACTACATGAAGAAGAAATGCAGACTACTGAAGTTGGTAGAGAAATGAAACAAAGAGACCAAATGAAATAAACACAAAATTGGCAAAGTAGCTGTAACGCCTCCGTGACAGAAAAGCTGCACACCCTGACACAGGGTACGTTAAGTATCTACGAAAATATAGACAGTTTCTTCTGTACACAGACTCGCAGCTACTTAATTAGTGTCCACTAAAATCGAGACAGGAAACACGGACAGACAAAATTTTCAGATTTTAAACCAGTCACACACTTCCTTTCAAACACACGCACCCACGCACGGTAACGATTTACACTCATTTCCGACGTCGTCTTCTGATTGATTGTCGGCAACGAGAAGTTACTTTATTTTAAACGACTTCTAGATCTTTACTGCGTCTTGCTAATAACTCTGACACACGGGAGGAACGCATTAACGATCTCTCACCGCCTCCCGCGTGTCTTCGTTGTCAGCTTTCTCCTTCCGTGTCTCCGTGAAAACGCATCAGCAATTTTTGTGACATTTAAATTCTAAATTCGATAAGCTAGGTACGGTATAATTTTTTGTCTACGATAATTTATTTTAAATTAATTGCAGTCTACATGTTGACCAACGATTCATACGCTGTCAACAAGCACAGTACATGCAATATACACACAACTACCAGTACTAATATTTGCTGTAGGCCTATGTTATACTTATTAAATATTACGCATGACGAATCGTAGGATTAACAAAACACTACACGTGGAATTACCAAAACATCTTATAAAGATGAAATGCGGTATGTAAACGATGTTCATTACTTTTGATACTAATAACAATGGAGGTACTTGACTCTGAGAGTAAAACATACACAACCTAATATTTAAAGGAGAGCAGTAGACTATATACATATGAAAGTGTATATGAAAAATACAGATATGGCCCACTTTGTTAAACACGCTAAAGCAACAAAGATCCATGTTAAAACAAACAAAATGATCCACTTGACAATATAAATGACCCCTCAATTTTTGAAATATAGTTTTGCAATACAATGGAGGTTTCTCCAACGAACTATGTCATTAGTAAAATAAATTCCATCCTCTTTATACTCAACTATAAGACACAAAAATATCTTTATTATAAAGTATTCATGTTCATTTCAAAAGAAATCTTTGCGCTTACGATTTCTGCTGAGTCAATGAATTCAAAACTTCAACTGCAGACCGTGTGGCGTGTGTAATTCAGCACTGACATTTTAATAAAATAGATCTGAGAGAGCTACAACACTATTTTGTAAAAAAAAGCAGTGAACAGAATCATCACGAACGTAGGACGTAGAATGGAATCTCTAGTGTAAGGATGGAAATTTGAACATAAATAACATCGATACATCTCTATGAAATATAAGCCAAAAAAGAAGTGGGAATTAATGTTTTTCTCATTTAGTAAAACACAAAAACTTAAAACAGACTGTTCTATCCTTTACAATATACTTTATCATACGGGATAGATCTTTCAATTCCAGTAACTACAAGAATTGAAGATTTTACTGCGGAGGAATTTGTATTATTGGAGGAAGCTAAATATAAACATCAATAAAACCAAATTAATACAACGAACGAAGATAAAGTCATTCAGACTAACACTGTTCCTCGAATTATTTTTCTTTCTATAACAACTTCTATTTACTACATTCTACCGAGGTATTTAAATCACGTAACAGCTTTATAAAATTTAGACGTCGTAATTAATATTAAATATAGAAATTTCATGAAAAACAATTGCAAAATTACGATCAACGTTTTGTAGTGACGCAACTTCCTTTATAACTACTGACGGTTGACTACAACATAAAACGCCAATTTTGAGACACACGTCATCACTAGGGCTCGTTTATAATGACCACCACAATGACGTCTACGCGAAACCATTTGTGATGTCACGAATGACAACGTGATGGAGTCAAAATCTGGTGCACACGGTGCTGCCAGCCAGCAAAAAGCGGAAAGTAACGTTTTTTTGAGTTAGTCACGTTTTATAAATACATTTTAGAACTTTTTCATCACAGCTGCCTTTATACTTTGCATCGTTAACCCTCACACACAAACGTAATTCTTTAAAGACCCGAAATATTATAATCACAAAACACGGTAAGAAATAAGTTTATTACTGCGTTCTGCGTTTGATAGTAATGTAAAAAAGTACTGTACATGAAACAAAAATATACAAAAATTACATGTAAAATATTCAGATAGGCCTACTGCTTTTTGGCATTCTACGGGAATACACGTAAAGTTGACGTAATGTGAATAACTAGCTTTGACTTAGCTGAGTAATATAATGTAGAGTTCGCATTTAGTGAAACTACACTGCAACACAAATAATGTTTAGTCTTTGACGGTTTACTACATGGCTCTTCACATTTATATTATAGCACATGTTAAAAGACATGTAAGAGGATTTATGAAATGGCAGTTTACGAGACTGACACATTAACTTACCTTTATTTGTATGTATTACAATTCTAATGTTTATCCCCTTCAATACACTCCCATTTCGAATTACACAACAAAACAGTCGTGTTTTCCACTGGTTGAAGGTGTGGAGCAGACTAGTTACTGTCACTGTGTTAACACAACTGCCGTTTTCATATTTCCTGGTTCAAGTGACTCAAAACGTGTTCCTTTAGGCACAGGTTTCACTTTACGAAAAAAAGGAAAACACACGGTATCTGGCGAATATGAAGGATGTTCCAATGCAATGAGGTGTTTAGTGCCGTCCTATTCAGATGAGCAATCCATCTTTTTGTTCTCCGCAATACGATCTTGGATATTAAAAATGTTCAACTCTTTATGAACGTCTTCTTTGTAGAGTCTATATCTTCGTGCACAGCCTTTAACAGATCGCAAGAGTCTCATCTTCGATGCCTGTATTCTACTCAGATGTTTTTTCGCCGGAAGTCAAGTTTCAGAACACTGGCACAGTCACTAACTTAACAAATTTTAATTGAATCTCTTTCCTTGTTTTTCTTGACAGCCCTCGACGAACAATGCCATATACGTAAAACAATATTAACATTTTCACGAAATCGTGGGCAGACATCTTCAATAATTAAGAGGTTTTGATAAAAACAACGTACAATGACAACCCACACAAATAATCTGCAAAATATTATACCTGTGTCCATAGCGTTAAATGGAACGGTATTTTCTCAAAACTAAACGGAGTTAATCAGTATCATAAAATCCGATCATGATTTAGCATTATTTTATTTATAATTCTAACTAATCCCTTACACCGATTCGTTTTGGTTCATCTGCGCGGTTACAAATATTCTCTCTCGACACACGTTTTGGAAAGTCGTGGAAAAGACTGCGGCGTTCGAGAACCAGTACAATTATTACCAGCAACATTATGTTGATGAATGATGAAGACAGTAATAATGATGACTAGTCTTTCACTGAGGGTAGTCAGTGAAACGACGGCGAACACTGACTAGCCTCAGCGTAGTACTTTAAATTATTTGATGCCAATTAATTTTCTTCCACAAGCTGAAAAGGCTGCTATTAAACAAAAGATCCTGCCATCTCTCACCAACAGTTTCACTTCCATTTTGCACCTCTGTCACAGTCGAATCGAAGGAGTCACTCTAAATGGCGTCTTTAACTATAAAATTAGTACGAAATCCATCGGACGCGCCACGACAAAATAATCTGTAAAAAATCAAAGTTAGTTTTTCAGCTGCGTACGATTACGTAACCTTTTTGTAAAGTTACCCACATGTAATTTTTATATCATATTTTACATATATTATGTAATTTGGTTTGGATTTTGTAGCAATTGAAAATATGCTGAAACTGCTACTACACTGCTGTAAATACTACTACACAGGCTACTGGAAAAGTGTCGACAGATTCTATAGTATCAATTTGCAGTGTAAATAACACAGGACACCAACAAATTCTTCAAAAACTTTTTAAATACTTATAGCTGATTCTTATGATTTTTGACGTACTGAATCCATATCTGGACTTAGTTTTTTCTATCACCCACAGTTTTATCACAATATAATCTAGTTATAATAAAGAAAACTGACAAAAATTCAATAGGAATGAAAATTTAAACCAGTATTACAATATGCACAAAGCCTTTATTCAAGTCAAAACTTAAAAATAACATTTAAATATATAGTTTTTATATGTCCATTGGTTTGTACTTTCTTTCTCTCTTCTCTTTAAAGCTTCTGAATGTAGATTCTTCTACGGTGTTATGCATGTTGAATTTCTCAGTGAAGTGACCAACAGCAATCACTGTTGATGTTCCATCGGCCCTGATAACGTTTTTCCATCACCTTGATATCTTGGTGGGAACGCTCTCCTTGCTCTTTATTTACATCGCCCAAGTTTTCAGGGAAAAAGTCAAGCTAGCTGTTCGAAAAGTGAATTTTTAGGCTCGTCAGACATCCCAATTTTTCGAATTTATCCAGCGTATTAGTTATGATAGATGCATAGTTTGGGTCTTTTTCATTACCCAAGAACTTGGTCACAACTTGTTTAAATGAGATCCAAGCCTCCTTTTCATTTAAAGTCATTTTTGATTCAAAGTTGGTATGAAACATAATTTTGCGGATGTCAGGCCCAACGAAGACTCCTTCTTTCAGTTTGACTTATGATAAATGAGGAAACTTCTCACATAGATACTTAAAACATTCTCCATCTTTAGACAAGGCTTTTACAAATTGTTTCATCATACCTAGTTTGATATGAAGAGGTGGCAGAAGAATTTTTTTTGGATCCACTAGGTTTTGTCACAAAATGTTCTTCTCCCCTGGCTGTAAGGGTTTTCTTGCAGGCCAGTCTTTTTTGGACCAGTGTTGATCCCTTGCTCTACTATCCCATTTACATAAAAAACATGGGAATTTTGTAAATCCACTTTGCTGGGAAAGTAGCATGCATAAAACTTTCAAATCCCCGCATATCATCCAACTATGAGCAGAATACTTTATTTTATTTAGAACTTCATCTAGGTTTTCATAGCTTTACTTCATATGCACTGAATGAGCAACAGGCAATGAAGCATAAGTGTTCCCATTGTTTAAAAGAACAGCCTTTAAACTGGTTTTTGAAGAGTCTATAAACAGCCACCATTCCTCCTTTTTGTATTCAATTGCAAATTCACTCATTAGACCAGCAATATCTGAGCAGTACACCAAATTGTTTTCTTGCTTAAAAAATTGCGCGCTGCTCTCTTGTCCTACACACATAAATAGACGTTCCAGCATCAACAAGTTCTTTTCTTTTAGTCTAGAGCCAAGCAGTTCAGCTTTCTCCTTAGTTAGGCCCAAATCCCTCACCAAGTCATTCAACTCGATTTGCGTAAACAACTGAGGTTCTAAGTTTTCTATAATACATTTAAATCCATCATCCTGTCCATCTTCAACAGATTGGGTATCACTAGAAACATCACGGACAACATCATCAATAGCCTCTGGTACCTGAGGGACAGGAAGACCCGGACCATGGCCTACTGGCCGAATAGCGGAGGGAAGGTTTGGGTAGAAAATTACTTTTTTGTTTTTGGAGTTATAGCCAGTAACAACGCTGAAAAACGTAAGAATGAGGTAAAATCATTTACAAAGTTTTTTTTATCGTTGGCCTGTGTAATCGATCACAGTAACACGGCTTCCAATAATCATTAAGTGAACGCAAAGCATTTCATTTCTAATAAAAAATATCACTAAATCTCAGCCCTACAACAAAAAACAACTGTTCCGTATAAACGATTTGTTTGTTGTTTCTATGAACGATCAGTCTTGACAACACCAAAGAGTGGACTGAAACTAGAAGTACTAAACAGCTCTACTGCCTAGCAGAAAATCCTCAAGCTGTAGCTGTAGTGACAGCCAACGGCAGACGGACCGGGCATGGCAAAACAGAAGAGGAAATAAACAATTTTGAGACTTTTTCGGTTCTACGGAATGGTAAGTGCACGCTCGCACATGCACATACAGAATACATGTAGCTGGCGTTACATAACAAGTAAACCTATATACACATTCGTCTAATTATTCTAGACACATACAGAAAATGTCTACACATATATTCCTAACAAAAAGACCTCAATGGAAAAAAATATTTTCCATTTAATATTTTCAATAAATATACATTTCAGCTACACAGTTTTTCAAGAAGAAGAGATATGCAGAAGAAGACATCATCCGATAAAAGCTCGACACTTACTATCCAGAAATTAAAATAAAAGTGACGATTTATTTTCGGCCATAAAATCTCAGAATAATAATAAAATCCTTGTTATGGTAAACATAACATGTCCTGTAACAAAGACCTGGAAATAAGCGCCTATTAAGGATGGCAAAATGCATATTCAATGTATAACATACGCAGAGAAAGAGAATTTTGAAATATCAAACGTGTCAGAAAAGAAGAGGGAGGAAGTTCAGGTTTAGTTCAGCAAAGTGGAAACATAATCAAAATTGTGATATAGATAAATAAACTGGGGATGGGGAAATCGTTATTTCCCCAAATAGGAAATTTGTAGTATTAATCTAGTTTAGACGTTCATTAACGTCAAAGATATTGATTACTAATTTGTTACAAAGCTGCAGCTGCGTGAACAATTCTCCGGTTTCCATTCATTGAGTTCATCATAAATGTTATTTAGGGTTACCAATGAGTGAAAAGGAGGCACTTGGTTCTTAAATGGAATAATGATATAATTAAAAAAAATCTAGATACGGTCAAAATTAGGTATCAACATATACTGAAAAGCCTTGAATGAAGTAAGCCCCTGTGAAACAATGCAAGAAACACGTGTATCATTCTGGTTAGCACGTTAGTTAACATTATTTCTGTTAAAAAAAAAAAAAAAACAATTACAAAGCTAAGTCTATTCGCGTAGAGGTTACAATTCACGTCATGCAACCTTTCAACAGTCTCACCGTAATACTACCCATAAGCTGGTTGTAAATGAAGTTTCAAGAGACAACCCCCCCCCACACACACACACACAGAGTGACGCGAAACATTGGCATAATCTAATGCAGTTACTAATTTGATATCAGGGGGGTGAAGTTGATCGCCTGCACGCGGTGCCCCCTGCGTAATCTAAACGATCAACACGAGGTTCGCCTTTCAACGCGCTGACTAAAATAAAGATGGCTTCAAAAAACCTCACACAAACACAAAACAGCTCTTTTAAGAGCTCTGACACTAGCCTCCGTATTATTTATTGGAATGCAGGAGGCCTCAATGATGTACAATTTTTGCAATTCAAACGAAACGTCAACCACTTAGACGTGTATCTATTTTTTATTGTTGAACCAGGAGCCGCTACTGAAACCCCTGATTATTATCAGACGAACGGCTACACCGTTACTATGATGAAGAGATCGAGACAGATCGCCTCTGGAATCCTAATTGGTGTTAAAAATAACCTAACAACAAAACTACAAGTTCTGCATGAAATGGAAGCGGATGACAAGTTGGAGGCCGTCCTGGTCGAGGCATGGAAAAACAAGCAACACTTTAGTGTAATAAATCTGTACAACCCACCCGGCAACGTACCCTCTTTAGAAGTGATTGAGAGGACAATACAGGCAAATAGCATAATTGTCGGAGACTTAATAGTCAGTCACCAAGATGGGGATACTAAAGACGTACTGCATCTGGAAAATGCATGGAGGAGTTAATCGACAATAACCAATTGGATGTTTTGGATACACTTCCAACTTTCTTTTCCTTTACGGGTCAAACGTCAAGGCCAGATTTAGTCATCACCCACCCGCTCATCTCCGACAAAACAAAAGTCAGATTACTTGACGACGCCGGCGTGCATGGCCATAGAGCCCTCCTAGTCACGTCACTTACTGCAAGGACACCCTACAGTAACTGCCGGGCCCCGCGCTGGAATTTTAAGAAGGCAAATTGGGCGAAATTCCGCACACTTACAGATGAAGCTTTTTCCCTCACGTTAGTATCAGACTCTCCTGAGAAGACTATTGAGGCGGTAAATAAAACATTGCTCGCTGTGCTCTCCGATGTATACCCCGTGGACAGGAAAATAAAAATTCCAACCCTTTTGGAACTCTACTCTGTCCTACTTGAAGGGAAAACGAGACCACTGCCGCCGCACAGCCGAACGGACGAGAGCACCTGAAGACCTCATCTCCCTCAGGAGAGACCAAGCCAGGCTGCACGCAGAAATAACGAGTGCTAAGCGCTCTGCCTTCAAGACTTTTATAGCCAAACTTGACTTTAGGAATAACGGCACCCAAGCCCACAAATATATCTCACGGCTTAATAACGACAACCCGCCAAAGGCACAACAACCATTGCTCTGTGCCAACCGCCCACTCACCGATCCCTCGGACATCGCCAATGCCTTATGCAAGCACTATGCGAATATAAGCCGAGCACACGGAGATAAAGCCATAGCCAGAACTCTGCTAAAAGAACCCTCAGCCACATGTTTAGATAAGAAAACCCAAGACCTCTCCTATGATCCTTTTACTATTGTTGAGCTAGAAAATGCCCTTGTGCAAACCAAAGAAAAGAAGTCTGCTGGCGTGGACGAAATTTTCCCCGAATTCCTCACACAAATGGGCAATACAGCCAAGAGAACCGTGCTGGCCGCCATCAATTTGACATGGGAAAAACACGTGCCCCACATACGGAAGAAGGCCGAAATCATTCCTATCCTAAAAAAGGGAAAACAAGCAGACTCAGCAGAAAGCTACAGGCCTATCTCCCTGACGAGCGTCCTGTGTAAACTAGCAGAAAAGATGATCACAAACCGTTTGAATCAACTAGTTGAGGCTAAACAAATTGTTGACCACGCCCAAGCCGGATTCCGCAGACACCGCAGCACAATGGATCACGTAACCAATTTCACACAACACGTCTTTTTCACAGGAAAATGTCAACGTTAGCAGTGCAAGTCGAGATTATCCCGAGCAAGAGTGGATCCATATCTACACTGACGGCTCATCAATTCCAGGCAATGGAAAAACAGGAGCTGGGTACTATAGCCGCCTTTTCCAAGGACACTTAGCCGTGGGCAGCCCCCTTAGTAACTACGATGGGGAAATCGAAGCAGTTCACGCTGCCGTTGATGAACTGGAAAAATCACTCCCCCTTCAAAAGCCGTGCTGCTCCTAGTCGACTCGCAGGCCGCAATACGCAATCTATCACGCAACTCTCAAACCGACTGCCAAAGGATTATCGACTGTAGAAGGAAACTGGAGACCCTGGCGAGCCGAGGGTGGATCCTAAAACTCCAATGGATACCCAGTCATGTCAACATCTGGGGCAACGAGGAGGCCGATAAACTGGCCAAGCAAGGCACAACCCTACCCCAGCCTACCCGCCCGCAGTCCCTATAATCTTCCAAAGCTCAAATAAACTCCGCCGTCAGCATATGGAATAAGCAAAGACTCTCTGAGGCGGCCGCCGGTAAAAAATGGGAAAGCCTCGTCACCGACGGTCTAATCAACCCCAACCTCCCTCGTGCAGTGGGTGTCGCCAACTTCTGACTAAAAACTGGACACGACTATCTCGTTTCACATCTGCACCGCCTCGGCGCGCTGCCAACCCCTGAGTGCCAGCTGTGCGGCCACGCGACGATGGACGCCGACCATCTGAGAGACTGCCCGGCCTTAGACCACACCCCGTCCAACGAGGACACCGAGATCGCCGAAGCCCGACGCTACTGGTCAGCGCGTCGCCAAATGGCTCAACAGCCAAGGGTGGGCGTTGGCTAGTAAGTAAGTAAGTAAGTACTAATTTGATATCAATAAATAATATGAACTCTGTTGAAAGGCAAAATTATTTACACACAATTCAACATTTTCACTTGTTAACAAGCTAGAGAGCGTGACACTGTATGAAATACGTAGGTTTACAACATTTGTGTATTTTACATGTATCTCTATACTTGACGAGACAATAGAGATTCGTCAATTCTGAATTATTCTTTGCCCATGAATTCCCCACGCGTGCTCTTCCTCAGTTGTCTCCGGCTTTGATTTCTTTAATCAGTGGTATGTAACAAACATTTGAAGACCAATTGATATGTGCGGACATACAAGAAAAAATAATGAATCAAACTGATTAGTGAATCGAAACACAATACAGGCTAAATGATGTTCCAACTAATGTTATACCCTATTACTTGCGTAGGCTGTCACTGCCGGAGTCATTGTTAAAAAGAGTTTGTAATATCCGAGCTATTTGGCCGTGGTAGATTGTTTTGAGATGACACTTTTAATTTTATAGACGTTTCGTCTACCCATCGGAGGCCTACTTCAGTAGTAAAATTTTAAAACAGTTCGAAAGGGATGGTAGGCCGAACCAGTGGCGTAGCTGCCAGACCCCCAGGGCCGACAATGCGGGTGGGACTGCGGACTTTAATTTTTTACGGATGGGTATAAACCACTGAACTTAAGTAAAACTTAATTTTTCCATATGTATTTAACATCAAAACAAAATACAGTTACTGGTATATTTTTACTGTCATTTTATGAGTACCTAATAATGTATCCGAAGAGTATAAATTATTTGATTAACTGCACAATAAAGCGGTGATTCCAGGTAAGAATTGCATTCGAGTAATGTTATGAAATACAATGATAGACCCTACTATTTTTGTAAAATAAAATGTCTTCATGCAAGAGTTCTTTCCTTTAAATCCAGTGCTAATATTAGTCCTATACTAAAATTATTGCAAATTATAAGGCTATAAGCAGACGACAGAAAGTTTTAAAGCTGAAATAATTTTTGGTTTATTTAAAAATATGATATTGGTTAATAAAGTGTACGATTTGTATTAAATTTAATTTTACGATTAAATAAAATTTAATAAAATTTGTACTTTTTTCAAGATGCATATAAGTTCAATAAATGACAAAATTGGTTACTAGTGACATGTCTGATAATCAGTATTTTTTTACATTGACCAAAGACATAAAATACACTAAATAACAAATTAATTTATTAATTGAAACAAAAGTTATATTTTATTAAGTGAGTATTCATCCATAAGAAAGTATAGTTATTCTGTTCACGCTAGTAGCTGCCACAGCCATAAGGACAGATTAGTATTCAAGAAGGGTCAATGACATAAAATAAGTAAGGATAGTAGGGGTAGCACAAAGGAGTCCTGCAAGAAAAAAGACACAAGAAAAAAGAGTTACGCCACTGGGCTGAACGTACCCCCAATTGCTTTCGCCTCACGTGAGACGAAGCACGTGATATCACCTCTAACTGCTTGGACGAATTACGCGAATCACTTCTTACCTTCGACGTAATAATAAAGAACAAACAAAAAGTAAAAATAGTAGAATAATAATAGTTTTATGTCTAGGTATGTCTTGCAATCCTCAGTGTGCGTTACATCGGGTGCACGTGATTATGGACTACATGTAATAATAATAATAATTATTATTATTATAAATACGTCCATACTTGAAACGTTAAGCAATTAGTGGATTGGATCTGTGGTCTCTACAATTCACAGTAGACATAGCTAATTTTCTGGTCAATTTAAGAAAAGATCGCGGTTAGAATAATTAAAGCTACTAAGTAGAAGGCTAAAGTTACTTTAATGTAGTTTAAAACCGAGCATATCAACGTCACCTTTCATCACGGCTATGCTGTAACAATGATTGTAAGATTCGGCTGCCGGTTGTCTACTTGTTAATAAGGTTTTCACTGTTCGTAAAAGCTTTCTGTAGCTAGGTTGGCTTCACTTTCTACAGAGATCCTACACTTGTAATGTTAAAAGGCTGCTTATCGACACTGAGAAACAGAGAAACGACTTAAGGACTTTGAAAAAAGTAGTTAAAATATTAGTGAGTGTTTTTATATTCATTTATATACCACTATTATACTTAACAATATTAGTTTAAGACGAAATAAAATTATGTAGAGAACACTACCCTCGCTTCATATCTAAGTTATAGGAAACTTAAAAGTTTTCCAAATATTTACACCGAATTGTTTTAAGTCGTGTGAAAATAAAAGTATCTATTTTGACTACAGCTACGCGAAACATTCATAGTTTCGGTTTTTACAAAATACTAATCACAAAAATAATCATTCTCCTTTAAGGTGATTAAACCAAAAATACACAAAAGGAAGTGCACATTATGTAAATAAAAACTATTATCTTGTATAGTTTGAAAATACGTAGTATTTGTTTAGCAGCGGTACCTTTTTCGCAATAAAAAGTTTACAGTTTAGTAACGAATAATTTTCCGAATCTTACAATCACAATTCGCAAATGATGATAGCCAGTCGCAGTTTGAATAGAAACCGAATACAAAGTTAATTTAATTTCGAAAATATATTTAAAATACATATGAACTCCGTTGAAAGGCAAAATTATTTACACACAATTTAACATTTTCACATGTTGACATACACAATATTTTCACACACAATCAGAATTACATACACTACAAATTAGATGGAAATATTCTCATTATAATATCTGGCAGTATCCGTATTATAAAACGAATCCATAATTCGAAAATTCATTGAAATCAGGTAAATGTGAAAGAGAAGTTTGTGCACATCTTAATATCACACAGTTGCTAACGTTACACCTTAACAGTAATAGTAGTTATTAGGTTTTAAACATTTAAGTGGGTAAATGGTAGATCACTACACTTGTGAGAGATTAGTTATTCAGTAATACCACCGGCAAACTATTAAAGTGCGACAATACTAACAGCATGTGAAGACTTTATACCGGCAAATAAATGAAGTTAAATAATATAACTTCACTTAAATTATTATGTATTTCCATGTTATATTATTAATCCATTTAAATCATTTTATAAAATGAAAATAAAATCCGTATGTAGGCTCACTACAACTGTTCTTCGCAAGATGCAGTAGCGCCTACAGTGTTCTATTATTACTGGCAATACACAGGTTGAGTCCTGTATGTAACAGAATTAATTCTGTTAATACACACTCGAGAGATATGGTATTATCGTTGGTTCAAACATAACTGTGTTACATATGCATCTGTCAGCGTGTGCATATGACATAATGACATTAACAAAACTTAAGTTAATGATTTATCGTTCAGGGAAATTACAGTTCTCATTTCGTTATTGTTATAAGTACTGCATTTTCCATTTACACGTTTACACTTTTTTTAAATATCACAAAAGAGTTCCGATGGATTAACTAGGTGCGCGATTTTTACACTTCACTGAATTTTACTTCGCACAAAAAACTTTTTTTTTTAATAACACTATATTCACCACCAGCAAACACGAAGAATGTGACTATCATACTGCTTTTATAAATTAAATACTTTGTTCACGTTATCAACGAGTTCAAAGCAGCAAACATGAAAACAATTTTTTTATCCATATAATCAAAAGCCGACAACTCCCAAGTATCCGTCCCAACTATGTATTTTTTAATTTATTACAAACAATGGGTGTTTATAAAACAAACACACGATAAACACATAAAAAATCCTCGTCGCCGGTAGGAGCAGTGGCAGATCAGGTGGGCGGGGCAGCTGTGAAGGTATTGATGATGATAAGATTCGGCATTGATAAGAAGCAAGTTGTTACCTTGACAGTGTGTACAATTGGGCCTGGTGTCCGTGCTGACGGGCATGCTGCACTTTGTTGTGTAGATCCCATCACAAACTCACTGCGCTACATACACAACACACGCCATGCACGCACTAAAGTCTCACACACATACACACGGCGACGGCGTCCGTGCCGCCCCACCCTGCCGCCTTGGCTGTACGCCACGCGCCGGCGTCCTGCCCGCACCTCCGACGGCTCACTCACCATACCACATCATCAGTACCTGTTATCAGCTGTAGTCTTTCCATGCAATTAATATTGTTTACATATCATCCAAAGCGCCACTACATGCGTGCACTTTCATATAACCCACTCGTCATTCACTGTGATGTGTAGTATCCCCTCTCTGTAAGAGATAACTGTCTGTTTATTTTTCACATTCTCTGTGGTTTCGCTTTGTTTTAACACTTCGTGCATTACTCTTTCCACAGGCAACAATCTGGTTTTTCCATAGACACAATTTGACATAATACGGACTAAGTCCTCTTTTCAGGCATGACAGTTTTAAGGCAGGCGGCATAAATCGAGTAGAGATATGATTTATGACTCTGAATTTATGTCACGTGGCGTCTGAATGTCTCCGCTCATATGCACCGGCCTTTACTTATCCATCAGAAGAGACACACGCAGCATAATATGAATTCTCGATTGTTTTGAGTAAACTCACACTATTGTGTAGGGTTTATTCTGGATTGTTTAACGCACGTGTTGAAGATGACCTAGTATACTATAACAAGTATACTTTACTTGAAGATAAGATAAGTATACTTTAACAATGCACATCTATGTACACACGCATTCACAACAGCAGTCAATACACAGCGCTGCTTTAAACGTTTCTTCGTGGCCGATTTGTACGGCCGATTCACAAGCACCCAAAAGAAAAGACAGTGTACGATGAAATAATTGGCACGGTAAAGAATCACAAGTACAATGTGAATTAGCCTAGGCGACGTTAAAGAACAGTAATACAAACATAACTACGAGAGCCGATGCCACTGCGTTATCTAATGAAACAGTAGTGTATCGGATTACAGTATGCCTGGTACTGGTGTAGGTATAAAACATGGAATGCGTGGCTAGAGGTTAAATATCTGACAAAGGAGAAACGGGTTTAAAGACCTGACCACACAGAACTCAAGACGGCGATTCGCAAAGGACCGCCTCGTCCGATGACTGCTACTTCGGATCACATTTGCGTCCTGTCTGCCGTTTAAACGACAATTTTAAGACGTTCTTCTTTAAAATTCAACGTGTGGCAGGGTTTACTAGAATAAATTCACAAGTAGCCCAAAGATTTATCCAGTTCTGACAGTCACGAACGTAATCAAATTGAGGGTCATTAATTTGACAAACGAAAGGTCACGATAAATAAAAATAAAAATGGTAGTACAGTTGTTATTACAATGGTGTCAGCGACTAATGACACCTGGAAGTAATGACAACAAACCCCAAGTAAATGAAGGATACAGAAGAGTAAATATACTTTACAAACTGGTGTGTTTAAACTGAACTGTAGAACTGGTAAGGGCGAACTCTACACACAAACGTCTTTGTCTCAACAACCCAGCGTTAGATCCACATTCATACTGATGGCCGGTGAAATGACACACTATTAACAGAATTAATTCTGTTATCTGTTACATGCAGGACTCAACCTGTGTATTGCCAGTAATAATGGAACGCTGTAGGCGCTACTGCATCTTGCGAAGAACAGTTGTAGTGAGCCTACATAAGGATTTATTTTCATTTTATAAAATGATTTAACAATATAACAGTGTTGCAAGTGTTTTGAGTACACTTGTCTGAGGAAAAACCCGAGTTGAGTAATATGAATTGAAAATACTCGCTGGCATGAAATCAACGCGAAAGGTACGCAACTAAGCAAACTGCGGCGTATACACATACACGCTTCCACAAAAACTGTCATGCATGCGTAAACTTAGTACTTTATAAATTAAAATATTTATAGCGTTCATTGTAAAGTTTACACTACTCAGTCTGAAAACATCGCTTAATTCCTGTAGCTGCAACCTTTACTACATGCGAAACGTTTCTTTTTGAGTTTACTCTCGCAGGGTAAGTACGATCATCGCAACATCTTCAATATAGTACGGTACGTGTAAAATGTAAATACTCGCAGAAAAAACACACATTGGGCACAGTATATTGTTACAACACAAAAAGCAGTCCCAATACCAGACAAAAACTATAATGAATTAACTATATTAAACTAAGGAAAAGAAAAGGACTATGACGAGACAAATCACTATGACCCAACCCAAGTGATTGACCCAATAAAGAAAATAAAATGAGAAGGTATAAACTCAAATAATGATAAAAAAGGCACAAACAAATAATAAATGTCTAGTAACAAGTATTAAAATAAAATAAAATAAACTCAGTTAAAGTACACTAACCAGAATAATAGATATTGTATGTTATTAATAACCCTATGATGATAAGAAAATCAAAACATAAAATTGTTAACAGACTAACTATCAATTGTGTATAAAATAATAAAAACCCAAAAGTGAGAGATAGGTAGGAAGTGAAAGTGATAAACCGTGTAAGTGTTAGAAGTTAGAAGTGAGAGAGCAAACAATTACAATAATAATAAAAAGGAAACAAAGATAATAAAACAGATTGTAAAGGATGGATAGACCATTAATATAATAGTGTTAATTCATAATAAACTAATACTATGAGTGCAATGAAAATAAGACATCCTATGTTAATAATAAAATTCAAGGGATGATTATCAAGATAGAATAAATGGTGTGATAATGTTATTCACCAAAATTGTTATTTGTTCAATTAAAAGAGTTGAGTTTGTAAGAAGGAATATGGCTGAAAAGTAAACAGACCATAAACCTAATTTCTGTGTTATGTTTTATAAGTAATATTAAGTGATAAACAAGTTATAAGAAATGGCAATAGATATAAGAAAGGAGATAAATTGTACAAATATAATATTAATCATTAGAGTAAAGACAGAAAAAGAAATAAGAGAATAACAGACTAGCAATGATTTTGTAAATTAATAAGAACATTCAATTATAGTAAAACAGCCGAAATTAATTCAAAAAGTAAATAAGTCATAAGTGACACCAAGCAAAACATATGTAAATCTAAAATACTCTTTAATTTGTGTAAAATAAGAAGATATAGCCAATTACTACTTAGGCCTATAAAATGCCTAACCGTATAAATGCAAAATAAACAAATTGTAAGAAATTAACTACGGTATTAGAAAATTCAGGGCAAGTAACTCATTAATTACAATTAGTTAACCATATTAAGATGTCAGAGTTAGATTAAAAACATAAAATAAGAAAGAAATGTAATAATAATTATTAGCATTTTGTCAAAACTACACCCCCACATACATGAACAAACCCAGCTTTGTGGGATGTCAAAATGATCTTTGAAAGAAGATAGAAACAGTTATGATAATATCTAATACATTGATAAGAAGACAGAAGAATAATAGCCATCGGAAAATATTTAATCATTTTGAATTAAAATTCAAATATTATAACAATAGACATAAATGTAATCAACCAATGAGAGTATAGCCAGTTGCCATAACAACGGAACGTTATTATATTTAATGCCGCTATAAAACTTTAGTCCATTATTGACGATCAAGAGATACAGAAGCCAAACCATATCCGACTCAATTTTCAATTAAAATAATAATAAACACTGCAAAATTTAACGAGATGTGGATGCAAGAAGGATAATAAAGAATTAGTTAACCCAAGAGAGCTAATAAACCAGATTTTAATATTCAAAACTACTTATTTTATCCAAATTAATTGAAAAAGACGCCAGATGCAATCCAAAGTATAAATGATGGAAGATTAATGATCGTATCAACCCAACCTAACTAAGAACAAGGTGACTCTTCACCAGAATTCAACAAGATTTTTAAAGTATATCTGAACTACCCGAATTTACGAAGTAAATTAATTAGCTTTTCTCACAACACAAAAAACTCTCACTCCGAACTTGGTAATTAAATTTCTTTCAAGGATTGATTGATAATAAATAATAAACTTGTATGTAAACATAATTTTAACCTGTGTACGAAGTACGAAATTATAACAAACACTTTTTAACAGTTAAAAAACGAATTGTATTTAACTTGAATAGTATATAAGTACCATTAATGTAAGGTAGTGTACTTTATTAACATCTTATTAATATTTTTTCGTAATCAAAAGGACTCAATGATTGAATAAACTGTAGAAAATAAAATTTTGACGGCAGCAATGTCGATTTAGAAACGATTCAATCAACTTAGCCAACCTTGAGATATTGTCTATCTATTGCCGGAGCAACATTATTTAATAACAGTATATTTTTGTATCTAACTGAATAACTATTAACTATTTAACGTTAAAAAACTAGTACTCATTAGTAATAACCGTCCTTTATTTCATTATAAATTGTATTAAAAATTTGTGTACTTTAGCGATGAGCAAAATTGTCTGCCAGCGTCAGACGTCGGCAGCACGACGAACTACAAGCGAGATTCAAATGCCCGCCAGTTTGCGAGGGTAATTTGAATTAGTCATCACCGCATAGAACGACCGCTCAGTTTAACTTTTTTAATTGTTTTCATAAACAATTTGGCGCCGCCCAGGAAATAAATTTACTCATTGAAGGACAGGTAAGGATTACACTCGTGAGATATCGGTACTGGTAATTCGTGCGTTCGCGACGGACATTGTCAGCGTGAGAAGTTAGGAAAAGTACAATAAAAGTTACAATATGTACAGAGTACATTACATGATTCAGACCAAGTACTATCTGATTCGGAATTTTTCTCTGACTTTCCTCTAATGGCTCTTACACATTTCTCTTGAACTACGCAATTAACATAAACAATGAAGCAAATGTTCCGTTCTCCCCGGCAAGAACACAGAGTGCAAAACCCTTCTTCATGCACCGTAAGCAATTCAGGTTTTGCTTCGACTATTCAACATAAATTCCCGCCGGGGGCCATCTGATTTAGATACGACCGTTCCCCCTCGCAAGGCAATGGCAAACCAGCGAGAGGTATCCTGCTTAGTATAAACCTTCCCCAACTATGCCGTTCGGATCCGGCGTTAAACTGTAGGTCCCATATACCTGTGAGAGACTCAGTACCACACGCACCACGGGTATGTGCGGTGAGGGTACAAACCAGTCGAAAGACTGAAGGACTACGAATTCAACATAAACAGACTCCCATAAGCGCGCACCCATTCCTCCCCGTACACATAACCTGCAAAACGTTTTTTCGTTTTAAAAATCTTCGTAATTTTTACAAGTTTGTATTTATACAGAGGACAATTTTTGGTGTCATCGCCTACCTTTTACTTGCCTACATGCAACATAGAACGGCGAGACGGTGGTAAGGAAGTACCAGTGGGTTGGAAGTAAACCGTGTGAATTTCCCATTTTACAAATGACAAACAACAAACAACAAACAAAGACGATGAATGGGGAGGTACCACAACTTGTATATGTGGTCCGCTCTTTAATGATACAATAGTGCGTGAACACGTCCAGTTGAGAGGGCTCATATGTGACACGATTGTGTACGTACAAAAACACTCATGCTTAAGCCAGATTGTTACTACTCTCATTTAATATTTGACACAAGAAATATTGAACGAACGGTTGGTCATACTAACTGGATGATTACCAATAATAGTTTCATTTTTCCGTTCTTTCAATAACATACAAACTACACACAAACTGACAGAAGACAGAATAGTGCTCAAACAAAACACTGGCCTGAATGAGGGTCAAAAAGCCAATTATTTCAATCTATCATTACAAGAATACCTTTTTAGAAGGAAAACGGCAATATAATCAAGTCTAAATGAAGCAAAAAAGTTTACGACGTCTAGATGTACAGTCGTTAATGAAGAAGTACGTTACTTTTAAAGATAGTTATCGCATGCAGCCGGGTTCATTCACGCCAAAACTGTTACTACGCCAAGCAGTAATCTAGACTAGACATCTATGCCGCCACAAATGTCCTTCTCAAACAGATAATTACCATTTTCTTTTAGTCAAAATCCTCTCTCTCTCTCTCTCACTCATTCACACCCATGCCACTCACCGGGCGTGTGTTCACAAAGACAGTCCAGCATGGATTTGCTTATGCTTAAAACTCATTCTCTTTTAATTATATCACGTATATGATCTTTGTCTCTCTATACGTTCAGATGCAAGTTAGATATTACTACAGTATAGTTCACTTCACGTGATAACGTTCACTTCACCTCTGACTAGCAACGCACACTAATAATGTTGACAAATTATATAACTTCCAATTATACTGAGACGGGTCTCACACATTCAGTATTTTAATTTCCAAAACAATGCGTACGGGCAGCTTTTACGTCTTCAAGGTGCAAGCATCGTCTTCAGCATCACTACAAGTCAATGTCTGATCTCATTATACAACAAACAAATAACGAGTGGATATTCATGGCTAATGTATCCTGTTTGTGCTTGACTCTACTAATGTATCCTGACGACCTGTAATGTATACAAACTGAGGAACTTTATTCTGAATGTACGTCGAGGCGTGGTATAACCTTATTAAAATAAACACTTAAAAACAATTCAGTCATAAATAGAAACTTCAAATAATTTGCCACAGTAAAATTATTATACGAGTAGATAACAACATTTCTACAACTATGCCAATCTCCTTCATGCAACTGTGAGTATAATGTCTACGATGCTCTCCAGTCAAACTGCATAAGATACACCTGCTGCTGGAACTGTTGAAATACTCTTTGGATTATTTAAGAAAACACCCCTTCAATTTCAAGACGAAATTGAGTTTAGGAGGCTGGCAAACTAAGAACCATCACAAGGCTTACGTTAGTATCAAACGAAGCTACAAAATAAGAATACCAACGAGCAAAGCTCCAACTTTGTGAACCACTAAAAACTATAAATACACTTACAACTCGGAAATATTGATAAATCAGACGTATATTCTATTATACAGCCACAACCATTGATTCACAGTGTTTAAGGACACACTTGGCCTGCAAAAGAACTAATGTGCGGCTTAAAACCAAGCACGTTCGCACACTGGATAAAAATATCGGGCACAGATGTTACTAAACATTTTTGGAGTAAGAGTACGATGAAGGCAAGTATACGTCACCTTATAAATTCTAAATGTTTACTCTTAACAAACGAACTGCAATTACTGACTGTGTTCTCTCTTGTCAGGCTTAGTGTATTACCCCTTTAGAGTTTAATATACCACTTTACATTTCGTTCTCATAACTTACTACCCTAGTGTGAAACTGCGTTTATCGACTTATCGTAGCTAGGAATTTTTAGTTCCATTAGCAGCTAAGCTTATACGGAAATTTGTACACAGAAGCATATGTGTGCGCTTTGTACACAAATATGTCTGATAGAATAAAAATTATTTTGTCGTCAATGTGTTACTTTTCGGTTAACACTGTCGCGATACAAACGGGTAAAGCTTTTTAACAACGAAGTATTGCGGTGTCAGTTGTTAGTTTCTTCAAATACCACTCTAATTTATGTCGTGTTATGCCTAATTCTATGTAGGCCAATTATAAGGATTATTAGGCCTAAGTTAAAAGAACATCTCTCTCGTAACAGTTCTTCAAATTTGCAGCTCCTTGTCTTCACGCGAGTTTTATGCATGGTTATACTGTATCGAAGGGATTAGAGACATCCCACACAACCGATCATAACCCAGTCCTTCCTATAACAAACACAATTACACATACACAGTGGAGCACTAAACTCTCTTCACGTCGTATACACAACATTCTTGGCAAGCAAATGGTGAGAAATGTGTTGGGCTACATTATGTCCGTGTTGCCAATAAAGCAATGGCTAATGCACCGCGTCGTGACAGAATCGCGAAGGGCGTTGTTCGGTTTCAGCGTAGGCCTACGAGAATGTGCACTGAGCGTGTATGTACAGAATGACAGAGAACTGGCGCTACAGTTGGTCACGAGAGAAAATGATACTCCTAAATAAATCTTACTAAAGAACAATGAAAACACGCTAGGCATACAAAAGTTCGCTTACCCGTACGAGAAATTTGTGAACAATCGAACAATTTACTACAACAATCGCGCTATATCATACTGTCTCTATACTTCCACATGTAATTATTGCCTTCCTGACTAAAAATAACACATTAATGTTTGTCGACCTTTCTCTTTAACTGCCAAATGCCCGTAACGCATAGATAGTCGGTTTCAGACAATAGCACTTCGCACATCCGAATCGTCTAACATCTTTCTGAATTCTGTCCTTCCTCATCCTTCCTTTAATGCATTTAAAGTTAAATTTTCCTTTACACCTTTAAAATAATCTTACTTAACATTCGAAGCAAATCACGAGCAACATCCTACGGAATAGCCCTACAACAACTATCCCACATTCTTTGAAACAAACTACGCTTTAGCCTTTACGGTTTAGATTATTCACACGGTACCCTTGATCCATACAGTATATCGCTATGTGCGTCACGTTACTCTTCCAATGTAGTAAAACTTATTCAAGATGAAATCCCATGGGCCGTCAGCCGGAACATTTTAAGAACATTAAAATTTTACTTAAAAAAAATCTTATTTCTGATAATACTAACAGCAATGGCACGAATACTATTACTAATTAACAAAACTGTAAGTAGTGGTGAGAATTTGAGGTTCACCAATGAAAATCCCGGACATGGTCTTTGCCCTCCAGATACCGACAGTTGGTATAAATACAGAAAGGCACACTTGGGAAATGAACCGTATGATCACATTGAGCATTTACACTTGTCACCAGTAATTATGGATGGAATCAAGCCAATATTCAGACAACAGAGTAACCCGAATTCCTCAAAAAGGTCTGCTTGGCAAAAATCAGAATCCAAATGAATAATTAACGGATAATTACAATATATAATGAATAATTAATCAAATGAATAATGAATCCAAATGATTCATGTCATTTAGACTCGGCATCCAAAAAAAAATCTTAATAACGCAAGAAACAATGAAACTGGGAGTCTATAATGCAGTGTCGACCTTCAGGTGTAAATACAGATAAGAACAGTTGAGAAATGAACCGTATGATCACATTTAATAAGAGTCATATAGCCAAGTGTGATGTTTTAAAAGAGTTGGGTATGACTGTAGGCAGGAACTGTGTGAAAACGCTGTCAAGAATTGATTTATGACGCGGAAAAGTATAGAAACATAAAAACAAATTCTGTAGAGATTCAAAAGAAAGCTCAACAGTCAAAAGAGAAGGCCAAGAGAAAGTTAGAAGAGCTTTATGAGGAAGGAGAGGATCCCATGGAACCATCATATGGCGCTGGTCTCTACTAACATGAAAGTTTGTACAAGATTAATATAAATCTGACTATAATCGTGAATTCCCGAAAATAAGTTTGTTCTCTACTTATCTGCCTTTTTCTCACAAACCACAAACAACAGCAAGCTAAAACTTTTTACACGCCTTTCTGAAACAGCATTACATGTATTCATAAATAGATTTCCCTGTGTTGCTTATAGTTGATTTTCAATAAAAGTGTATTTTCTGTAAAACAAACAAAAATGTAAATACAGTACAAATTTAAAAACGTATAGAAAAAAACAATATTATACACATCACAATATTATATTTCAAAAATGTAGATAATAGGCTACATAATGTATGGTAAAATGATTGTGAAGATATGTTGAACAGTTTCTCTGAAAAAAGTACACAATTCTGGTGTAATTACATGGGTTTAAGATAGTGCTTACCAGGTCCCCTTAACCCAGACACAACAGAGAACGTGCAACTACGTGCCGCAAGTATTCATCTCATGTTGTCAACAGTAAATCAGTAAATGATGCTAAATAACATGTTCTAATTAACCAGCGGCTAGCAAGTTAACGCGTGTCGTTTGAACACATGGACGACAGATTTCTTCTTTTTTTTTGTCGCGCCAACAGAAGTAGCATTAGCTGGCGAGCGCCTAATGATTGAGACCCGTCCCACATTTGAGAAAAACATACAGACGTCCCAGGTACAATGCTGACAGACTAGACGCTCTAATAGCTGTTCGGAAATTGCATAAGACACGAAAATATCCGACTTCGTCAAGGATTCTTTACCGCGACCGAAGAAGTACGTTACAAGAAATATGAGGTACATTGAAAAATAAACAACCTTAATTAAAAAAGTAATAATATTATTGGATTTCTGCTAATGTTTTATTCTCATTTAAAAAAACGACCATAACGATTTTCATGTATAGAATTTAACAACAAAAATTAGTGCGTGTACCTCAGACCGTTCTAGGTACTCATGAGAACAAATAAATCTTTACTTAAGGAATTGTGAATTCCTACTATTATAAAACTTATCGTAACCTCTTTACTGTAGTGTTTTAAAATTATACAATAAATTGTTCCTTACAACAAAAACTGTAATAATTAAATTAAATATCAAGCACCTTCTAGGCTATATTGTGATATGTATTTTTGTGTGTTACCGACATTATAAGCGCTACTTATGTATTCGTACACTTGAGACGTGATGTCTCCTTAGCCATTTTACTGCTTTAATGTCTGTTCCAATGCAGTAACTTTACAGGTTTTCTTCTGAATCGTCAATCCACCGACCGGTTGCCAGCAACTTCAGCGACACTCCTTTACGCCTTTCAATAAGCGTCCTTGTACCAATGCAGTAACTTTACAGGTTTTCTTCTGAATCGTCAATCCACCGACCGGTTGCCAGCAACTTCAGCGACACTCCTTTACGCCTTTCTTTCTGCTTTATTTGTAGCTTCAAACAATAATGATGTCGTACATCTATACCGCCTTAAGTTTTCCGTTATTTCCTTACAGAAAACAGCTAGTACACTGTGACGCAACTCGTGGACAAAATTATTTTCCTACTGACTTTAGCGTATGTATCTGGGGCGTGGGCAACTCGGAAAATCCAAATAAAAAGACATACGAATAAATATGCAAAGAAAGCTAAATTAAGCTAGACGCGTGACAGACACAAGCACATGTCGGGCACTATATTACCCGGCGAAATCGTTTTTGTCTTTCCCGCACCATGTGCCAGCATATTAGAAAAAAACCGTCGTGCGCAAAACCAGTTATTTCTTCCGCTCTGCTAAGCAATTCGTTCTTTCTCCCCCACGCTTTTCGGATAAGTAGTGAATATTATAAACATATTTTCACTTCTCCTTTAATTTGTTTTTCATTTTATTGACTCAGATAATACAACGGGTATCATAAATTCACTGTACGATACTGCTGTAGGCATGATTCCAAAGTTTCAAGGCATGCTTCTTTTTCTTTCTTGCCTAATCGGTGTTACAATACGTGTCGAATACACACCAAGAGTTAGCAGATCTACAAAAATGTAATTTCCAAAAATCTATTTCGAACACAAATCCTAAATGTCTTATCCGGACGGTCGAAAAATTGAGATTACTTAAGTCAATACTATTTCCATCGGTACTGATCAAAATGAATGTATATTTTTTTGCAAACTGGCTTATTTACCTAAATTAACTGACGCGTTCTTGAATCTGCAGACATGTTTCACTTTTATAGTAGAGGGAAATAGTGAAAGAATTTTTAAATTAAGAAGTGGAAATAGTACAAATACTGATAGTAAAATCGCTTGGATCGTGATCTTAATATAGTGGAAAATATATGATTAACGTCACACAAACCGATGGTCAAATTTTTATTAACTCCTCTATAAAAATATTCACACTCGTCTTACGTTGTCTACGTTATCCAATACGTACTATAGGCCTACACAACAGGTAATAACTATCACTAAGTTTATAGATAACAAGATCCCAACACAATTAAACAATTATAACTATCAAATACTGTACCCGCAATGATACTGCAGTCTGATCGTTGTCAAAAAATTCGCAGAATCAACTGGTTCACTTTATCGCTATCTATGATTATGTATCATAGATGTTACATAATCAGTCTAAGTCACGTGCGGCATAATAAAGACTAGGTGTTAGATAAGATGTTTCGACATTAATAAGGGAGTCCGGAATGTACGAGCACGTGCCGTTTGTGCTAGAAGACACTGGAATATTACGTCTCATGGAAGCTAATGCTAGTTCGCACATAAGCCTATTATTTACTACGACGCGTCGCCGTAACAATACACTGTCGAACAATGGAGTTACAGTAAAACCAAGTTGAACTAAAACAGAACTGAACGTAGAAGAATTTGGAAAAGCAACTATAGATTACAAACACATAGGTGTAATGTAACTTGGCCTATATCAATTAACTTGGGAGTAAAACAAAAAAAATCTTCATATAAAAACTGACAATGCTATTTTCAATACAAATATACCCTCTTTGTTGGCAAAGCACTCCGCCAACGGGCAGGAAATTCCACTCAAGACATTTCTGACCGCATACGCAACCACTCTCGAACTGCTCTGTGTCAACACGCCCTCGTCACTTATAAACTTGTTCCCGTCCAACAACTCTGAAGCAAAAGGGGGAAGAAGGAAAGGACGATATAGGGTGCATAATATGCAACGTAATTCCAATATTGAATAATACACGAATTTAATACAGTACAACCATGTAAATCCCATTTTAACACTTGGGACTCTAGAACGTTGGTTAAATTTATCAGATTCATACACACAAATTACACTAAATGACTTAATTTCGACAGAACGCCGGGAGAGTTTAAACCGAAGACCGGGTTTGGCCGACTTCTGTTTAGGAATAAGAAGTTTAAGTGTTTAAGTTGCATTTCAAGTTATAAACTTGTTATTCTGAACATAATGTGCGTAACATGCGAGAGGAGAAGTACACGAAAGTACCTGGAACCAACAATTATGAACGCATAATCAACAACAGCAACTACAGTTTATGTTTTCATCATTATTGAAGATTTCATCTAAATCCTCCACCCATATTCTACCGTAATTTGTACAATTTATTAGTTAACAATTTAAACACATGAATCAGTAATGAATGGTCTGTTCTGTGTACGGCCTGCTCTATAACAGTTCACTTTAAACACGCGGGCGCATGTGCGTAGAAAAAAACCTGCTATTGGCAAACGTCATATGAATTCACGTGAAAATAAATTTTAACGGCTTTGACAAGTTGAAGATAATTAATTAGATACGTTGCTATTGGGGTCATATTACCGGAGAACATAATTTATCATAATGTGCGTTAGCAGGTAACGCTTTGTCAGAATGGTTTTCATGACGGCCTAGGTATAATCACGATTACCATAAAACTAGACTGCTCCATTTGCTAAATTTAAATGTGCATGATATTTTTTAAAGAATTTAAACACCAACTATCGAAAACTCTAATTGGTAAATAGAAACTTGCTGAACTACGGTTCGAATACAAATTTCACAACAATAGTAGACACATTAATTTCTCATGGCTTTCCTTTAAACTTGGAAAGGCAGTTTCATACAAAAATAAGGAGAGTATAAGACATATTTCGGTCATCACAAGAAGTCTATGCCTGATATTATTTGGGTTTCGCTAACTCCACAAAGCGAACTCTTCCACTGATTTTATCTAATAGGCAGTAAGTGTAGCCCTATACAGGCGACGTTTAGCATCTACGTATCAAGTAATTCGACAGTTGTTTGATAGTAATGTGATGTGCATTTAATGTGCATATAATATGACAAAGCACATTATATTATCCGGTAGATTTGAACTGTAAATCGTATTTTAAACTTTTCTTATACGCTATGCTCATTTAATGCAAAGGTACAAATGTGAACTGAATATGATCTACTACATTTTATATCAATCGAACTTTTTGGTTTAACGTGTGTATATTCAACTGACTTTACAAATTAACAATGATAATTTTACGAGCATGCTATAAAATATGCATGCTCTTCAATAATTATGAAAAAGTGTAAGCTGTATAGTTGAATTATTACGATGCGTTAAAAAAAAATAGTGAATTATTTTTGATACGAAATAAAAGTTCTAGCTTACAATAAGAATGTTTATCGGAAATGTGTAACAGTATGTTCTATAGAACACCAAGTTAAATACAGATACCATCTTAATTAGAATATTATTATTACTCTCGTCACATTCTATTTTTTCTAGTCCTTCGTTATTTTTTGCACCCTGTCTATTATTTACGTCGAAGCAGAAGCGACGACTACCACATTATATTCACGACTATCCTTGACGATGGTGACAAAAATATTTCTCGCCTGTTTTTAACATGTATTTTTTCTCTTTTTAACCTGGCGTTGTCTTTGTGGCTGTAAATAACAAACAGGTGAGATGTCTATTTTTTACTACATTTTTACCAATATAATTTACAAAAAACTTCAGTTTTTTTATGAAGATTTTTTTACTTCAGTATGGCAGTCTAAATTAACCCATACTACCGAATATGTGAGAGAGGGTGGGAAAAGTGGCAGAAGAGAGGGGGAGACATAAGATGGAGAGAGAGATTTCATTCTGATTAGTCACCGACGGCTGTTTAGTTGGCGACACTGCATTTCTTTATAATACTCGTAATGCCTCAATAAGAGAGCACCCTCCACACGCGATGACAAACTTAATACCATTCTCTGGCATTTGAATACATTTCCTTTTACTTAATTTTCTTCAGCAGCCGTATATACAATTCTGTTTCTAATTTAAAACAAACTTTTACACAAAATTTCTGAACGCCAGATATGCTTTAACATCAACACAATTATATATTCTCAAGTCTACGGTTATACAGGATGCTATGGAGAATTAAAATTTTGACTAAAAACGCGGAGTAAGAGTATAAATACTCTTCTTGTTGGCATAAACACAATGCGAAACGTCAAAACCGTTACACAAACAGGGTAACGAAGGTCAGTTCTCCCCCGCAAACCACACGCATACAAACAGAATTCTTTAACACAACACATCCAAAACAAATAATGAGGAGCATTAGCTTAGAGCACCCAGAGCTTCTACAAAACCATCTACATATGTTACTAATAATTCTACACACGTTTAGCTTTCAGGTTTACGAACTCGAGTAAACAAAATAAAAACAAGAGACACCACGCGCTTAATCACGTGCGCTATTAAAGAGAATTGTTACTACCTTTTGTAGCGTACTGCTGTTCAATTTCTATGAGCTATGAAAACGATAATATCATACACAATCGATTTCCTCCATCTCAGAATCATGACACTTGCGACGATTTGGACATCCCTGGATCCAACTTCAGGACTCAACAAAGCTACAAAACAAGTGACAAATTGTAACCGTTAATGTAAGAAATGAATATGAAATCGGTTCAGTACACAGCGACACATGTAACGTGTCCTACTACTAACGCGGGCTCCGACAATCTTTTCGGTTCACAAGAAGACGCGCACAGCAGAATTCTATGCACACGATTGGATGTGGGCATGCGTGGGAGTGCAAACCGTAACCTTCGATGCTTAACAAAGGTTAATATTAACTATTGCTTATCACTTTCATTATACCGAGGTTATACGTTATAAATTGGTTTCACAGCAGTGGGATTTAGTCTCCCACTATTGCGAAAACTACATTAGTGTTTATAATACTATTTAATTTACTGCGCAATACACCTCAAAAAGATCAGAGTATGTACAATTTAAATTAAACTATAGGGAAGGTGTTTGTTGCTGTGGTTCATACAATGTCATCTCTTAACATTGTCCTTACCGCCTCACATACGGTTTTGAACTGAACATGTTTCTTGATGACCAGAAGTGGACAGGTTTATCCATTCGTATAAAAATGAACGATACTCAAAAGATTCACAAAAGCAAGCCTGACTGTCCTAATTATTCTCACACACTTAAGTTAACAAACGGATACAACAAAAATAAAATATTTTAACGACTAAGAAATCGATACCTTACTTAATGTTTAAAAATAATTTTTGGGTTAATGTTAAAAGAATTAATTTTAAAAATACTTCTGAACACCGTTTACGTACTACAAAAATTTCAGTCAACTCTTGCTCCGCTGTCATTTTACTGTTTACCTTCGTGAGGGTTCGATATAATTATTATGTTTTAATGTCTATTTTCTTTCCAAGCAGAATTATCATGGTTGCACACCACTATATAAAAATTATTCCTTTTAGCGCTTTCAAGCTTCACAGCTCATCGTCAGATCGGCAATGAACAAATAACATAAAAACAAACCCTTCACCCCCCACCCAACCTCAACCTGCTCACACACAACAAGCTATAATTCAATGTCCCATCCCCCCCTCTGAGCCCTGTCACTCCAACATTTTATTTATTTTCTTTCCAATATTTTAAAACAATGTCAGTTGTATTATTTCATATAGCGTATATCCTAATGCTTCATCAAGCGTATTCCGCCACTGGATTGGAAACTTATTCCTACGTGTTTTACTTTTTACTTTTAAAATACATTGGTAGATCTAAAATCTCTGTTTGATGCTGACAATTTTGATATCTCACAAGCCATATTTTGGTTGCAATATTAAATTACTAAAATACACTATCCAAACCCACATACTAAATCCTATCTGAATTTACAAATATTTAACATAAACAATAAAATTAATGTGAGTTGCTTGCCAATTTCACTCCTAATCTCAGTTTACAATGGTGTGAACATTAATTTACTTAAGTTACTAAACAAAATACATATTACAACATCTTTTAGTTATTAACATAAAATCTCATTAACTGTAACATTAAAACTAACATTATGAAAATTGAAAAGCATAAACAATAGTATAGAATTAACATTTAAAAGTTAATGTAATAGATTATTGTTTAATTATTTAATGACTTTCTGTTTAAAGACTGACATTTAGTTTATACAATTCAATACCATAACTTCCATCACTCCATCATTAAATACAAAATTCATTTACATTATACTAAGCCAAGATTCGGTACAAATCCCTTAATATTATAAACCTGCTATGTGTACATACTATGGACACTAATACTTGGAAACCTGCATATGTAGAAAACTACGACTATTTTCATTAATGACAGCACATAACACATAAATTATAATAACGTCATATAAACAAAAAAGAAAATACTCAATCCATATTTTGCTCTAAGTATTAAGTGTTAACTTGTATTCAACGTTTGTTAACGTTAGATGCAGTCTACAATATAACTGCACATTAACCATTTCCTTTGTACATCTTACATTTATGTCAGTTTTTCACTTACAACCTTGTTTAGAGTCTATTGATACTCTTTAAACTAATATAAAGCACTTTATTTGTATTCAGTGTCACTTCTCACTCACTATATCTAGTATGTCACTTTTACACACAGCATTTTTTTAACATTTGAGTGTCAATTTCAATTTCTTTGGTTTTCTTAGTCCTTCATTAGTTATTTGGGCAGATTACTTATTAATTATTAAACGTCTCTTATATGTTATTAATACAAACGTACTTAATAAATTAACACAAAACCTCTAACTATATAATAATTAATGAACATAAATATTTTATTGACCTTATACCTAACCTAAGTGGTCTAGGCTCTGTTTATTTTGTACTTTCTTATTGATTTTGTACTTTCTTGTAGTCATGGTGCAAAATAGTTATGTTAATAATTAAGCTTTATTATTCAATTTTTCTATATTCAGTCTATTTAAAATGGTTTGTTAATACTTAGGTTTAATAGAAAGGGTTTTTTGGTGATCATTGCGTGTTATATCATAGTTTGTTTATGGAAGGTGCAAACTGTCACGTTACATAATGCCTTCCCCCCTTCAAGAATGGTTATTTTGGTAATGACCTAAGTTCTTACTAACATAATCAGCTCTTTAATTCTGATTTAATTTTCATAAAACTTCATTTCCTTCTGGTTGTATGTACCTTTTATTCGATTGGAGTTAGGTAAGGACAATTCATATGTATTATTCCTGTTATCTTTGGTGACTATAAATGGTCCATGGTATAATAAGAGTAGTTTCTTGGCTATCCCTTCTATGGAACTTGGTAGTTGTCTATTCCTAATTAGCACCTTGTCTCCTAGATTATATTTAATTATTCTAGCCTTTCATTTTTCATCCCTTCTCCGAAGTAGTTCTGTTTTGTGAAGTACCCTATTGTACACTTTGGTAATTGCCATTTCATTTTCTTCATTATTTCTTCAATCTCTCCAGGTGATGTTCTGTCATTTATTATCATCTTGTTTATTTCCCTGGCATCCAAACATAATCTCACTTGTCCGTCTTTCTTCGGTATAGCTACTATAGGGCTGGTATATGGTGAATAACTCTTCTCTATTATGTCTTCATCAATCGTCCGCTGAATTTATTTTCTAACAGCTTCCTTCAGTGATTGGGCTATCGGGTAAGATTTTTTATTAAAGTGAACGGGGTTATGGAATTTCAATTCACATACAAAGTTTTTTGCCTTTCCTGGTGAATCCGAAAACACGCTCCGATACCTATTGTAAATCTTGACCAGTTCTTGCCGCTGTTCCTTGCTTATTTAATCGCAAATACATTTTTTGTCTGAAATGACAGGATCTCTTGTATCTTCTCTTCCCACAGGTCTGCTTCTACTATTACTTCTTTATTATTTAATGGTGCCTGTCTATTCTCCATAACGTGGTATGAATATCGTTGCTGAGGGGCACTTGTGCTTCCTATTATCTCAGCCGACCATTCACCATTCTCTGACTTCAGTGATCCTTTTCCACTGCTCAGATTCATAATCGCCAAGTGTCGCCGTAGCATATCACACCCGAGTAACACCTTGAAAGGTAGCCCATGGGTTACTAAAAACACCACTGGAATTACTATTTCATTACTAACAACTTCTACTATGACCTGTTGCTTGAGTGTCTTATTTTGTTTCCCTGTCGCTCCTATTCTCGTTACATTATGAATGGGCAAGGTTGGTATCTTCTCACGACTAAACACTTGGATTCTATTCAATTTCGTTTGATCAATTAATGACACATTGGCTCCCGTATCTATCATAATTTCAGTATTTACCCCCTGTAATTTGGCCTGGACATACGTATACAATTTCATTATTTGGTTTGGTTTCTTCCACCGTCTTTCTTCTAGTAGATCTGTTCGGATGTCTTTTAAATAATGATTCCTAATTATTATAATCTTGTCTTCATTTTTGATAATCGCTTTGGTCTGCCCCTTTGTTGCTTGCAGTGACGGGCTATCTTGGGTTCTCATTGCGGACACTCGTTTCTCCTACTCCCGTCGGATATTGATTGTCTATTTCCTTCATCTCTGTGCAGGTCTTCTGCTGGGACCTCTCTTCTCTCTTCCCAGTTCCTTGATGGTTGGTTCTCCATACTTCTGCTTCTTGGTGAGCGTCGGTTATCGCCATCCTGTCTGTACTGATTGCGGGAAGATCTGTCGTTGTCAAAACTTCTACGTCTGGCTCTGAACCTATTGTTGGGTTGACTTCTGCTGTTGTAATTAGTCCGTACATAGTTTACTCTTTGTCTGTTATCCCGGTTGTTGTCATTCCTTCGTTCCGGTTGAGACTCTGGCCGTCTGCGATTCCTTCGATAATAGTCTTCTTGCTCATAACTCTCCAGCAACGCCCCCATTGCACCTATCGTTTTCACTTGTCCACATAGTCTGGCACGTATTATTCCCTCTTCAAAATGATATGATAATTTTGTCACCAGACACTCTTCTGGTATTCTTGGTTCTAAGTTCTGGGCTATACATACTTTACCAAGGAAGTATGCAGTAGGTGATTGGCCTCGGGTAGGATGATATTTTCCATTGCAAATGTTGTCTCTTACAATGTTTTGGATGGATTCAGACCAGTACTTTGTCTTGAATACTTGTTTAAATTCTTGATAGTTATGGACTTCACTTCTAATGGCTGTCCACCAATTATCCGTAGTATTTTTGAAACTCTCATCCAACAGACTCTTAATTATGTACCACCTGTTTTCTTTGTTCCTATTGATTATTTCTTCAGAGACTCTAACGGATTTCTCCTGTAATCTTTGAAGTTAAGTGCCTCTTTACCTCTCCTCCAGTGGAAGATTTGTATAATTCACACGCCTGTTTCTTAGCATTTTCAGCTCTTCTCGAATGTTGATCAGCTCTCTTGTTTGTATGTCCTCGATTCGTTCTTTATTGTTGGTTACTTGGTGTCGGACCTGTCCCAAGTCATTATCTATGTGCTCGATATGTTTATCAAATTTGTCTTGTAATTTCTCTATTTTTCCTGCGTCTCTTGCTGTAGTATTTCGACTCTAATTTTATTGTTATCTTCCACATTATTAATCTGATTTATCATGTCTTCACGGAATTGCAACAATGCTTCATTGGTTCTCTCGATTCTTTCGTTAGTTTCTGTGATTTGTTGTTTGAGTGTCTCTCTGAAAGCTTTGTTATTATTTTCACTGTTCCTTTCCATCTGTTTCATCTGTTGTTTTAATTCTTCATTGTTACTTTCCATTTGTTCTTTCATTTGTTTGAATGCTTCTTTCATAAATTCCATTAATCTCTGTGACTCTTTATCCTCCATTGTTCTATTAGGTTCCGCTGTAGGTTGTACCATCCCCATTTTTGTGACAGGTGTTGCTTCCTTTTCTTGCATGTCTATTTCTGTTCCTTATCCGCATTTCTTTTACATGATGTACCTCTTCGTGGCATTTTCGTAGCTTATTGTAGTCGCCGCTAAAGTAGAAAATTAGTAAACAATACAATACAAAACAATCTTAATTTCTACTTTTAGCCACACTGGTTGGGTGCCAAACTTATAACGTTTAATTTTTTATTATTTTAATTTATTTAAATTTATTCTGTATTGATTATTGTGTACCGCCCCACGTTGTTGGAGCCAAACTATAACATGACATTTTATTAATTATTTTATTTATCGTGAATGTATATTACTTATTATTGTACTCTTGAATTAATCTCGGTTGGTCTTAATTTCGCGGTGTCAACGTTGAAATGACTTAGTTATTATGATTTGATCTGAATAAATAAAAATAAGAATTTTGAGTAAGTAGTTTTTTTTTTCAAAATAGAAAATTGAAGTATTTTATTTCCTTAGTCCAATTTACCTTAATTTGTAACTATAACATTCAACACATACAATTACCCTTGGCTATACTAGTTCAGTTGTGTGAAAGCTGGCAAGACTCATCCCAAGGATTAAAAAAAAAATATTACTTTTATTTTAATTTGATCAATATTAGTGGATTCTTTTGACTACAAACATTAATGTTACGAAAATACCAAAAGAAAATACAAAATAATTACAATATTTGTGGATCTTATTCTAATACTAAATGTAGTTAGTCAGCTTAACAGTTGGCAACACAAATTTCGTAAAGATGGCGGACCTAGGTTTAGTCCAGTTCTGACTTCTTTCGATTTGAAGTCAACGAGTTGAAAATATAATACATTACTTAATTCTCTCCAATAAATGATTATCAGTGTCAAAATGTACATACAATAGTGTGATTCACATTCTAGTGTGTACAGTGATCAATAAAGTTCATCAGAAATAAGTGTCGTGATGGTTAGTGAATTTCGGGTTATATTAATATAAAATTGTTTTTATCTCACCAATTAATAATATTTGTGACTGATTTTCTGTTTTTTTTTTTTTCTGCTATTTCACTTTAATTAACTCTTCAATAATATAATTCAACGAAATACACTATTTCTTCTAAACACTGTTTGGTTCAACCTAACCTGTCTTCGGTTCGATTATTAACTTTTTTGATATCAATTACTACGGAGAGTATATCTGTACACAACCACGTTCAACAAAGGAATGACTTTTTTTTCTCAATTTCGCTGGCGTCCCTGTCCAAAATGTAAAAATTTCTGATTGGCTGGATTAGACTGGCATTGTTAACTGACCAGCCTGACTTCTTGCTAAAATAACGAGTTGATTTTGCGTTCACAAACCCTGAACTTATGCACAATTTAATTTAAAATACGTTGGTAGATCTAAAATCTCTGTTTGATGCTGACAATTTCGATATCTCACAAGCCATATTTTGGTTGCAATATTAAATTACTAAAATACACTATCCAAACCCACATACTAAATCCTATCTGAATTTACAAATATTTAACATAAACAATAAAATTAATGTGAGTTGCTTGCCAATTTCACTCCTAATCTCAGTTTACAATGGTGTGAACATTAATTTACTTAAGTTACTAAACAAAATACATATTACAACATCTTTTAGTTATTAACATAAAATCTCATTAACTGTAACATTAAAACTAACATTATGAAAATTGAAAAGCATAAACAATAGTATAGAATTAACATTTAAAAGTTAATGTAATAGATTATTGTTTAATTATTTAATGACTTTCTGTTTAAAGACTGACATTTAGTTTATACAATTCAATACCATAACTTCCATCACTCCATCATTAAATACAAAATTCATTTACATTATACTAAGCCAAGATTCGGTACAAATCCCTTAATATTATAAACCTGCTATGTGTACATACTATGGACACTAATACTTGAAACCTGCATATGTAGAAAACTACGACTATTTTCATTAATGACAGCACATAACACATAAATTATAATAACGTCATATAAACAAAAAAGAAAATACTCAATCCATATTTTGCTCTAAGTATTAAGTGTTAACTTGTATTCAACGTTTGTTAACGTTAGATGCAGTCTACAATATAACTGCACATTAACCATTTCCTTTGTACATCTTGCATTTGTCAGTTTTTCACTTACAACCTTGTTTAGAGTCTATTGATACTCTTTAAACTAATATAAAGCACTTTATTTGTATTTAGTGTCACTTCTCACTCACTATATCTAGTATGTCACTTTTACACACAGCATTTTTTTAACATTTGAGTGTCAATTTCAATTTCTTTGGTTTTCTTAGTCCTTCATTAGTTATTTGGGCAGATTACTTATTAATTATTAAACGTCTCTTATATGTTATTAATACAAACGTACTTAATAACACAAAACCTCTAACTATATAATAATTAATGAACATAAATATTTTATTGACCTTATACCTAACCTAAGTGGTCTAGGCTCTGTTTATTTTGTAGTTTCTATTGATTTTGTACTTTCTTGTAGTCATGGTGCAAAATAGTTATATGTTAATAATTAAGCTTTATTATTAAATTTTTCTATATTCAGTCTATTCAAAATGGTTTGTTAATAGTTAGGTTTAATAGAAAGGGTTTTTTGGTGATCATTGGGTGTTAAATCATAGTTTGTTTATGGAACGTTCTCGTTACGAATGTGTTCCAGACTTGCGACTCTACATTCTGTTCTTACGCAGTTAACCTCATCTGTTTGGATTTTAGCTTTAATTCTGTGATCATGATTCTGCCAATGCTCTGCACTTGTCAATTCTTAGTCATTAGCCTACGTTTTAGCCACTTGTTTTATACTACAATAAGGAGTTTAGTATCTGCATGTTTTCTCTCCCTTTGACGCTCTGTTCTGAATACTTCGCTCCGAGTTCCCTTCTCCGATATCATGCTTCATAGGTTCTTCTATTCTTTTCAACTTTTCATGGCTCCGTGTGGTGATTACACATTTCTTGTAAGTCACGCCGCATTAAGACATTAGGTCTTGACTAAGGTTAGCTCAAACCCTAGTTAGAAAATTTTTCCTCTGCCGTCCTGTAGATGATGATGGATCCTTACAGCATGTGATGGATATCATCCTCTCGCTTGCTGTAATGATTAGATCGGTTGCGTACGAAAGCGTACGGGAACATTCATCCCTTCTACTCTATTCGCATACTTTTAGAAATTTCCTTATACAAATATCTAGAACATTCTGAACATTTACTTTATAAAGTGTAGGAGACGGGCCCTTCCTGATCCTGGTCCTGTCGCTTTTGTGGATCTATACGTATTGCACACTCATCTAACACACACATACTTTACTAAAGCCACTCGCGTCCAAGGTTTCTAAACGTTTACTCAAGGAGACGAGGCTTTCTCGGGATCCACGAATACAAGATGAGTATTTAAATCCTGCTCTCTGTAACCTGACACAAATAGCCTACATTGTCCATGTAAGATCGGGCCGTACGAAAGCCACTTTGTCCTTCAAATTAGGTAATCCCTGTATTCTTTTTTTTTTTTTTTAATATTTTGCCGCACAACGCTCCTACTTGGTTGGTTATATTTATACCCTATAGTTTTATGATAGTTTTTATTACTTTTTAGAAGTCTGAAAATTTCTCCATCGGAGAGGCAATGAATAAACCAGGGGTTTATTATCATCTCCAGTTAGACATATGGAACATACTTCCACAGGTTGACAGGAATGGTCCTGTTGATTTCTTGTTAATGGGTATGTTAACAATGTCATGTCAAACGATTCATTTTCATCGTTCTCTGTTATTATTCCTTAACTCTCACTTTGTTTTATTCTGTACGTGTTTCAAGGATTTTCATCATGATCTTTCTTTTTTCAAAAGATACACAAGGTATATTACTTAATCTTATATTAAAGTTTCCCACGAACGTATTTGTTCTGCATTCTAATTTCCACACCCTGAGAATATCTTTCATAATTTCAAGGTTTGGTTAAAATGGTGTAGTCTTGCACTATTTTGTTAACTCTGCGTCGCAATTCTGGCTGCAAATCGTGTTGACACGTATTAATAACCCTAAGTACATCAATTTACTTACCTCTTTATATCGTGAGTTGTCACATAACTGACATCTACTGAATTATTGCTGATGCGATAATCATGATTTTGTCGTCGTAAACTGATTTATCTTTACTGAAGTTGTCTAATGTCATTATTTCTGCTCCTTTTTTTTCTCAGGTGATCATAAAGTGCCATATGAATGCCTCAAGTTACAAGTTTCCTCTCCGAAACTGAAATTCCCAATCGTCACAGATTTGCCGCTTTACATATTTGCTGTAGGGAGTACACGTCGGACGATCAGCGAAAGCATGCAGCTTTTGGTACCCGTTTTCCAAAGTTTGCGATCATTTCACAGAGTCAAACGGATTTTGTATAGTCTAAGAAGTACATTGTACATATAGGTTGATACTGTCTCCCAAGCCTTCCCTACATTTATGTAAAGTTTGATTCAGTTGGAACAACTTATCAGACTAACGAAGACGTTGTAAAGCATGATGAGAACAACGGGAATCACAAAACTGGACACAGAATAAGCAACGAAAATAAAACTTCAGAAATTATGGAGACATTAGTCTAGCTGTAGCTGGAACGAGAACGCAAGCAATTGGATCAAAGTGATGAAACTGAGAGAAAATACGCAATTCAGATGTCGCTTCTGTGCAGTGACAAACCGGTAAGTTGTCGCTGTCAAAGCTTTATACGTGACATTGTAAATAACGAATATTCGTAAAGGCCGTCGCAGATGAATCTGCGATGACGGTGAAGCTTAGAATTGAAATGGTTACTTCACAAATATTTTTCTGTGACTGCAAACATCTAACTTTCATCTTTTCTGGGACTCGCTCAGCAATGAATGTGTCCCTTTTTCTGCGCATTTTTTATGTATTTCAATATTATTTCAGGTACATTAATTGGGGTTACTTTCTGGTACCATACTTTTCTCGTGCAAAATAGGCACGATTCTTACTTTCACCGAAATATCTGTCGATTTCATTTAATCGATCTCCACTCAACTGAATCTTCGTTAATATTATTTGCCTATGAACTACCTGTTTTCATTCTGGCGCATCATATCTTTTTTTCACCTCAAGTGTAATATATACTAACTAGACGATCATAGCGATTTTAGTTCTTATAGGCGTTAGTCGGTCATAGGAACTACTGTTTAAACTAAATAACTCTCACACCTTTCTTTATCATGAAGCGTGATCCACCCAGACATAATCCAGTAAAATGTAACCATAATCATATCACTTGGAATATTCACCCGAATTTCAGTAACAAATCCCCGTTTTATTACTTACTTTATAACTACCGTTTATACAATGGAAGTTGTGAGTCTAGAAATTCTATCTAGGCCTACTTGCTTAGTCTAGCAAAAAGAACTGGACACGTGGAGATAGAGAATCAGCGATTTACATTTAAAAGCCAAAGTGGACATTTATATCAATTTAAATGCCCATTACATTATAATTTCATAGTGAGTAACGAGAGCTTCCAAATTAAAATGTGTCGGTGGGGGCTTTATTGTCCACAAGTGACTGCACACGACAAATCATGTGCAACTGACTAGCATTTCAAGTGCCATGTATTTGTGAAAAATATTAATAAAATTTTAGGAAAAGCCAAATTTATTGCTCTGAATAACGATTTCTACCTTCCTTATAACTGTGAAATTTTTAAACGAATCAATCGGCCCAATCAGGTGCTAACGTACGCACATATTCAAAGATGGTTACATACACTCTCAACCATGAAATTAACAAAAAATATGTCGGACCACCTGCGTTAATTACTGACCTAAAGCACACGTCCGTTATTAAGTTTAAACATTTATTATGTTTTCATGACGCATCAAAATATGAAACCGATTCCTATGTTGCAAAACCCTTCGTACGGCCACCTTAAAAAAATTACTTGTCAACAACTTAACAGAAAAATGTGCTTATAGTGCAACAAATTACAGAAAAATTATCATCTGCGAACAAAACCTTACCTTAATGATATTAATAAATATATGTCGTGTGTGATTCATTTCATGTAGTTGATACACCGACAAACAACTAAGTAGTTACCTAATTGACGGATATATACGAACGGCGTATATAAAATGTATTTTACATAACACGAATGGATATATCGCTAAATACATATCGCACAGTATTTTATTATTATTATCATTATCTATATTAGCATCAGCAGTGGTGAGAGGGAGAGAGTAGCTGGTGTGAATATGTCATCTATATATAAATGCGACACAAACGAAGCGACGTTATTACGCTGCTCTGTAATGAGCTGAAGAAGAACATCTCTCTTACTGGTCAGAAAATAAAGGCACCCGGGGGGGCTGGACAACACCACTTGCGAAACCTAAATTTACACTATTAATAACTTCCAACGCGATGCCATACGATGCGATGCTTTCCCCGATCGCAAACACACGACAGTCATTTACAAACACGCAAACGGATGGATCAAAATTGTTGTTTCGTAAGGTTTGTTTTTACGTTTTGAAAATAAAACCTGAAAAATAACAATTAAAACGCTAAAAAGATTTGAAGAGCTGTAAGTACTGGTAATTATGGAATAATACAGTTTCGATAAAGAGAAACACTTCTGTCAGGATACAAAAATTTATTTATATTATGCTACACTGAGACAAGACTTATATCTCTCATACAGAATTATATTTACCTGGTTTCAGAGAGAATAATTTATAAGAGGCGAAATAGTCATTCATGATCTACTGCATAAGATAAGCATTTTTTTAATAAGAAGAAAGAGGTCTTGCGAGTTTACTTATAGAAATGTACAAAAAAGGACTTGACAACACGTTAAATTTTGGAAATTAATGACATGACGTAATCAGATAATGGCCTAAATGCATGATTACTCTTACCATTTTCCTCATCAGTTGTACAGAATGTCCGACTCATAAAACAAAGGATGAATTTAGGATTGAAGCTGATCAAATAAGGTTTTATGTAACTCCTGCTGAGAAATCTCGCTATTTATGGTTTAGAGTAGACGGAATAGATGTTCCAGTATGTAAATATCAAGCTGACTGAAGAATCTTGTGCAGAGAGTCAAACAAATGTTGGACAGCAAACACTGGTCTGAGCATATCGTATAAGCTCGATCATTCTGTGGCAGTAGAGGGAAAATAAGGGTTCTAACCAACAAAGGATGCCGCCTTTCCCACGGTCCAAGATTTTTTGCCACGCTCTCCCCACCACCGCTGGACCTGCAGCATCCGCGAATTTCCACCAATAAAATTTCATGCCGCCTTTCGCGCGCCAAGTTCAAATATATGCAGCCTTTCGCGAGCCTAGATCAAAGAGATGCCGCCGTTCCCAATTTTTTTATTTTTTTTTATTTGATATTTTTATTTTTTTAATTAAATTGATTTGCATATCCGTGAATATATGCCGCCTTTCGCGAGCCTAGATCACTTTCACTTTCTACTGGACCACAGCATCCGCGACTTTTTCGCTGATCTGTGTCAAGATCCGCGACTTTTTCACGTATCTGGACCACAGCATCCGCAATGTATATTAAATCTATATGATCAGGTTTACCAAACCTGTATCTGTATGGGTTCAAACTTGATATGTGTGTGTATTATAGTGTATATTAAAATATATGATCAGGGTTACCAATCCTGCATTATTGTGTGTATAGAACAGATCTATCAACATTTTTCTTCGGTGGGAAATTCAAACTATATTATTATAGTAAATTGTTGACGACGACTTCGATATCAACTCTCTCTCCCCTCCTCACTCTTTGTCTCTAGACACAGTTGTCATCAGTTTTACATAAGCGTCGTGCTACTTATGGATTATTGTAATTAGCGATACTAAAATGTAATCACCAGGAAATATATATTTATCACCTATCTCGTGGCGTCCTTTTTTGACATATGACAGTCATTGACTACGATTTAGAAATTAATATACTACCAAGTCTGTGTGTGTGGTAAAGTGTTACATATAAAAAAATCTCCTTGAAATAAGGTATTTTCAAAAGTTTTGTGTACACACACATTGTATAATAATTTTCGTAATTGTAAGATACAACCTGCAAATTATTAAAATGTCTCTCTCACACATTTCTGATTACTATACAAATAATTGGATGCATATTCGAAGATTTCCCTTATTCAAACGATTTGTATGTTTGTACACGAACTTAAATACAGACGATTGTAATTTTAAAAATTCATTTTTTGCATTAAATATATATCGTAAACAATGAAATAATAATATTTCGTCATTGTAAGATTTTAATAAAACAATTATCAGTTTAAATAATAATTTTCATGATTGTAAGATACAACCTACAAATTATTAAAATGTCTCTCTCACACACATTTCTGATTACTATACAAATAATTGCATGCATATTCGGAGTACGTTGACAGTGAAACAAGTCTATGCACACACACACACACACATACACACAACGATACTGAATTAGATATAGTTATTATTCGCTAAATTAAACCAGAGGTCATTAACCTTGTGTGCGACGTCCCACATTCTAATTTCACACCTGCTAGTCATTAGCAGTAATTAGGATTATAAAGTATTTACTCTAAAAACGGACAACTCTACTTTCTAATTTGACACCTGTCAAGCATTAACACCGCTTACAGTAATTACTCTAAAAACGGACACACACACACACACACACACACACACACACGTGCTTTCCCCACTACAGAGTACACTATATATACGCTAAGTAAGTTAGCGGCAATTTCTTATTTGTCGACTTGTACTGCGCGTATTACATGTCTTTCAGTATACACATCTTCTTTTGAAAGACTGTTTGTACGTCTTCAGTGTAGACAACGCACATACTAGTTTGGCTGATACTGTCTTCCAGTATACACATCTTCTTTTGGTAAGTGTATAGATTTTATTTAAACGTAAAAATTATCAAGTGCATTATTTATTGAATTTAATACATGTGTGTGTGTGTACGCGTGTGTGTATGATCAAATTACAATTTCTGAAAATATATTCTTACTGTATTTTTATAGTGGCAATTTCTCACCAACGTGTGTTGATACATCGTGAAATCTCTACATCTTTTTTTTAATAGTTGAAAGACTGTTTGTACGCCTGTAGACAACTAGACTCTAGACTGTAGACAACGCACATACTAGTTTTTTGGTAAGTTGTACAGATTTTATTTAATTTTAATGTATGTGCAGATTTTTATTTAAACGTAAAAATTATTTGCATTATCAAGCGTGTTATTGAATTTAATACATGTGTGTGTGTGTGTATGATCAAATTATTATGTCTGTTACAAATTTTCTGAAAATTGCTTTAAACAAACGTTTTTAATGTAAAAAATTTAGAAAGTAGGTCACAGCGTATGATGACATTTATATCTCTCTCTAATTCTGTTGTGGACATACATAGCTGTAAGCAGTGACTATCTCATTATGAATGCGGAATGTAGACTTTCCTAAAATTATTTGCATTAAAACATTATCAAACGCATTATTGAATTTAATACATGTGTGTGTGCGCGTGTATGTGTATGATCAAATTATTATGGAGTGGGTTATACAAATAATAATAAAGTGTGTGTAATATATATATATACATTTATTAAAATACATACACATAGCTCCAAGATTATATTAAACAGTTTTACAATTAAAAATACATACACAGCTCCAAGATTATATTGTTACAAGTATGAAAATATATCTAAACTAATATTTACAATTTAAAAAAAAAAAACATACACAGTTCCAAGATTATACTGTTACAAGTATTAAAATATATCTAAACTAGTTTTACAATTAAAAATACATACACACACATAGCTCCAATATTATAATGTTACAAATATGATGAAAATATATATATTTAAAACTAGTATTTACAAAATATGTATAAAATAAGACTTAAACACGTCTATGTACTGTGTTGGACAATGGTGTATATTCTACAAGCGAATCATGTAGTATCATACAGTAGGCGGTTGTCTGTCTAGGAAAATTCATTGACGATTGAAATTCTAAACGTACATCAACTACTGAAGACTTAAGTGTATCGTCTTGCTTGCTACAATCGAAAACAACCAGCGGGGCTTTTGATTTGAATAATTCCGGTGTCAGTACTGGGCTACCGTCTAAACGGTGGTAATACGAACTTTGAAAACTGCTGTACATATTGTACAATAATGCAAAACGGTCTTTCCCAATATCCAAGTTTAAATTATCGTAAGGATAATACTTGTCGTTTAGAAACAGTCTCGCATTGATCACGTTACAGTGATCAAATTCATCAGCGTGTGCTGTCAGTACATTTTTTCTTGCTGTCTGAAACGCTAACACAACAAAGCGTGGTTTTTCCAGCTGACTCGAGGTCTTGACAATCCAATTCTGCCTTTTAGTCTGTGGTAAGGCAGGATACTCGTGCAACTCCCAGGTCCTAAAAGGCATAGTTATCGGGTGGTCTTTCTCTGAGTCGTAACAGTGGTAATCTGTACACATTAGCTACATGTACATAAGGCATTTTCCAGTAAACTTTATCTAGTTCAAGAACACAATTAGCAGTCGTTTGTCCGCTTACTAAAACCATAGCATTTATGTCGGTAGAAGCGCGTAGGAGTATAAGTTCTTGTTTCACGTTCAGCACGATGCGTGTATAGTCTTCTGCGAATCCCATTAGCATTTTCAGTGGTATACAAAAATTGAATTCGCCGTCATCATTCACTTTTAATATGTTCGTGGTCGGTGCCACCCAACCTGCGTTTTCCATTGCGTTACGTGCGTTGTTGTTGAGTGATAGAAAAGTTTTAATAGTTGACGTAACACCGACGTTTCTGGTATGATCCACTACCACGCCGGCCAACTCGTAACGAATCTCTTCAAAGAGAAATGCTATAGCATTGTTCACCAGTTCCACATTCAGTGCAGTATCTGCAGCCGCACTAGGGTTTTTTTTAACCAACTTGCCTTCGATGTAGAGGAAACTTTCTGACGGTAGTGTAAAGACGTCCTGTTGTTGTATTGGCACACGTATTTCATCATTGTTTCCATATCTTGTTGTTGCGTACGGTGCGTGTGAGTGAAATGAAAAGTGTGTGATACTGTCTTCAAAGAACGGTTGCTGCTCCACTGATAATATTCCACTCGCCATGTTACTTGTTTACAACAACAAAACCCAGTGAAATCAGGAAACGGCGGTTAACTGATGTTAATCGTTTCAGTTTCGAACGAGTACTGATGCGTTTCCTAACTGATCTTTCTTCTTCTTTTATTACTGACGACGACTGTGGTAGCAGCGGTGGCGAAGAAACAAAGTACAAGCCCATGTCTATAGTCGTTTTAGATGTAAACGCACAGTGATGACTTCTCCGCGAAAATCTATTACGTCACCGTCCTGATCGTGTAAAGATAATGTTATGTTGTCCAAACGACTCACATTCACAGGTAGGTATATGACGTTTGTAGGCGATTCAATTATTTTGAATCCTGGTTCGACTGACGGATAGAACGAGTGCAGTGTGTGCTCGGTTTTACCGTTCTTGTATGATCCTTGCGCTATATTACACCTTATCAGTATACTGTTCACTTTTATAATGTTAACTGTGGCGTCAGACGTGTGAGTTTTATTCGCTTCAAGCAGACGCTTTCCCTTGAAACCCAACATATCACCGATACCGTACACTGTTTGTTGAAAGTCAATATCCAGTGCACAAGTCAGCTCACATTTCAGTGTATTGTTGTTAGGACGTAGACTAATCTTTGAGTCTCCTAACCGCTTTTTGAGGAAGGCTTCTATGTCACCGATTTCATAAGCACCTGTAGGTAAAGTTATCAAGTCCCACGTTGTTCCGTCTCGTAGTACTGGAAACACGTTGTTTTTTCCTTCAATCACGTTCGGTATACTGTTGTATGTAGTAAAGTCCAATAGACCTACATACCATTCGCCGTTTGTTAGTTCGAGAGGCGGGAAAAAGTCACATACAAGAGCAGCAGCATTCGTACCTGTTAAGGTGACCGACAGCGAAGACATCTTGTCGCTTACTGATCACTCGCGCGTTAAGAAGTCCAAACATAAATGCCCGCAGATGACTGTGTGTGGTGGCTGTTCACGTTCGTAATTGTAGTAAATGTCAGTGTCGGTTCCAAAATACTGTGTCAGCTCAAGAGGTGGCTGCATATTACCATACGCATCATAGTAGTAAATTTGTTTGTTTCGCTTCTTGTAGCAAACCCAGTGCGTACCAGGTCCTTCTGCACTGTCTAGATTAACAACTGCACTCTCATTCTTCCATGGTCGTGTGTGTGGTAAAGTGTTACGCATAAAAACTCCTCTGAAATAAGGTATTTTCAAAAGTTTTGCGTACACATACAAATCACTGTCAGACAATGCACGCACTGGTATGCAAATTAGTTTTTTTGTCTGTAAGGACGTAGGTATAGACCTGACGCTATTTTTTTATTGTTACGTTTATGTCTTGGGACTGTTTTGCGTTTGCAGGTCGTTTTGCGTTTGTTCACGGATTGACGTTTAATTCCTGAACCCTTCTTCTTCTTGTTTTTTCTGCAACCACTACGCGAGCTCCCTCCACCCACTGCCGATTTCGCCTTCATCGCTGCCGCTACGGCCGCCGCGTACGCTCTTTCGCTGATGCCTGAATTCAAAGCTTTCACTCGATCCCACGCCTTGCCGGCTAGCACACGATCCGCTACGCGTCTTCGTTCGTTGTCCTTGTACTTAGCGTAAGCGATATCGTGTTCGCGACAGGCTTCGTCCAACTCGTTGATTCCGCGCTCGCCACGCGCCAATCTCTCTTTGAGTTTTGTTCCAGGTCCACAGAATCGGTAGCCCGGTAGGTGTAATTCTATTGGTAATGCGTCCACCGCTCGATTAATCAAAGTAGGTACTGACGAAACGATAGCGGGCACAGTGTTTTTAAGTATTTTTCCAATTACACCACGCCCCATTCTTCTTTTCTTACGAAGTACGTGCATTCTTGTAAACAGATCTCCAATCCTTGATTTCCGTTTCCGTATCGAGAACGTCTATTAAACGCCCCACCTCTTCAATATATTCAGACAGGACTGAACGCTGTGTCGTGCTGTCTTGATATTTATAGACAAACTTTATTAGATTGATTATATGAGCGTGAAATACCTGAGTGACCTTGTACAATTCGGTCTTTATATGTAATTTTAATTCATGCATTTGTCGTACAGTGACTGCGTCTTTGTCATTGACACCGTTCGCTATATTCGTAATTTTTCTTCCGGCAGCGTAGAAAGTATCGTTTTGCAAACTGATTGTGTGTGCATGTAAAAATTCCAAATTCACTGCGTCTTTGAAGTCAACAGGCGCTTGCACATGCGTTAGTCGACAGTCATTAACGATTACGTTACCTGCACGATCTTTTTTCAAACTCTTCTCGTCTACGTATCGTTTTGTGGCTGCATCTCTTGATTTAAGCGGATCGTTTAGCCTTATTATTCGATGATCTTTTGCGTCTACGGTAGCGTTGTCGTCGTTCTTGTACTGTAAGCATGTGTCCTTTACGTACTGTAAAGAAACAACATCGTGCAACTCTTCAGGATCACCCAAGTTGCATATCTTTTTGTTTTTCACATCAAAGTGACCGTCGTTAGTCACTCCTAAACCGATATCCTCACGCAGACTTCGATGAGTTTCTTTTCGCACTCTTACAGCGCTGTCGTGTCTACCGAACTTGTCTACACTCATATTTATGAAGAAGAACTGATGGTTATAGAACGGTGCGTCTGCTTTTATATGATAATGCCAGTTTCACGTAATTCTTCCAATATCGAAACGATTTCATTCCTATGACCAGTATGGCCGCTATTTTGAGACGCCATTAACAGTCTCAATCTATTAACCAACTCGTTAGGATCATCCCAATGCACGTAATCGATTGCAGTGTTCGGTTTCATCTCCATATAGCCACTCCCTGTACGTTTTCGTGCAAACAATTTAGATATTACTAGTCGGTACTTGACGCCACTGTTACTGTTTATTCGCGTATTGTGTTTATATTTTTGTTTGTGTCCGTTGGTTGCTAGTAGTATAGACTTATATTTCCTCATATCATCCTTGTTGTATTTTTTCGGTAGTTGCATAAACAAAAGTTCATACAGACCAGGTGTACCCTCGTAAATTTTTCCTTTGACATGAAAGTTGTTGTTATCATCGATTTTTACATTGGAATCACCTATCATAAATTTACCACCTTCGTATCGAACACCATACATGCGATCTATAATCCGTTTACAGTCCGCCGATTCACACAAACGCATATATTTGTTTGCTAATGAATCCTCGCTGAAATGTGAAGCGTTAGGGTTCCAGGCGTCCTCTTCACCGAAATGAGAAGCGTTATGACTCTGCATACCACTTTCGTTTTCTGTTATTACGTGTTGTGTAGGCTCTTCTTGTTTTATCTGCTCCTCCTCCTCCTCCTCCTCCATCATGTCACCACTTAACTTTCGTGAAATAGCTTCTAACGGTTCCAGAATCGGTCTGTAATTTTTTCTAAACGCCTCGTCGCTTTCTCTGATACCGTGTTGTAATGCATGATATTTTTTCCTTATGTTGTCGCTTATCGTGTCTATATCATACGCGAGTCGTTCCTCCTTATTCATCGCCATCGTGTGTTAGCAAGAGGACTGATTACATTACTACAGTGCAACCACTTTTATACTTCGTCGGAAACAATTATGAATCGATCAAAGCCGATTCTATATCTACCTTCATTTATTGACGAGTCTTTGTCTATGACTAGAAATCCATAACGATCCTTCCACGCTTCCATGCAGACGTCTTTGAAAGCATCATATTTCATATCTATGTTAACGTGATCATTGTATGCATGTCGTAAATTTAGATCGTCTTGTTTGAACAATATCAACAAGTTAGCGTTGTCACGTACCAATTGTTTCGGTATCTGGCTATATGTCTGGCATAGATAGAATGTGTCCACACCGCTATGTCTCCCCATAGCAAAATACTTTCGAATATTGTTTTGTCTTTCACACGATACGTCATCGAATACGATAACAGAGTCGAGACCAGTGATTTCACTCGGTAGCGGGACTTCTTCGTTCTCGCTGTATGCATGATAACCTAAACCTTCATCAGCGAGTGATTTCATCACTGTTTCTAGCATTCTGTATTTTGGTTGAAATAATGATTTTGAAAACACGTATACGTTGCGGAAACGTAGTCCGTTGGCATCAAACAGTAGGTTGAATAGCACATTTGATTTCCCACAGGAACTTGGGCCTGTAACGATACAGCGAATACTGTTCGGTAATAGCGGGCCATGTTTACGCTTAGCACTACCTTCGTCACCAGCCAAAAAGTCCATATCCTTTATTGGTAATTTGTTTGCTTGCTGTACAATCTTCATCTTTGTGAATACCGAAAGCATACTGTTTTCAGCACGTGCTGTCACCTTTTTTATATTAGATCTTTCTTATGTATCCATGCATCGTGTTTACCATCGAAACCAAGCCAACGAACACGCACTCTGTCACCTTTGCGTTGTAACACCTTTTCCACTAGGTATACGTCACCGACTTTGGACTTACTAATCTCGTGCTCGTAAAAACCACCTTTCAACACTTTGTTTAGATGATCTTTTAGCAGATAAGTGACGGGGATAGTAGTGGATTGTACTTTATCCACAGTGAATATTTCGTTAGTCCAATTCGGCGTATAACCTTTGGCGAACGTCATTTTGTGCTTACTTATACGAACACGGTCACCGACTTTAAATTTGGGTGGTTTCGTTGGACTGATTTTAGGCGCTGTGTTCTTCCTTATTCGTTCCAACACTATATGTTCGTTGGCGTCATTCACTTCACTCGGTTTCATGCCAATGGTTCTGTGTGTTGTATTGTTGTACGATTTCAGTAGTGTAGGTAGTAGATCCAACCAGCGGTAGTGTCCTTGTTCACTGAAAGCTTGATACATGTGTGTCTTCAGTGTGCGATTAAAACGTTCCACTATGGAAGCTTTTTTCTCACTGTAGGTTGAGTAATGTTTCACATTATACTTTTTTAGCAACGCTTGTACTGTGCTGTTGTAATACTCCTTCCCGTTGTCTGTCTGTAAATATTTCATTCGATTAGCAGTTAGTATAGGCTCTAGTGCATGCTTTACTTCTTTTCCTGTCTTTGTTTTCAATGGTACAGCGTACGCGTACTTGCTAAACGCATTGATCACTGTCATCATGTACTTGTACCCTTTGTTCACTCGAGCGTATGGTATCATCTCCACAAGATCTGCCTGGTACAAGTCGTGTAGACCCTTCAATTCAACCGCGCGCCTAACGAAATTCCTTCTCGCTGCTCTGTGTAGCTCTAGAGCTATAGTCTTGCGTGCGTTGTTCATGGTTTAAGATACACTAACATAATACCGGCGTTAAAAATACTATATATATCTATAACAGTTTCTTTGTTTTTCAGTATTCATTCACACATCTGAATATCACCATGGCTGACCTTCAACAGAATCCAGAACAACATCAGCAGGAACAGGGACATCCTCAACAAGGTAAAAATTTTTTTTTAAAATACCAATTGTCTCTCTCTATAATTATGCAACAAACCAAATTTGTTTGATATGAATTAACTCTGTCTAACCTGTACAAGATAGTCTCTTGACGTTGTTTAGAAGGAGAAAATTTTTTATGTTCTGACATAGGTTTGTCACCTTCTCCCCAATGTATTGTCTCTTGACATCGTTTAGAAATTGACATGACGGAGAAAATTTTTCATGTTCCAGCATAGGTATGTCACCTTCTCTCCAATGAACTAATTCAATTCCGCAACAAAAGCATTTAACTCTATCGTCTATGAATGACATACTATGTCCACAAACATCATAATTTAGCGGATAGTAGTAAAACCCAGCAAACGCTAACTCATCGGGGCTGACAAAAGTCACTTCCCAATACTTGAACGATTTTCTTCCTTCACTTTCAATGCTAAAATCAGGAGTAGCTGCCATCTTCACAGTTTGCAATAAACTAACGTATTACTAACGTGTACTATCTATTTATTTACCACAAACATGAATTTGTGTGTGTTATTCATCATTCCTATTAGCTAATACATGTGTTTCTATTGTTTCAGATATGACACGATTTTATATTGTGCGAAACAGTAGTATTAGAGGATGTCTCACAACTTTTAATTACCTGCCCGTGTACACAGAAGAAGAAGATCAAGATATAGTACCGATAATGACCGAGGTGCGACCTTTATTGTACAAGGATATTCTGGCAGAACAAGCACGTTTACGTAGTATCAAATGGCATATTGCGTGCAGGATACGTTTCACTAAAACTGTGTTAGATGGTGACAGCGGCGAAGAAAAAGAGGTAACCAAAGACGCCGTCTTCCACGGACGTTGTCGTACGTTGCTCACGGACGACAACGACGAGTTGAACTGTCTACTCGATGAATCCTACGATAAAATCATGAATAGCATATCCAATTTTACCCGTGACGGGAGCGGATGGTCGGTGGATGCTGTACTGAAGCTGGAACTAGTTGTTGGACGGTACCGACCTCTAGCAGCATCCTCCTACCTTCCAACCCCGCGAAAACTTGCAGTCACCAGGGCAGTAGTCAACATCAAGAACTCCCAAGATGAAATGTGTTTTCTATGGTCTGTTCTAGCTCACATACACCCTCAACAAAAGCATAAAGAATTTGTTTCAAACTACATCTTATTCAAAAACACAATAAATATGTCCGGTATCGAGTACCCTGTTTCTATAAACTCACTTTCTAAATTTGAAACACAGAATCCCAACATTTCTATAAACGTTTTCGGCTATGATATAGAAGACAATATCAGAAACGAATCAAAAAATGAGGTTTATCCGTTAAGAATTACCCCCAATAAGGACAGATTACATCATGTTAATCTTTTACTTCTGTCCGATACGAATAGCCGAAAACACTACTGTCTTATCAGTAGCATTAATAGATTGTTATCATCCCTTACAAAATGTAGCAATAAATCATTTTACTGCGACTACTGCCTGCATCGTTTCACCACAGAACATGGTCTGTCCGATCATCTCCCCTACTGCACACCTTACGGCGAGCAGAAAACCAAAATGCCCACAGAGGAGGAGAAGTTTATGTCATTTAAAAATTACGCGCACTGTCTCAAAGTTCCCTTTACTGTCTACGCCGACTTCGAGTCCCTCATCACTCCGCTTCAATCGTGTTCACCTGGTAACAACGTCCCGACGACAGTGCACGAGTTAGGTGAATTCTACTCAGTTGATAGCAACGGTGCCCGTCAGAAAATAACTTCTCCTCCTGTATCGTCCACATCATACGAAGCGATGCATATTCCGTCAGGTTTCTCCTATGCTATCGTCGATCATACACACAGACTCTGGAGAGAGGCTAAAGTTTATCGAGGTGAAAACGTCGTAGACACTTTCTTCTCGTGGTTGATGAAAGACGCCGAGGATATGATGAAGGTAGTACGACATAACGTGCAAATAATTATGTCCGATGATGACAATGTTGCGTTCACTAACGCCACCGTTTGTCATTTGTGTGAGCGCCCTTTGACAGACGATGACAAGGTACGCAATCATTGTCATCTTACGGGGAAATTCTTGGGAGCAGCCCACAATAGCTGTAATCTAAGCTACAAGATGCCTCGTCATATCCCCGTCTTCTTTCACAACCTTCGTGGCTACGACTGTCACCATTTAATGCAGGGTTTAGGAAAATATAAGGACCAACACGTATCCTGCATTGCAACATCCAGTGAGCGTTACGTGTCGTTCTCCCTGGGTCCCTTGCGTTTCGTAGACTCTTTTCAATTTCTTAATCGCTCTCTGGACACACTCGTTACCAATCTGTCCACGTCCGGGAGCCAATTTCCTTTGCTCAGAGAGGAAAAGCTTAGACGGGGTTTCGACGAACAGACCAATCTGCTCGTACGCAAGGGAGTATACCCTTACGAGTACGTTGACAGCATTGATCGGTTCAACGAAACAAGTCTACCCGCTCGTGAACACTTTGATAACCGGTTGTTGGAATCGGCTATTTCGGACGCAGATTACGAGCACGCACAAAACGTGTGGAGTGCATTCAATCTGCTTACGTTTGGCGATTACCACGATTTGTATTTGTTGACAGACGTAATGCTGCTGGCCGATGTCTTTGAAAGTTTCCGAGACATGGCCTTACGCGATTACTGTTTGGACCCGTGTCATTTTTACTCGCTTCCCGGACTCGCTTGGAACGCGATGCTAAAAATGACAGGGGTCGAATTAGAGCTGTTAACAGAGATAAATCTGCATCTGTTCCTTGAGTCTGGGGTCCGCGGAGGCTGCGCGATGATATCCAACCGTCACGCAGTCGCTAACAATCCTCTGATTCCAGATCAGTACGATGTATCGAAACCGACCTCCTTCATTCTGTATACAGACTGTAATAATTTATACGGTGCAGCCATGTCGCAACCACTCCCTTACGCAGACTTCCGATGGCTCGATCGTAACGAAATCGAGTCCTTGGACGTACGTAATGTGAGTGATGATTCCGACATCGGGTACATCCTCGAAGTCGACCTACACTATCCCGATACCTTACACGACCTGCATTCCGACTACCCACTTGCACCTGTGCGCCAGCGCGTAACACCCGATATCCTTTCTCCCTTTTCCAAACGTTTACACGAGAGTATATACAGATCATCGTATAACGAATCAGGGTCATCCGTAGAGAAGTTGTTAACAACTTTGGAGGACAAACAAAATTACGTTCTCCATTATCGAAATTTGAAATTGTATTTAAGTCTTGGCTTAGAGCTGAAAGCGACTCATAGGGTGTTGTGTTTTAAGCAAAGCGCTTGGTTGAAACCGTTTATCGATTTCAACACCCGCAAGAGGCAAACAGCCGTCAACAGCTTTGAAAAAGACCTTTTCAAACTGATGAACAACGCCGTATACGGTAAGTCGCTGGAGAACGTACGGAAACATATAGACTTTGAACTAGTCTCGGATGAACGACGGCTTCAAAAACTAGTTTCCACACCTAGGCTAAAACGTATGATTCGTTATACGAACGATCTGGTGGGGCTCTCACTCCGTAAAAAATCCCTTGTTCTTTCCCGTCCCGTGTATGTCGGCTTCACGGTGCTTGACGTTAGCAAAACGATAATGTACGACTTTCATTATCGTTATGCTGTCGCCAAGTACGGTTGCAACGTTAAATTATTAATGACAGATACAGACAGTCTGATGTATAGCATTCAAACATCAGACTTGTATGCAGACATGAAGAAGGACCTACACGTTTTTGACACATCGGATTACCCTACGTCTCATCCTTGTTATAGCCTTAAGAACAAAAAGGTTGTCGGTCTGTTCAAGGATGAAACGTGTGGTCGTCCTATTAGAGAATTCGTGGGTCTCCGTGCGAAATGTTATTCGTTCCTTGTGGCCCACGAAGATCCCACCCAAGAGTGTCAAAAACGTGTATGTAAAGGTGTGCCTCGAGTTGCGATTAAGAGGAGTCTGCGACACGATATGTATCGCAAGTGTCTCACTGATCATTGTCAGTTTTCTACCAGTGCGCTTTGTTTACGTAGCGATCATCATACGCTGTACACGATGCGTGTAAATAAGCAAGCGTTGTCACCGTATGATGATAAGCGTTATATATTAGACAATGGTCATGATACGCTTGCATACGGTCATTATCGGATACGACAACGCATCAACATGGAGAACGACGACGACGACACCTCCCCACCTACTAAAAAAATTTGTCTCCATGTATAGTAACCCTCCTCAACACTTGTTTCTTTCGTCAGTTGATGTCTCTCGGTGCTTCAGTCCAGACGTCTGTAAACGTAAGTTCACATATTAATATCACAACGATATTTGTATGTTTAAACATAATATATATATATATATAGAGTTTGTAATGTGTGGTTTCTTTGTCTTACAGTATTATGGATAACACTGCAGTTATAATCGACTTCCAGTGCTTTTTCGATGACAACGGAAAATATATTGTGAAGGAACTGTCAATCATGGACGTTCTGAGATTTGCTGGTAGACATTGGATTTTGACACCGCCTGCTACATCCGTTACGAATCCCAAATACGTTAGGACAAACCACTGGTTAACAACAAATTATCATAGACTTAGATGGAGCGAAGGAGAGACACCATACGACAATCTTGTTTCATTGTTAACATCACATACACGTATATATAAATATGTGTTTGTGAAGGGTTTTGAGAAAAAACGTTTTTTGCAATCAAAGATAATACACAATAATATCATCAATCTCGATGACTTTGGTTGTCCTAAAAACATACCGTATATAATTCATGGAACAGAATGTCTTAGACATTTCAATTCTTCTGACCGTTGTGCCAACTATAAGGTGCATGCTATTCGGGAATGGATGATTCATGATTTTTGCTTTAAACAAACATTTTTAATGTAACAAATTTAGAAAGTAGGTCACCGCGAATGATGACATTTATATATCTCTCTCTCTCATTCTGTTGTGGACATGTACATACATGCATAGCTGTAAGCAGTGACTATTTTCTTATGAAAATGGACTTTCCTAATGACATTGTTATATTTTTGGTGTCTCTAATTTCGTCTGTGGGACATGTTCATACATGCAAAGTGGGACACCGACGTTACCACCACCACTATCATATTGTACTGTCCTTTTTTGTTGAATATTCTGTCATTGTTTGGTTCTCTCTGGTTTGATACAGACGTGTTCACTAGTGTCTTCTAATAATGTCGTTTCTTGTAAAGTTTAATGCTGTAAGTGCTATCGAGTACAAACGATGTTCAGAATTGACAGTGAATAAAAAATATCCCATCATGGTCTTAACAAATGTGGACACAAAATATGGGAACTCTGTGCTTGCTACGTTGGAGGATGGCGACCGTCAGTATCGTGTCTATCTTCCCAAGAGGTATGCAGGTGTCTTCACGAATGAGGAGCTCAGACATATCAAACCTAAAGAACTACATTTAGTGTATCGAGGGGCGAGAAATCAAACAACACAAGTAGAGATTGAGTCCTAACGTCGTAAGTAGCAATCGTGTTAACAAACAATTTATTGATGGGTGTGTGTGTGTGTGTGTGTGTGTGTGTGTGTGTAGTTTCAACTCACTGTACTTAACACTTTAATAATTGAATTTGTATGTACATGATAAATGTATCATTGATTCTATTTAGTTTCGTTGAATAATAGTTGGTTCGATTAGAAATTATTTGAAAGTACATGACCTTTATGCGATAAATGTATCATTGATTCTAAGTAGTATTTACAAATTTCCAGTGAATAATATTTGGTTTGGTTTGATTAGAAATTATTTGAAAGTACATTAACTTATGAAAAATGACATATACTTGAAAAAGTTTACTTACTTAACACATTTGATTCTTTCCACTAACTGTGTGTGTGTGTGTGTGTGCATGTGATAATTGAATATTATCGTATCAGTGATTCTAATATCGACTGTATTGTTATGTTACAGATAAACTTCCTTGTGAACTGTATCTACAGCCGTGAAATTATTATTTTAAAATCTTACAATGTCAAAAATTATTATTAATATTTATTTTGTATATAACAATGTTTGTTTGTGATATATGTATATTTAATCAATGTAAAATGTATTTTGAATAATTGTATTATAACGGTTTGTAAACTATATTTTAAGTTTGTGTACAGTGCTGTAAATATATATTTAATCATTTAAAACAATATTATTATTAATATTTTATATATATATAACAATGTTTGTGATATATATATATTTAATCAATAATTGTATTATAGCGGTTTGTAAACTATATATTTTATGTTTGTGTACAGTGTTGTAAATATATATATTTAATTATTTAAAACAAATTATGGTTTATTTTAATTTATTTCGTTATAAACCTTCGAATATGCATCCAATTATTTGTATAGTAATCAGAAATGTGTGAGAGAGACATTTTAATAATTTGCAGGTTGTATCTTACAATTACGAAAATTATTATACAATGTGTGTGTACACAAAACTTTTGAAAATACCTTATTTCAAGGAGATTTTTTTATGCGTAACACTTTACCACACACACACACACACACACACACACACACACACACACACACACACACACACACACACACACACACACACACACACACACACACACACACACAGACTTGGCAGTATATTAATTTCTAAATCGTAGTCAATGACTGTCATGTGTCAAAAAAGGACGCCACGAGATAGGTGATAAATATATATTTCCTGGTGATTACATTTTAGTATCGCTAATTACAATAATCCATAAGTAGCACGACGCTTATGTAAAACTGATGACAACTGTGTCTAGAGACAAAGAGAGAGGAGGGGAGAGAGAGTTGATATCGAAGTCGTCGTCAACAATTTACTATAATAATATAGTTTGAATTTCCCACCGAAGAAAAATGTTGACAGATCTGTTCTATACACACACACACAATAATGCAGGATTGGTAACCCTGATCATATATTTTAATATACACTATAATACACACACATATCAAGTTTGAACCCATACATAGGTTGGTAAACCTGATCATATAGATTTAATATACATTGCGGATGCTGTGGTCCAGATACGTGAAAAAGTCGCGGATCTTGACACAGATCAGCGAAAAAGTCGCGGATGCTGTGGTCCAGTAGAAAGTGAAAGTGATCTAGGCTCGCGAAAGGCGGCATATATTCACGGATATGCAAATCAATTTAATTAAAAAAATAAAAATATCAAATAAAAAAAAATAAAAAAATTGGGAACGGCGGCATCTCTTTGATCTAGGCTCGCGAAAGGCTGCATATATTTGAACTTGGCGCGCGAAAGGCGGCATGAAATTTTATTGGTGGAAATTCGCGGATGCTGCAGGTCCAGCGGTGGTGGGGAGAGCGTGGGAAAAAATCTTGGACCGTGGGAAAGGCGGCATCCTTTGTTGGTTAGAACCCTTATTTTCCCTCTACTTGTGGCACATATTAGAATCTCTTTCCAATTATACACTTCAAACATTCTCTCCAAATTGAACGTCGACAATGGGACTGAATGTACACGTCGACAGTTCTGATCAATATGGTGCCAACATATCAGTTGAAAGAAAAATAAAATGACTTCTCTTGAAGACATCATGAGCATTATTGCCGCCAATACTGGTTCGACGTAGAACCAGCTGGCATTTACCTTAAAACTAAATTTATTATACATGATTCCTGACGATTCAAAATAACGGACTTCGTGAATGGCACTTACAAACTGTTTTGCTCACTTTGGGCCTTCTCAGTTCACTTTTATCAGATTGGTTTTTGTATGTGTGCTTTCTACAAACTGAACCACTCTTTTATTTTGTTTTAAAAAACGTTCTCACTTAAAAATGTCAGAATGATTGTAACTACAGTATACTATTATTTGCAACCAAGTTATTGGGTGTTGTGTGTGCACTTCACGATTTATCATAGCAGATACGTGAAACGATAATGTTATTTATTGAGAGCTCAGAGCAACAAAGTTACTCAGTTTTTCTGCAACGGATAACTTATTAGTTAAACAAACTCTGTGGGTTCAAAAACAATATGCACAAGCGAGCGGCTCCTCGTATATTCCACTGTACATATGTTCAACGACAGTTATAGTTTCAAATGTTTGTACAAGTCTATTGCAACGTTACAACAATTATACAAATATATTACCATGTACTCAACGCAACTAAATATGTATTACACCGGCCAGGTCGCAGGATTTTGTTCCTTGTTGCGTCAAGTATATGTGGTTGCACAATAATTAAACACTTTTTAAAGAGGAGTGAGATGTTGTTGACATGAAATAAATCATTTAAAATAGTTTCAAATAATCATTCGAAGATTTATTAATTAACAGAAAAAAATATTTCAATATTAAAATTTCAAACATTAGACACATAAATATTGCAACAAGTCGTACAAATAAAAGATAAGAGGTTCGTTTAAAACCTTAACGCTCTTCAACTTTTCGCTCCGCTGTGGGTAGTGTCGATCGGTAACAAGCCGCTGTTCGACTCCTTTAAGCCCCACTGTTGCGAGCGCCAATTTGTAACCGTCGTACAAATAAAGATAAAGAAAGAAAAAATTTTATTTAATAAAAAAAAATTTCTGAAAAAAAAAATAAATTTATGTTTGTTTATAGTGTATATAATTTGTAATTAATTCTGTTTATTGTTTTTAAACAAATTTCTAAAATTCTGAAAAGTAATCTTGTTTAATTCGCACTTCTGGAAGATATTAACAAAATCTGGAGTTAAACAGATTAACTCCTGTCAGCAATCGATTAACGACCTTCCGTGTTGCTCCAGTATATCACCTTTTGTTAATATTTTCTTCTTTCAGGAAGTCTTGTTGCTTAATTAAAACCTTAAATTATCATGTGAAATAATTTATTAAACCATACAAATGAAAGGAATTGATTTATTAACAATTTTAAAAATAGTCGATATTAAATCGATTTCGAGCAATGTTCGACTCCGTCTCAAGGATAATCGATATATTAATACAGGTTAAGAAATTCATATAATAATTGTAAAAAGGTTCTTGGAGCGATTAATTAATAATAGTCAGAGAAGGGCAGGACGAGAAAGTATAACATTTACAATAAATTATTTTAAATAATTATTATCTAACAAATGTGAATAATCTGTATAAAATGTTTAATATATTTGAGTATCAGACCAGGCGTAGACTACGAAGTCAGTCGATGTTGGTGGCACTGCCTCGCATTTCCATGATGGCCGCTCCCAAAAATGAATAGGTTAACTGCAATATTCGTCACGAGAAAATCTCACAGCAAAATCAACTTTATAATTGTTTTAAATATCCCCGAACTTGTGTAAACTGTCTAGAATGTTGTTTGGGGTAGTCTGGATGAGTGTTCAGTGTCCACTGGTGTTAATTATTTTATATTAGATGTATTCACTTATAATATGTTCGTTACGCAAAATTGGTTATTCTGTTGTAGCTTGAATTATGACTAATATGTAGTTTTAATGTTTTAATGCACTGGTATTATGTAGTGTGGTGTTCGTTTTCACTGTTGTCGTTGAAGTTTTTATCTGTTTTGACTGGAAAAGTGTTTTTTAAGTAACTCTCGTTGTATTCTCTGTAAGGTTAGCACTTCATTATACGGTTTTAAGGAACGCAATTTCACATAAACTGTTCACTTTGAGCGTTAACAAAGAAATAACTAACTTCCTCCACTTGAGTAAAAATCTTGCCAAGTTAATATTGGAAAAGTATTGTTAAAATAATTGTTACTTCCCATATACATGATTACAAATTACATTATATATGGAATAATTTTAGTTTATTATTCGCTTTCATGAACTATTAACCATATAATTGGTTTATTTATCTCATTCTGTTTAATTTGATATGACATAGTCCATATTTGTTGAGATTTTTGTTAAAATTACCAAATTTCTTTCTTTTTGGAAATCTAGGCCCAAAAACCTGGTTTCCGCCTTCCTATACTTTTACTGCCATTTTAAGTGTTATTAATACCATTATAATAAATTTCAAATGGTCACAAATCCCTTCCTTTCCTTAATTACATATAAATTGGACATTTGAACTGGTTTTTAGTGATAATTTCTGAATTTAACATTCCTCTTTAAAAATAGTTATTTATACATTTCAAAAATTTTCAATAATTTGAGGTATTTTTCTATATTACCCTTTTAAATCATAGGTTCATTTACAGTAGTTGTTAATTGACCTACCTTACCTAAATCTTGCCAGTTTACATGATTCATAAGTGAATTAACTGGTTTATATTGAGTTTCTGTGAATTCATTATTTGGCCTAGAGTTTAATATTTTACATGTATGGTTTTTTCTAATAAATTTACTTCTACTCCTCCTCTGACTCTTAATAGTTATCATGACATAAAATAAAATTGTTTACAAACTTATTGAGATGTGTAGCATCTAATTCATGCTACTGTTATATAAAAATAATAATTAACATCACTCAGCATTCTGTAAAGTTGGACATGTTTGCTGAAATTGTTTTTAACATACATTTAACTCATTTTGTTAATTAATACAGCAAAATTAATACAGTATGTGTTCGCATACATACTGAAACATTTTAATTGGTATGTATGCTGTTAACTAATATAACTTATTCTAAACATATAAATCTTATTATCTAATAACTCTTTTAAAAATATGGAGTTCATGGCTTTGAACATATTAGCCATTTTAAAATTTCTTAATTCTATTAACACTTAAACTAATTCCAGTCCTTTCTGTTTTTACTATTATTTAACATCCCCTTATATTAGTAAACATTTCCACCCATACTTTAGTTATTGTCATTTCTACAAATGTCTTGTAATAACAAAGTGACCAAAAATAATAAAATATTGGAAATACCTTCCATTTTATTATTTCATGATTTGTCAATTATCAAATATAAAAGTTGTTTTATAGCATATAGTTTAAGTTATAGTAATGCTACAACTTCAAGTTTATTATATTTAATAAAAACACTTACACTAATACACTTTCACTGGTGGTTCTGACTTATTGAGTCTTATTATCTCAGACCAGACCTTTAGTCATCATGGACTATGAAGATTTGTTCATTTTTTTTATCACACAATAACTTTAGTCGTTGCACCTCTTATCATACTATACAACACTTTTGTTTATTAATAATTACAATTTTATAGGGTTTCGGGATGTTATACTTTCTTTAATTGTATCTATTGGTTTGGGGTCAATGGTAGTTAATAATAGGTTTTATAATGGTTCTTCCATCCTATTTCTTCCTTTCTTCTCTTCTTCCTTCTTGTGTTTCTTCTTGGGAAAACCAAAGTACTCAGTGTTATCTTGACTGATGGTTGGTTCGGAGTATCTTCCTTATTTTTTGATACTGACTTTATTCTTCTTTCCTGGTTTCAGGGTATCGTTTATTTCCTGATAATAAATCTTATTCTTCTTTCTTCTTGTGGCGGGTATTTTGTTCATCACCACTCCTAATCTGATTCTTTTTTCTTGATTTTGTGGTATCTAGTTTATTTACTGCTCCTAACCTCCTGGGTAATCTCCTGGTTGTTTAATATGAGTTTTCCTTAATTCTTTCTTTGACTTTTAATAGTGGTATTTTTTATAATTTAATGATTGTTTTTCTTTTATTGTGGTTTTTTCCTTTGAAGTAATTGAATTTCATTCGATATTCTTTTAGTATATGTAATGTAATTATTTTGTATGATCTTAAATGAATTAATTATTGGTGGAATTTCTGTCATGCTACAATATTTACCTTTATAAGTGTTACAAATATACTGTAACCTGCAATGCCATTCATAACATACCACAAAATAATAAACACCAATATAATCTTATTGACTAAACAACATGTTCAACAAGTTATTTAAATTCTTTTTATTTCTGTGTGTCTGAAATTAACTCAACTTTTAAATACTGATAGCAACTCAGTTACAAACAAAATAAGATTAAGTTTCAAGAATGAATTTATTGTTGCTATACACAAAACTAAATTAATCTACCATTTACTTCCAATCTATTATGGACTTATACTGACACACCCAAAAAATACTACAAAAGATTATTATTTCTTTACTAGATTTGCTTGTTAACTTACTCTTTTATCTACGTATTATTTAATCTTAAAACTCTAATTATTATATTCATATTTAAGTTCTTTTTCGAGAGCTCTCTTCACAATAAAATATAATTGTTTTTGTATCACCTGCGTATATCGCCGTTACCGTTGCGTGTGTGTGTGTGTGTCCGTCCAGAATCCTGAGAGTATGATGATGTTGATGATGATGATGACTATGCTGATGCGGTGTTTGTTGTCTCTAAATGTGGTTGTTGGTGATGCTTCAGAATTCCTTCTTACGTCTTGGTGTGAGTGTGGTAGTGTGTCCAGAAGTCGATCGCCAAACGGGCAGTGTAACGTCCTGTAGATTTGTTGAGTCGAGTGTGTGATCGCCCAAAATTGCCAGTGGTATTTATACTGGCAATAGTATTTGACAGGAACAGTCCTGCTTTAGATAGGTTAGAGATGGTCAGTTCGCTCCAGAGCGTCCTTTTTATTACACTCACTTTTTGGTTAATTATCGCGAACTTATAGACATACTCGTCACATGAGCGATCTCATTGTTTGCGTAATTTTTCTCTGGTCACTCACATATACCACACATATTAATTACTCTTTAATTACACTAGTAATTAAAATTAATTAAATAGCATCATTAATATTGCACCTCTGGAAATAATTTTTACATTACCATACTCGTTAAAAATCCCTTAATGTAATGGTGTCTTTATAATTGGCGTAAGTCTTTGCGTACAGGTTTAACACAAGTAATTAGTTTATTATAATCCTGTTAAGACCTGATTAATTGGAACAAACAATTCGTAGCACATCACCCCATCGCGTCGTTCAAAACAGGTCACAGCTGGCTCACACACACAAACACACACATGCTGTATCTTACGCGGCGGCAGGTGTACGTTTTTCAACAGGTCAGATTTTGTCAATTCCTGCATTTTCTTGCACAACACTGTCTAAAACTGTTCCTTATACTTTCTATGCTAATAACATATTAAACATACCGCCCTGGGCAAATATGCAAATATATGTATTGTTGCATTAAGTAAACACTGAAAATAACGAAAAGCCAATTCAAAAGGATCTGTATGTGAAAACCAACCTCCCTCTTCTCCAACCCTTTCAAACACTCCCAGACTCATATTCCACTTTCTATTCCACTCGCTACCATTTCCCAATTTCTGTCGGCTTGGAGATAATTTCAAAATTCGTCGATACTACAAAGAATGTCCGAGTCACACAGGATTCAACATTACTTTCGTATTATATAACTTGCAACCATATTCCAGTCACAACGACAAAATTATTATTTGTTGCCCAATTACATTACATAAAAGCGAGAGAATTGATATGAAAATAGGGAGGACATTCATATATAAGTGAAAGTTGATGTCAAACAATATCTAGTATGGTTTTTAACAAGGCTTCGACAAACTAAATGTTATTATGAACATTGCCTACACGTACTGTAGACTCTATACGGCATGTTAACGTTTCCAATAATCATAAATCATATTTAAGAATATGTACATATGTACTTTCACTTTTAATAATCTATCTCTATAACTATTACGCGAATGGATCAAAATTATGAATGTCTGAAATCTCCTATGCTCATAGGAATTAATTCCTAATAATCGTACCACAGTTACAAACAGAACGGGTACTTACACACACACGGGTAAAAGTTACTTACGCGATACGGGTTAAAGTTGGTGAGAAAGCCGTAGGACAAGAATATCATTTTAATACAGGCTACACGAAACAGAATAATTTTCATATACAGTAAATAAAATGCCCACTGAATACATCTCATTCTGAATGTAGTTTCAAATCAGTATACAAAAGTTTTTCTTCTGATTTTTCAGTAGATAAAGCATCACGCATCCACGAAATATCTTCACAAACCAGCGTTTCCTTGGTTTATCTACACCTATACCTATAGGTAAACCTACAACTCTTACACTGTTAGTTTTGCCTATATGCTGTTCTATTGCCTTATTTACACATTTTTCAGTTCATTTTTAATGCTGTCATTTCGAATTTTATATCTTCTTGTAAATCCTCAACTTTTATCAAAAAATGCATTCCCTCGACGTTACCCAGGATTCGCAGAAACTTCCTCATGGCCATCATTCTATACAGTTTTTTTTGTATTTGGTCTTCTGCTCTAATATTCTAACTATATATTTTTCATATTTTAAAGAGGTATTCTAATACCAAATAATGGTTTTTGGATTATAAGTGGTGTACACCACTGAGAATTAAAATAAAACGTTTTTAGAGGAACATGTTGTTTTGATTCTTGAACTCAAACGGTGTCAACTTACACATAACAACAGACGTCTAATCTTAAATTTCAAAGAACATAGTAGACATTATAATTTTAATTAAAAAGTAGAAATTAAATTACAACTGCATTAGAAACTGATATTATTTATTTAAAAAAAACTCTGGGAGGAAAAGTTAACCAATTAGGGAAAAGGATTTATCAATTTTACGATTGTCGTCAAGTTTTCCAATATTATGGGAATACCGATTTTTCTCTGTTCTTCATAAGAAATTCATTGATCATGAGAAATTGAGACACCATAACAGAAACCAGGGAACGAAATTTCTAATACCGACTTTACTGTAATAAAATCACGCGCACACAAATGTTATTGATGAAATTACTTAACGCTATGCTATAATGTGACAAATATGTTAAAAAGTAAGAGTCTCAGTAAATTCTGTACTTCAATAAAAACAAATCACTTACTATAGGATGCAAAGTCAAGAATCTGAAAGAAAGGACAGGAGACGTCTCTAGGTAGTAGACTTCCGCCAAAAATTTACGACCGGGACGGGCGCTACATAATGTTAAGCATCAATGTCTGCATTTGTTCTGCTTCATATTGCTGAGGAACACTTTGGTTAACGTTTAGTAATTCTAGTGTTCAAAGTAGGAAAAGTAAGCTTCTTGGACAACCACGCTGACTGTAACAAAATAAATACGGCAGTTTACATCAAGTTTCCAAGTTTGGAGTGTTTAATGATGCTTCATTGACAAAATGACGAACACGTTTGTGTTGAACGAAAATGTAAATTATATATACTGTATCTGATGCCAGTAAATCCAAAATCAGTCTTTGCTGAAAACTAGAAACCAAGATGTATGAATGTCTTATTTCCTGTTCCCTAATTCCAAGAACAGGACGTAGGCCTATTAATACAAGAATTTTCAAACGTTTTGGACAAATCACATGTTTTCAAGGCTTTTTTACCAAACGAACATACGTTTTGTAAAATATTTCCACATGTATATAGGTAGATCAAGGAAGAGATGGTTTCAGTGAAGTCGGAACAGGCTGTAAGCCTATACCTTGACGTGGAGAAGAAGATTTTCAAATGTGTATATACTGCCGAGTTCTTACGTTTTTGTATTTAGCTATCTCGCCTACATTAATAAAAATTTTTAAATAGGAAAAGTTCGGGAAGCAAGAACAGTCTTCTATGCGAACTTTAATGTAGACCTACGAACCCTTGATGCCAGTATTTTAACAGATAAAATATTTACTTTATGTAGTAATTTATTGAATTTTCTACGTTCACAATATTGCTGAACTACATGATAACAATTTTGGAATTTTGCCATAAGACGTACAAGTAAGTCTGCTACTACGTATGAGACGAGTATTTGAAATTACAAAATTTTACAGCACACAGAAAGGAAGCGAAGTGTCATGTTACAATTATTATAAAAAATACTTTCCCCAGTTCGTTATTTCCAATATATTACACAAGTATAAGAGTATGACGTACGAACAACTAATATTTTACTATTTTAAAAATTATTGCCACTTTCTTTCTCAAACTACTATATGATACTGCAAAGTGTGAGCAGGATAGGATACACGATAAAATGTTTAACAAAATTTTACATAATTAGCGTGTACTGTTTACTTCGTATACAAAGATAATATGTTTTCATAGAATCGGAAGTAGATTTCCTGCAAAGAAAAGAATAAAATCGATAAACCGGTTCTGCTGGACGATGTAAAGGAAAACAACTAATTTAGTAATAAAATAATACACACCCACAACAGCAGCGCGTCTGTTTACGTATCAGCCCTAACATATACAATTTTATTACATACTGAAACAACACAACCAAGCACAGAAACATACTGTTTCTTGTTTTCTGGGAATGAAATACTCACTTTTCCAAGACTATAACAAGCAACATAATGAAACTTTATTTTTCATTAAAATATATTTTTGAAAACTGTGGTTAACATTCCAAGAATTAAAAACTTAAAGAAGTGAAGTTAGTAAAAAAACTGAAAGACTTTTTACCTGTTTTGGTTCGGCTACATATCGACATCAGTCACAACGATAGGAAGACCAAAAAAATTGTCGATTTTGTGACATAGACATATACTACCATATAGGATTAAAATGGGAAAAATTTAAAAAACATTGTGGCACCTCAAAGTGCTAAGTTCTTTGTGCGTACCTGAGTGTTGAATTGTAATGATCACGTTTATTGATTTACATTATAATTAATCACAATACATTATTTTGAGGTCGTTCAGTGAGTGTATAGAAAATAGCGCTTACTTTCAAAATACCTGAATATCAAACCCTTCCGGGGGTTATGGTACAGATAAGCACCCAGCTTAACTGTAGAAGATGGTTTAAAATTCAATGGATGACTGACTATTAAAATTTTATATTGCAAGCATAAGTAAAAATTAAAATTTTTTCAGATTATCAGGAATCTATCACGGTTAGAAGTAGCGGAAACCATTTTCCAAACAAATTCTGTCAACTGATACATGTTACCTTTTCACTTTACTTCAAGCAATCCGTGGAAACAATCAACACCTTAGCTAGTGGCGGGTCCAAATGATTATTACGAGGGGTACAGCTATTATCAAAAACTCATGAAGTAAGTTGTGACAAAACCATTCTGTGGCCTTGATATTACATCTTTATCACTTTTAGTGACTACGCCACCTGCATCAAAGCTCAATTTATAAAGAACCACTAATGAGTATTTATTAGATTTTATTTCTACACTATAAAACGTTACTTTCGGAATCAGTTAAAGTATTTATTTATCCTTTTCGTAAATATGATTGTTTCGTATATTTTGCTGTATTATTTTAGAAATAGCAGACTTGAAAAAGGGTTAATTTTTACCCAGCGTTTCCAATCACGAAAAACTTTCTGCAGGTATAATGTCATCATGTTTACATAACATTATGAGGTGACGGTGCACGCTGCACGCGTGTATCATACACCCCACCCACTCGCCGCACGCAATATTTCTATTTCTACAGTTAAGTGTGTCAGTTAAGTCTGCCAACCGCGTCAAGCTTGCCAACACCCCTGCCGCCGTCGCTATATATTTTTCCGTACTGCAGCAACAAACTGTACGGCGAGAAATCGCTCATCTCAGCAGCGTTCCAAAAACATGTTTCACAAACAGTCGCACGAGATGCACGTTGCCCCAGCGTTTACCACACTCATGCACGTGCAGCGAGATGGGACAGAATTGTTTAATAAGATTAAAAAGGTATATTTAATTAAACCAATTACATCTTACGTCATATATATATTGCTACAAAACAATTATTAGGCGTAGTATTAACACAATAATAATAGAGTCTGTTATCTGGAGTAAGGTTGTATATTTAAACAAATGTAAATATGGTCTGCAGTTTAACAAAAAATTATTTATTTGAAATTAATAATGTCTATTAATGATTTGAAACTCTTTTAGTTTTAAATGTCTATGGTTACTTGTTCGTTGAAATCCCTTTTGATATGGTTGATTCGTCACACTGCTCCTGTCCTGTGGTCCGTTGAAATCTGCCAACTCGCTGCCAGCTGATATCTGCAACATTGACGACCTGTGGACACTCCGCTCACACGCACGCACGCACGCCGACACACCGACAGCGATTATCTCTTAAACTCAGGGCTCGATACTGGGTTGTACTTTATATTTATATGGATGCGGTGTATTGAACGTACACCTTCCCGCGTCTTGAGGTGTCTTCGCGTTAACACAGGTGTATCACGGTAGATATACCTTCCCTAAGCGGATATCTTGACTTTCGCGAGACTAGCACTATTTTAATTAATTATTTTAATTTTATTGAACTGAGTTCGTATACCAATAGGATGTTAGCAAACGGGCAACTCGTCGTTAAGATTTCCTACTCGTAACCCTTTATAAGAACGTATTCTGCTACGAAAAACTCGCACAGGGAGCACGTCTGTTTAGGTCGAGCTGGTAGATGGAACTAACTGAAACTTCTCTGACGGTGACCCAATCTTAATGAAAATTGGGGCCGCTGATTGGTCGAAACCCCTAACACGTGATTGATGGGCTAGCTAAACTGATAGATAGAAGTCCTGAACAAATTGGCAAAAAGCTGAAGAAGCAGGTATAGATTTTATCTAGAAATTTTATTACTTTTTAGAAGATAAGGAATCTATAGAAAGATGAATTTTGCTCAAAAATACCTATTACAATAATCTGTTTCGAGTCTTTGACAAACGAAAAATATACCGCTAATTTAGATGCATGCGCTGTCCAAGTCTCAATTCAGTATGTTAATTTTAACCAGAGTTATTCACATAAATACGAATAACACGCGCACTCGCACACTAACTTCGCACTTGACATGATAGAAAATAAATTTATGGGCATTTTGACACATAACAGTTAATTACCCATTTCTTAATTTAAAACTTATAGCTACTTTACAAAATTTACACAATATCAATTTTCAACATGTCGACAACGTCATAAATTGATATAAAAGGATGTAGTCCAGGCTACAGATACCCTTTCTGCGATGTTCCATTGCAGTATGTGGTCAGCTTTGAATCAGAATCGAATTTTAATTTTACAAAACAACTGAAAATATACGTATGATAAACGAGCAAGTTATAAACATGACTTTTTAGAAGACGAATAACCGTCTACCGCTAACGGGGACAGGCCACTTTGGAACAAACATCTTCGGTGTCAGCAGTAGTAATACGTTAAAAGGCAACTACATAACACATTTTTGGTGGAATAGTACGTGGATAACGACATCCCAATGGAGCCTACCGTATCATATGTAAAAGTTTTTATAAAACCTGTTCTTATGAAGTGATTTCTTCGGTTGTGGTAAAAAACACTACTGTGACTGGAACGGTTCACAAATGTTTCAAAAGACCCTCAATTAGACTCCAGCTGTAAAAGCTAAAACGTGAAGACCTCAAAAACATAGTACCAGTGACTATGCGTTTGTCAGAATTGGCGATGCGTAAATAAGTATAAAAATTCCCTGAGTAGAACACTATGCGGTAAATTATTGACTATCTATTTTAAAGAATACTCTATTTAACAATTAACGTGCACTTTGTATAGTATTAAAACAACATAAAGTTTGAACCACAGATCAGTATTCTCAAAAAATGATATTATTTTTTACACATTGATATATAGAACCAAAGTATAATAAATTACAAACAAAATATTCCAATGCACAAGTATACGGTACATTATTGGAAAATGATATAATAAAATCATTTGCTTTTTACCAAAAGAAAAGGGGAAGAACTATATGATATTACAAACGACTGGCAGTACACGAGAAGAGCAGTGAGGTGTTGGGAGTCCATATATCACTCAGTCACACTCTCACACGTCTACTGTCACTCCAGAGAGACAGACAGCAGCCTTCAGATTTTTACAAAGTTAATTATCGCTACCACTGCGTATTCCAAAACTAAAATCTTACTGCGCATTTATGCGTATTTTTATTTCAAGAAACAACAACGGGGACACATATTACGAACCATTCAAACAACATTTATCATATAGTTTTCAAATGTGTAAACGTGGAGCGTAGTACATTTTGGGCCCGGAGCCCATATAGCTGAGTGTTATGCGTATCGAGAATGGGAGAGTTAGAAGGAAGAAAGAAAATAAAACTGGCACACAAATTTTAAAGGCAGGCATGCATATCCGATGCTGCATTACGCTTTTTAAGACATTAAAAATTAATTCTTTTATTCAAATTTCGAACTACAGCTTCGGGCATTACAGGGGGGTAAGCAAGTACTGTATATATAGACAATAATCATCCCCGCTACTTCAGAAATCGTTGGCACTGGCAAATACTGTATTACGTAATTCTGGTGTTATTGGTGGTTGTTATACGATATTAAAGCTAAGCGAAAATAGTACATTTCAATACAGCACATTCATACAAGCTTTCTGGAACACTCTATATACAAAACCTGAGGACCTCCTGTATAAATACTATCCCCAGAAGATATAATTCTTATAATATGAATGTGACCTCAAAGTGGTGTGATTCTATTACAACATATCAGCAAACAGGCATCTTTTAGGCTCTTCATGTCACCACCAGTTCCACTTTCAAGAGGCGGGGCCAGTTAGGTAGAGCGCCTAGCCCAAGGTTGGACTAGGTTAATGCCCTATGATGACATGATGATACGAGTAGCACTGCGTTACAAGATTCACTGCAGCGAGCAAGCTGAAAACGAAGGTAGCTGCGTAGGGGTGAGAGATCCTGAATATAAACTCCCCTGATCTTCCTAGTAAAGGGGGTTAAGCAGCTGGCTTGCACCAAGTCTCATAAAAGACTGAGTTGTTCCACGAGAACTATATCTGAACTAGCCTATATGTGAGGGACACAGTTATGGAAGAAGAATTAGCAAACATATCGAAGCGGTGAAAGTTGACGTAGCTGCCAAACTTGAGTAAAAAAATCCATGGGAATGAATATATACGACAGTATTTAACATTTTCAGAGGAGTAGCGCAGAGGAACAGACAGAGTAAAGGCGTAAGAATTTACACACATAAGAATGGGAAAGTAAAAAAAATACTACAGACAACGAAATGGATGACCCTCAGTGATTACTGTGCAATCCGAAAGGAATAAACTTTGCTGCCCAATGACTAAATAACTTTATTAAGCAACTGGATACAGGATCTATACGAATTTTTTCGTATAGACTATACTCATGAAAAAATAAGCCAGTCTGAGAGAGTCTAGATTTTCAGAAGACAGGACAGGATCATTTCTTAGTGGTGTATCAATTTAATGTGTACACTAAGCAAAAAAACGAAGGCAAAATTAACTAAAGTGCAGAGATGTTAATAAATATCAAAGAAACGTATTAATTATATATACGTTACAAAAACAAAACAAAAGAAGTAAACATACAGCAACACATTAAACTCAGAAAAGTGAATTATGAAATGAAATCAGAAAATTCAACAGGATGAAACAAACACAGGAAACTTTAATAAGAAAACAAATAAAGCAATAGTGGTGAGCTAAGTAAAGGAAATTACTGAATATAAAATTACTAACGAAAAAAGATAAATAAAAAAGTAAAGAAGCAAGAAGCAATAATGAATACATAAGAGACTTCAAAAGAATAACAACGTATGAAACAAAAAAGTAAAAACTACTACACCATAAAACTACAAAATGTAATAGAAAAGGTATGCTGAAGAATAGAAAACTTTGATAACAAATGACGATGATGGTATATAAAAAAAGGAAATACTGTAAATAACGGAAACAAAGAGAATTTGTTTTAGAAAAATGAAGTGCAATGTAAGCAAATATTATATAACATGTATATAAAAGTGAAATCACAATAATAGATCATTGAAGTACATTGAACAATATCGAAATTACACAATGATGACATTCCAAATATTTTAAAGCAAGAAACCGAAAATTAAGCGATACCAGTTTAATGGACGCATTAAATAACTTTATGCTAAGTTAAATACATTTACTAACACCAACTCATATTTTGGGTGATTTAAATGTAAGTACAGAAATGATCCTATACCAGAATAATTGGAAAACTGCTATTTTGTTTAAGCTGAAAAATGTTCTGTCACTGCGCGCTTCCTACACATGCGTGATACAATAACTATGAAGTTCACAGAAAAGCATAGAAAAGACTACGTCATAAATAGTAAGTAAAAGGATTACAGAAACTTATTAAAGGGATAGATCCAATAGCATTTGCAGAATTAAGAAAATTAAATGATGACGGAACAATATGAATAATATTAATTAGCAATAGGAACTACCTATGGACTACACTTTTTAATTAACAAAACACACAAGAAAATCATTGAAATCAGTTAATTTTCCATTGGCCATCCGTGTCAGCGACCTTAGATTTTTTACCGGATTTCTATAGACATAACGAAAATAGGATTAAACAAGTAGGCTATATTCTTTCTGGTAAAACGAATAAGTTGCTGAAACAAAATCGAAAAATCGATTCAAAAATATTCAAACTTTATAGATATAAATTTTTTCCACACATACAAGCGAGCGCGTGCTTGAGAACAACACATTTTCTCCTTTTCCATGTTCTGTAGGCAGTATATTACTAACACATGTGACTTACATTCTTGCACCGTTTTATTTTACTTCCGTCAAACAGTTTCATTTCTAAGGACCCGTAATAAAGCATAGGAATATTATCACTAATCTACGTTAGGTACTGACTCAAGTGATTTGTAAGACGAGGAATCCAGTCTCAAACAAACGACAATGCATTAAACACAAACCCACACACACAGATACGCGCGCGCGCACGCACGCGTGCAAGTCCTGTTCTCCTGCCAAAAGCTATGATGAAAAATACGAACCCGAAAAATTTACTGACCTCTACATATTATTTGAAGGAGCAATACGGGCACAGCTTCCGTCTAGACATAAAATTATTTGCTTATAATTATTTTTGAGAAACTGACTGTCAGTACATTTGAAACGCAACACAGACTCCCACACGTCCCTCAATAATTTAATTAACACACGTTTTTCAACCCAAACATTTCCTTAGTACTGTAACATCTACACATGCTAGCGGACAAAACAAAGAGCATAATACTGATGTTATATTCAAAACGGACGATGTACAATACTAGTGCAATCAGAAAAAAAGATTAACAAATGTTTTGGATAACACAGTTTCCATTACGGACAGACAGCCATGTTTTATTTACCTTTACATTCAGGAAAAATATTTACCTCGTCGCCTATGACGTAAAGAATAACATCGTGATACGAAATGACGACGCGTGTTAATCGATTTCTATGAGGTAATTTTCACAATAAAATACAACTTCTGTCTAACTACGAACAAAGCTGACGATTCTATAGAGTTCTAAAGCACATTAAGAAGTTTGTTCCAATCGCGCTCACACTCACACAAAATTCATAAAATACGTTGTTACATTTTCTGTAATAATTGGGGGCAGTAACACTTCTATTCACATAGGGATGTTCAAATTATTCAGAAATATCTTTACCTCTTTATGCACAGATTGCATCTTAATGTAGTCTAATGTCGGTGTAGAACTATTATGATAGTTCTCCATTACAGAAGAAAGAACGTATCAGATGTTCATTACGCAGTTCAGTTTTTTATGTATTTCACGATATTATTGTTTTTGTGTTTCATTTATTATTTTGTCCTATTTTACAACAACAAAGCGGTTCTTCATTAAATCCTCTGTGTCAGGTTTAAATAAAAGCATTAAAAAAACTGGTACAACACCTATACATTTTTTAAAGCTTTTATGTCTAGCAGAGATTAAAGGAAGGTAAAAGCACGATGACGTAGGCTTTCCAATAAAGAACGAGAGCTTTTGAATTTATCTGCTTGTACGCCGTGAAGTGTAAGCACACAACGTCGTAAGATGTTTACGGCTCAAGTCGTCAGCCAGTGTACGAGGAAAATAGTCAAAATTCATCTCCACAATGGCCAGTCGTAATTATCAATCTGTTGATAACGGAATAAGAGGTACATAAAATGAATAACGTAACTTACCCAGTCCGATTACATATATATGCTGGTATCCGTCTTCGTAAGGTTAAGACGAACGAGATCCTGAAACAAAGAGTAAATTTGAACAAATGACAGCTGACGCATAATTATTTACCATTAAACAAAGAAATACAAGTTAAATTAATTTATTGAAAAGAAAAACGGGTAAATGCGTGTACAGAGACATGGTTAATTTAAATTCATGCTTTTCAGTCATAATGCAATAAGTCACAACTGCCTACTTCGTCCATTCCGAAAGCTACGGAAAAGACCAGTATAACATTTACTGTTACTCTGGCAAGACGGTATTGTAGTCAACATTTAAAGGGGTACAATGTGAAACAACTTAACTAAAATAAAAAATAAAAACAACTATTCCACTTCATTCTTTCTACAATCGCCAGAGCTATGAATGTAGTACTGTTCTGAATACTATAATCATTAAACTAACTATAATACACACGAAGGATGTAACTTTACTACACAAACACAAAAATGTAAGATTATGAAACAATCATGCTTAGGGGAGTCGTATAGATTATAAATTACTTATCGCAACTGACGTGTTTCGTTACAATAATTTTGCTGTGGGTGGAGGAATAGGAAAATTCATACTAACGATGACTCACATCTGACCAGAAATAATTTGTTTACTGTGTTATACCCACATAATTACTAGCAATTCGTCAGGCACGGAATGTCAAATATGTGGAAAATATCTGTAAACTAATGTTGCTGCTGGCCACCATAAATTTCAGGACAGACAGTTAGGGGAACGAAACTGTTAGTCAAGAGAGATTTACAACGATTCTATCTTCACAGCGCTCTGATTTCTCTGTCCGATATCTTCAATAAGCTGGCGATCCTCTTGCAGACTTTTCTTAAGTGATGCATTATTAATCTCGTGGAATGTTCAATGTATTTGCATTCCTACATATTTTCTTTGTGTCAAACATGCAGTAAATTTTTTCCATTAACATATCACGCCTGCTTTGGTATTTCATAGGTTCTGTGGTTTCTTATCTCTCGAATCTGAGGCTGTGTCCACGAAATTTGTTCAGATTACAAACCACTCATACCCTCCTCAGTGAGAATAAACCATCTACCTAAAACAACTTAAAAATTATATTTATGACGAGTCTTCACGCTCACGCTCTTTCTCTCTCTCTCTCTCTCTAAGAAATAAAAAACCATTCATAGACATTTATACATAGACAGCTAACTAGCTGTAGACAGGAGAGGTGTATGCGTACTTAAGGTACAACATACCTCCCCTAAGTTAAATAGTTAAATTTACTTCTTCAAGAACAGCTCTGTCAGGAATGACTGGCTTTATACTTTATAATTTTTATCTCATCTGCTAACATATTGTGTCTGCACCTACATTTTTCATATCCACTTTTCCCTTAAACACATACTTAGATCCAATTTTTCCAGAGATATATCTGTTGTGAACGTTCATTCTTCATCTAGGATCTTGAAACACGCCAGTGATATAAACCAAACACTATTAACCGTAAAAATTTCATTATTCTAGATTATGTTGTTTCTGAGAAAAGGTACAAGAATATGAGAAATTTCAATTTTTGGCAACAGTGTCTTCAAATCAGTGCAAATAAATTATCAAATTTGTATCCATTCCTGCTTCGTAGTCCGGATCATCTGAGTTACTTTTTATTTTATAAATGGTTTTTTTTCCTTTGCAGTTAGTTTTTGCCGATTTAGATATCTTACTGAATTCTCTTTCTGCATATTGGGATTAGTTTCTGACTAAAAACCAAGACACCTACTGATAATAATTCCTATCAAAAAAGAAAAAACACTGATTTAGGTATGTGTGCCCACATAACGTGATCGAAAGATTCATATGAATTTTGTGCCCGACCGTTTACGCTTTCTGACGATTTGGCTCAGCTAGGGCTCACAAACTGGCTTTGCTGCTGCATCTATAGCATAGGACGTAAAGCATTATAGCACACTACCCAGTAGTCAGACATTCATACTGCGATGTTTCTCATATTGCACAAGTTATGTTGTGCACTATTATCCGATGGGCAATGTTAAGTTTTCTGGAAAAACATGACCCACACCGTTGTATTATATATTGTCTACTACGACAAAACAAATGTCGGGCATAGTAATAATGGAATACACAAACAGTTATCTGGAGCAAGGGTGAATATTTTAAGACAAATTTTTATATGCTTTGTAGTACAAAATATTTATTTTATTTCAAAATCGTCTCTGAATCAGATTGATCTGATTTTTAAAAGAAATGTCAATTGGTTACTTGGATGTTGTTTTCGTGGGTTGATACGTCTTACTGCCAGTCCTGTGAATCGCTGCAATCTGCTCCTCCTTTCTGCAAACTCCCGCTTTGCTGGGGCTCCTCTTGTACGCGCGCACGCCGTCACACCGGTAATCAGTCTAATCTAATCTCAGAGCACAATTGGGTTGTAATTTAATTTCACATATTTTTGGTGCGTTGAGCATGCACCTTCCCGCGTCTTGAGGTGTTCTCGCGATCACAAAGGAGTATCCCGGATGAATACACCTTCCCTAAGCGGAAATCGTGATCCAAGCGATACTACCACTGTTTAACGCCATTGAATAGCTTATCACTTTTTTATAATGAGTTCGTACCCCGTCAAGGTAACAGCAACGGGTAACTCGTCGCAAATTTGACCCTGATTACTCGTTCAAAAACACGTTTCTGCACGGGTAACTCGTGCAGAGAGCACGTCTGAAATATTCGAGCTGCAGGATAGAACTGCCTTGATATTCGCCGGCGGAGACCCAATCTTAGTGGAAAATTGGGGCCGCTGATTGGTCGAAACAGCTTATCACGCGATTGATGGCTACAACTGATAGACGATTACTTGAAACGATTTGCAGATTTCTGCAGCAGCAGGTATAGATTTTATCTAAGACTTTTCTGCCTTCTAAAAGATAAGGACTTTATAGAAACGGCTTTTTACTAATAAAATCCTATTAACATACTACGTAGCAAGCCTCTGACACCCCAGAGAATACAGCGCTATTTAATATGCGTGCGCTGTCCAAATCTCAGTTCGGTACGCTAATTTATACATGAGCTATTCATAAAAATACGACTGACACGCGCACTCGCACCTGACATGATCACCAATACTTTATGGGCGTATTAATACATAATAGTCTTTTGCCCAATTCTTATATTAATAGCTACTTACATCTAATTTACATGTTTGGACAAAAATCAAATATTAACATGTCTATAACGCCACAACCTGTTTTAACAGTATGTAGTCCTAGCTACATTTCCCTTACTGCAATGTTCTATTGCAGGAATATCCCCTCCTCGGATAAAAAAAAATTTTTGTTTCACAAATACAAATTTTTTTTTAACTACAAAATAATACCAACTCCTTTCCTTTTTAAATATATAATCAACTCAAAATAAACAAATAAATACTCCTAGCTAAATTAAAATATTTCCTTCCAATAAATTCTGACATCTGTCAGTTCCAATATAAATAAACACAAGCACGAGGTTGATAATCTGTGATCAAGGGTTAGAGAGATAAGCTAGTATGAACAGTTCATGACGTCATAATTCCTACTGTCCAGCCGCACACTTCTCAACATATATACCCACATGGTCCAAACAAACATGAATTTACACAATCTACTTACTTTAACAATTACGTTATGACACTCATACTTGAATATACCCAGATATACGTGAACGATAATTTTTGACATAGACTTGCGTAATGACGACGCATGGAATTTGCCAATAGTCTTGTTAGTACTTTGATTTGTAACAATGTAGGTTTGTTTTCCCACTTGTTCCGTTAACATAAACGGACCATTGTAAAGTCTATTGAAGTTAGCCGTGGTATTATCAATACTGCTACTTACATTTAAAGCTTTTAGTAAAATTAACTCGCCTACTCTGAACGATTGCAGGTTATGATCAGCATTAAATTTTTCTGACCGCTGTTCGGCGAACTTCCTTATCCTCTCCTTTGCATCCAAACGCTTAACTTCGCTTGGCGTCGGCAAATTTTGAGTGGCTACCCTTTTTATATAATCACTCCAGGCACGCTTTGGATGGACATGTGACTGCAGTTCTGATGGCGTATATCCAGTCGTGGTATTGTAACTCCCATTTATAGCGTTTTCAAAAAACTCTAGATATTCTGGCCACTTGCTTTGGTTATTGTTACAATAAGTCCTGAATAAACGACCCAGTTCTCTATTCACCCTCTCGGCGAGATTCCCTTGGGGTCTACGAATGGCTGTTAGAACTGCTTGAATGCCCCTCTTCTCTAATTCGGCTTTCCATTTTTTATTCTGGAATTGCGTACCCTGATCAGACAGGATCTTTTTTACATGACCATATTTTGGGATGTACTTTTCCAAAATTATCCTCAGTACCGCATCTGTTGTAGGTCTACCTACCGCATAATGACTAACATTCTTAGTGAAGGCATCCGTACACACCACCAGATTTCTCATCCTCCTCGCCGCACGTGGTAATGGTCCAAGGAAATCAATGCATAGTAATTCATTTTTCCCATGCATAACAATGTTTCCCATCTCCACGTATGTGTGTTGGTTAGGATGTTTGGCTGTCTGGCAGGTACGAAGTACTGATTTAACTTTCCTGGCCATGTTCGTCCATATAAAATCTTCCCGCAGTCAGGTAGCATTTGTAAGCACCCGCACTACTAGCAAGGCTTTCATGGCATGCCCATGTTAGTTCCTCAATGATATGGTCGGGAACCACAATTTTCCATTGTCCGTCAATCAGTTTGTACAAAATATTGTTAACAATCTGGAACTTTAGACTTTCTGTAATCTGTATGTCGTTTATTATTTTTCTAATTTTGATGTCACGTTGTTGTTCAACGTCTACGTTTCTTAAATAATTTTTAATTTCATTCGGTAAAGCATACTTTATTGCCAAGATTTGTATTTCATTCTTATCTGCCGAATGAGTTTGCTGATGAAAAGGTGGATAACGACTCAAAGTATCCGCCAACTTGTTGTCGCTAGCTTTGCAGTACTTAATGCTAAAATCATATTCCTGCATAGCCATTATCCATCGGGACATTCGGGCATTTGCAAGTTTACACTTTAATAAAAACGACAAAGCTTGGTTATCCGATAAAATTTCAAAATGCTTACCAACTAAATAATACCTAAACTTACTAACACAGTATACTATAGCTAACATTTCTTTTTCGGCAGTAAAATAGTTTCGCTCAGCGCCTTTTAATGACCGATTTACATGGGCGATGACTTTAAGATCACCATTCTTATTTTTCTGGTATAAAATTCCACCCACGGCATAATCCGAAGCATCACAGTTAAGAACATATGTTCCTTCCTTCTACGGGTGAAACACGTGTAGATTCTCTTTAAATAAGGCCTTCACCGCATTAAATGCCTCTTCATGTCTTGCTTCCCATCGCCATTTGGTGTTTTTCCGAAGTAGTTCCAACATTGGTTCTATTGTCTTCGCATACGCAGGTGCGAATCGACGGTAATACCCAGTAAGTCCTAGGAATGCTCTAATGTCCTTCGTTTTTTTAGATGTAGGAAACCCCGTGATGGATTCTATCTTTTCAGCGTCCGTACTTACACCCTGCGCCGATATAATATGTCCTAAAAATTTTATTTCAGACTTACCGAATTCGCATTTCTCATAGTTAAGTACCAAGTTGGCCTGACGGAGTTTACTGAAAACAATATCCAGATGCTTCAAATGCTCATCAAACGATTTAGATATAACTAATATGTCGTCGACGAAAACACTCACAAAACCTTCCACCTCAGGACCCAACGCTAATTCCAGGCATTTCACCATTGTAGCAAGGCTGGTTACCAGACCAAAGGGCACTACCTTGAACTGGTAGCATTTATTTTTGTATAAAAATGCCGTGAACTTTCTGCTTTCCTGAGCTAACGGGATTTGCTAAAAACCACTTTTTAAATCCAACCGAGACATATATTGGACACCCTGGCACTTGGTAAACAGGTTTTCTGCATTTGGGGCGCAGTCAAAACATTTTTTCGTGATACTGTTAAGATTACGCATATCAAGACATATCCTAATCTGGTTATTTTTTTTTCTTTACGATCACCATTGGGTTAAGGAAATTGCTGTTGGACCGTTCGATGATGTTCTCGTCCAACATCTTATCGATTTCCTCATCCACCAATTTCTGATAGTGCAGAGGAATAGGATATGTCTTACGTACGAATTTATTTTCGTCCGTAACTTGGATGTCGTGCGTGTATACATGTGTAGTAGTGTGGGTGTTTTGAAATGTCTCCGTATGTCTCTTTATCAGCAGGTTTAATTTGTTCCGTTGACTCGCAGTTAATTTCTCTGTATTATTCATGTTATCTTTGTTATTGTTTACAACCACCTTCGCCACAGGCTTGGTTATGCGAACGTACCCCGCTTCAGATTGCTTATCAACGTCATTATTTCCTAAGACTATCTTATATTGCTGATTATTAACTGTACATGATAATTCATTTTTACTAAAATCAATGATGGCATTTATTTTTTTTAAGGTGTCTGTTCCTATGATGACATCGTAAATTAAATCCTTAACAACTAATACTGGTGTTTCAAGCTCCATACCTTGCGATGAAATGGTTGTGTACGCTTGCTTATTTACTTTTTGAACTTCGTTTGTGGCTGTCTTAATAGTTGTATTATTAATCGGTAATATCGGTACTTTCTTAAACTCTACTATGCTCTTATTGATAAATTTTTCACTGATCAATGAGATCTGAGCACCACTGTCTATCAAAACATTTCCCTTTCAGTTATTTATCCTAGCTTTTACTATATTACATCTATTATCTAACTTATCACTATCCCTAGAGATATTAACTACATCGTCATTACTGTCACTTATAAGTTCATTACGTACATCATTTGGGTATACACCAGATATACAGTAAGTTCTACTCATGTTATTATTTTCTATGTGTTCATTGATTTTCTGATTCTGACTGGTACTCTGTTTATTATTATTATTATTTTTATTTGTTTTGCACGGTCTCACACCGTGCAACCTTACTCGTTTTTTTTTACCGTTCTCATTATCTGTGTTATCTTTGGTTACAGTCGCGACTTTATGACTACCCAATTTGGGTGAATTTTGTTCGCGATCCGGCTTTTTCCATTGCTTATTTCTATATTCATTTTGTTTTGGTGTATTATTGGTGTTTATCTTTGTGTGTGTACTGTATGTTTCGGGATTGCCGTCTACATTCTCCCATTTTGATATTAACAACAGCAGGTCTTCCAATGTTTTGATTCCTTGTGTAATTACAGCCACTTGTATTCCTCTGTTGAAATGATGTGCCAGTTTGCTGACAATTTCAGCTTCTGATACTACAGGCTCCAGGTATTTCGCCTTAGCAACAAGCTGGATCAGGTACTTCTCCTTACTTCCCTTACCTGGAGTATACTTACCAAACTCCAGCTGTACGCGTACTTTTTGCTGGATTTAGTCGTTCCAATACCTTGCTTTAAAGTGGTTAACCAGATCTTCATATACCACAATTTTATCTTTGACGATCGAAAACCATTAAGCCGCTGTACCCTTTAACTGACGCACCACCCAGTTTATTTTGTCAACATCGCTAAAGTTGTCAGCGATGTGCTCCATACTACGCTGGCATTGCGTACGGAATTGTATGGGATTTTCATGTTAGAGGCCATAAAACTTCATGTGTGTTGATGTCGTCATGTGCTTTTTATATATAAGTGACCTGTTTTTCGAGTGAATTAGACTGTTGTATTTGTTTTACCTTTTGTTCTAAAATGTCTTATTTGTTTTCACAGGTGTTTATGGAATCATTTACCGCGGTCGTCTGCGCTTGCACATGTTCTTCTACTGCTAGCACACGCGTCTCACATTCCGTTATACGTGTGTTATTTAACTCTATTGCGGTCTCAAACTCCACGCGGATAGATTCAACCTTTTCTGTTATTTTGGTCTCGGCAGCTTCGACAATAGCTTTACTTTGCTTTGCTTGTTCGTGTATGGCAGCGAATATTTTTTTATTCTGGCTTTTACTGTCTTCACGTACAATTTTTAAATTTTCTTGCAATACTTTATTATCTTCGCGTAGCTGTTTATTGTCGTCTTGTAATGCTTTGGTTAGCTAAGATTGCATTTAGTGTAGATTGTGAATCGGCTGATAAACCTTCCGCCATCTTTTACAATGATAAAAACTCACAACAAAGTTTATCTTAATGTCTTGACTTACGTACGGCACACTTATTCTTATTTATAACGTTTAATGTTCAACTATTCTAAAATATTAGCGCAATGCACAGTAAACAGTCAGAAATCATTCAACACAATGTCTACATAAATCCTTAACCTATACATGCACAAATAATATATTTCACTCCAGATAACATTCCAATATTAAATTACGATTCTAACCTACACTAGTCTTTCTGAGCATATGCAATTTTTAAATGATACACACTCTGAAGACAATTTTAATATATCAAACATTACAAAATTTCTTTTTTTTTTATAACATACTATTTTGTCGTGCCAAAAACGTTGGATATTGCAATTTAATACTATGAACAGGTTATTTAATATATTTCTTGCATTTTTTCGAGCCCCATCGTTGCAAGCGCCATTTACTATGCGACAAAACAAATGTCAGGCATAGTAATAATGGAACACACAAACAGTTATCTGGAGCAAGGTTGTATATTTTAAGACAAATTTTTATATGCTTTGTAGTACAAAATATTTATTTTATTTCAAAATCGTCTCTGAATCAGATTGATCTGATTTTTAAAAGAAATGTCAATTGGTTACTTGGATGTTGTTTTCGTAGGTTGATACATCTTACTGCCAGTCCTGTGAATCGCTGCAATCTGCTCCTCCTTTCTGCAAACTCCCGCTTCGCTGGGGCTCCTCTTGTACGCGCGCATGCCGTCACACCGGTAATCAGTCTAAACTAATCTCAGGGCACAATTGGGTTGTAATTTAATTTCACATATTTTTGGTGCGTTGAGCATGCACCTTCCCGCGTCTTGAGGTGTCCTCGCGATCACAAAGGAGTATCCCGGGTGGATACACCTTCCCTAAGCGGAAATCTTGATCCACGCGATACTACCACTGTTTAACACCATTGAATAGCTTATTACTTTTTTATAATGAGTTCGTACCCCGTCAAGGTAACAGCAACGGGTAACTCGTCGCAAATTTGACCCTGATTACTCGTTCAAAACACGTTTCTGCACGGGTAACTCGTGCAGAGAGCACGTCTGAAATATTCGAGCTGCAGGATAGAACTGCCTTGATATTCGCCGGCGGAGACCCAATCTTAGTGGAAAATTGGGGCCGCTGATTGGTCGAAACAGCTTATCACGCGATTGATGGCTACAACTGATAGATGATTACTTGAAACGATTTGCAGATTTCTGCAGCAGCAGGTATAGATTTAAATTAAATCTAAGACTTTTCTGCCTTCTAAAAGATAAGGACTTTATAGAAACGGCTTTTTACTAATAAAATCCTATTAACATACTACGTAGCAAGCCTCTGACACCCCAGAGAATACAGCGCTATTTAATATGCGTGCGCTGTCCAAATCTCAGTTCGGTACGTTAATTTATACATGAGCTATTCATAAAAATACGACTGACACGCGCACTCGCACCTGACATGATCACCAATACTTTATGGGCGTATTAATACATAATAGTCTTTTGCCCAATTCTTATATTAATAGCTACTTACATCTAATTTACATGTTTGGACAAAAATCAAATATTAACATGTCTATAACGCCATAACCTGTTTTAACAGCATGTAGTCCTAGCTACATTTCTCTTAACTGCAATGTTCTATTGTACTACATTCTTTCGAACTGCCATTCCATAATAAAAGTGCAATTATATTTTCCTTTATCATTCAAACAACATTTCCTAAAATTTTTTCATCAACTACTAATATCCCCATCAGTTCCAATTGCACTTTTCTCAGTTTCCTCTCCACTCGGCTTTGCGACATAATTTATTTAGAATGTCTTATGTATTCTTTTTTTCAATTTCATGCGTACTATATAGTCCTACCGCAAAAAACGCTTTTGAAGTCACGCATTTACTGTCACCATATCCAAAATATTTCACACACTTAACTCCTTATTTATCGAACGCTTAAACATGGCAGCACCTGCCGATTCCATCCTTCGAATGTTCAACTCTCCACGTTTCTCTCTGCTTTCATCATCTTTATTAATGAAATAAATTTGGTAATGTTCACTTAACATTCCCACGTCCTCAACTTTCCACAAGTCGACAGATGTTGCAGAAACAGCACCATTGAGACTAGCGTGTCTTTGCCCTTTTTTATGGGAAGTACCTTCTAATGCACTGGCCAAATCTCAATACTATTATTGCTAACAACAGCTTGTTTTACAGATACTGTCATAGATTGCAGAACCGTATCTTTCAAAGTCTTGACCCAACATGGGATCTACTGCCTGAACCCTACGTATTTTACACAAATAAGGTAACAGTAAAACACTTTGAAATCTATTATACACAAAAACAAAAATTTGAAAATTTAATTAATATACATACATACGACAAAAATACATCCAAACGTTTTGTGACTGTTTTTAGACAAATTCAATGAAATTTAAAATTTTTTATTTTACTTATCCTGTAAATTCGAATGGTCATTGTTTAGTAAATACAATGTCAACAAATAAGAACATGAGCCAGTGCAAACTGTAGTTTAAAAATTACTCTTTATCGTGGTTGGGGAATTAGTTTTAATTCTCCTTCAATACGAAGGTCGCCTACAATTCTTCAGATTTCAAAATCAGTATGATTTCTACTGCATAATTCACACCAGTACTTCATTTTCAATTTATTTTTCGTTTTTTTTTTTTTCTTTTTGGTAAGTACCAAATTAATTTCATTCCTGGCTTCTCGTAACTGACGTCTTTAGTAACTTAACCTGTCTTGTATTATCGGCATCGAAACAATTTTAAACGGAAACGTATCACTTCAACGATCAAGATAACGTGAGAGGTGTTGTTAAATCTATGTCGGGATGATCTCAATAAATGTAATATTATATGACCTCTACGTACACCAAACAAATAAAATAAGAAATTTAATTAACGTTTATATTTAGAAAAGTTATCTTCAAGTGCGTTTCTTTCCAGGAACCTAACATAAGACACTATTGTGATCTGAAAACATACTTATAATTACAAAATTAAATGACAAACTACACCTAGGCGATACTATAACAGAGAACTAAAATGGCGATGGAGTGGTTAACGTTCAGATAAAATTGTACGTGAATTTGAATCGGAGTCCAACTGATAATGACAGTGTGCGTAGACGCTAGTGCGGTTACCAAACGGATATCTTTTGAGCCCCAAGAAAATCACAGTACACGATACACAAAGCACGAAATGAGTACGTAAACTGTCTACACAATGATCCATCGTACAAACATACAAATGTAGAAACGACAATACTGTACAACATAGTCACAAGAAAGTGTCTTTGCAGACAAATACACATTAATAGGTTTGAAATTTCATTTATAGATGGGAAATGGTATTAATAAACTTGAAAATATCAGTCACGAGAGAAGAGTATTAAGACAAGTCTGTTTGCGGAGTGGGGTATCAATAATTTTACTAAAAATAGGCTTATATGTTCTATGTTATGTGGCGCAAGTACATGCATTTCAGCGATTCACATCAGTCCCAGCGCCTCCCTCCATTTGAATTATCTTAACGTTTCGACTATTCGGACTATACGCTAGACTTTAAGTTATTCCACTAATTATATATGGAGATGAAACATGCACTGAAGTTGAATAAATAATTATACACATGGGCTGTGGGTAATATATAAAGGACAAAATATTACTGTAATATGGAAGACAAAGTGGTAGTGAATGATGCTACCTATTAGTAACAAAAACATGTTACTACATGTGTTTATCGAGGCTATTTCTGGTGTACGAATACAACGCGCGCCCACTTCGGACGGCTAGTGAACTCTTTTCTATGTGTGTGGGTCCTTTGTAATCCTCCCGGTTGATTTACTCAAGAACTTTGTAATCCTTTCTGACAAACTTGGCTGATTCGGTCGACAAAGATCTTTCTACTGTCCATGTGACGTCCCTTAAACGACCGAGTGATTTAGCTGTTACGGTGTCACGCTGTTTCCTAATCATCGAGTCGAGTCGCGCTGAAGCAAGTCACGTGCGCTTAGCATGGTACGCGTAAATATATTTGTGTTAATTCCTTATACTGACTCAACATTCGAAACGTTACACAGAAATCTTATTGAAAATGTAACTTAAATCTTCACAACATATTGATTAAATTCAATTGGTATTCCAGCCTCTCTATCAATTCTATTTCATTAAAAGAATAGATAACACACGCGCCATATACAAGCTGTAGTAGTAAGTCTGTAGTCTCAGCACATTAAAACATTTTATTATAGTGCGGCCGGCGAATGGGTTTGGACACAATGTGTTCAAGAGATGAAACGATATAGATGCGCGAATGCACAGTTTATTATCAACATATGTCGGTGACGTTATTCACAGTTTTTCTTTCAATAAATTTCACATTCTTTAACGTACATTTCCTTTTAAAAAGCGTTCTCTCAAAATCCACAGAGAAAACTCAAATTACCCACTTAAAAGAAACACATCATATGACAGTAACACCATATTACTTATACAATTTAACCTCCAACACCATCTGCCCCTAAACACCACCATTTCAACCCAGTTAATATGTTCACACAGGACATAGACCTATACGGGCTGTTAACCTGTGTTTCCTTTCACCTTTTAAAGGAAATCTTAATAAATAGGTAATCTTAATCTAATTACTTAATACATGTTAATCTTTATAAATTCAAAAGGCCTATCACACACACACACACACACACACACACACACTTTTAGTAATTTACACTTCCACGTGTTGCTACTGTGTTTGCGTATCATTTTGCCAGAGTTTTGGAAAACGAATTTTTTGTAAAAAGGTTTTTAGGTATGTATTTTTTACGTACAGCTAAGACGTGAATATAAGCAAAATCTTGTGTTAAAATTCTGCGTGTATAAGGTTAAAACGCACTGAAACTTTCACATTAATTTGTCTAACAGCTCTAGAGAAAAAAGAGAGCGCATGTAAAAAATATTTCTGTGATACTGATGTATTGGTTAATGTACTATAAACGTTATCAAATTATAGAAAACTGAAGGAGAGGCTCGACTGTGCGTCGTGCGGATTTTTAACAATTTAGCAATTTCTATAAATTTCGCAATCTGTAAGTAACTATGCTTAAATAAGTCAAATGAGGAGACAAAATAATACCGTTGGTAGTAAAATATTAAAAGAACTAATTTTTGTGTTCTTACGAAAGTGTGATTGATAGACGTTACAAACACTCAGTTACATCTATCATCTAGGAGATACAATTTAAAAACACTTCTGTCTCAAAGACATAATGACAAGCAAAGAATAAATTCTATTAATCCACACGCGCACACATTCCAATTAATGTGTGTGTGTATGTGTGTGAATTTAAAATCTTATAGAGCATTATTTGATTTAGTATGTTGGAAAAATTCCAAAATCAACACTCAGCAGGCTAGCACGAGCGGCAATCTTTTATGCCAAACTGTGCGTAATTATTCTGCATGTGATAGGTGTTCGTCGTTTTTAATGAGAATAACAATGGTGATGTTGTCTTACGAGATTAGTTGCATCTACTTAAAGCACTGCTACAAAAAAATCTTGAAGAAATGTAGAGGCCCTCATACGCGTTCGAAGACTTTCACGCGGAGAAACAATGTACAAATCACTGAATCAAACATAAAAATCATATAAGTAATATTCATTAAAATAAACACACGATTCCGATAACAATCTCATTTTAAGTTTTCTTGTAAGATGAAACTGCAAGAATGCTAACTGTCCTATTTTTCCGTTATAGCTTAGACGGATTCAGTTATTACGGCTAATATGGATCTATCCATTACACGCTTGATTTTCCCACTATTTTCACCCAGTCTGTGATCAGTGCATGTTCTTTAAGTGTACCGTATTCGTGTCGTGGAGTACTGTAAAGGAGTATCTGTTATATTTAAACGTTTTACCGGGTATTATTAATTTTATGATGTAATAAAACTTTGGTTGTTACTTAAAACCTTTTTTGCTCTAAGTGTATCTGTTGATATTTATGTTGCGTGTTTATTCCTCGTTTCGTGTGATTTATTCAAATATAATTGTAATATCTGAATGACTCTTCCTTCTATTTACTAATTCTAGAATTGACTTATGAAAATTCTTCAGTTCGTCTGTTTCTAATTTGAATAAATTAATCAGATAACAAGAAGACATTGGATTGTCACAAAACAATTTCTCAAAGTCTACGTTCGACCTTCACAAAGGTTCCCTATTCAATGAGGTTAATTTTGGTTTCGTAGTTCTTATTGTTCTTACGGCTCACAGACGTCTTCTTGATCTTCGTGAGTATAGAACGAATCCTGATTGTACCTTACATTCGAGAAATAAAACGCATGGATATGATTTTGGTAATATTAATATTTAATCTTTGCAAAATTAATTCAAGTTAATAGAAATTGTCGTTTCGATATACTGTACACGCTAGCAACAATCGATTCTTTATTTCAGGGTCAAAAGTAAAAATGAATTAAATATATAAAGTGTGAATTTTTTTGGCTGCTACGAAAGGTTCCATTAATTATTAACAAACAATATAGAGTACATTACAACATAATCTTAATACTTATTATCTAATGTGATATTATAAATAATTGTTAATGTTGACTAAAATGGCTTGCAATATTTAGTTCGTTATGTGTGCAATGCATTCTGGTCATGACATGACGTCATAAACATGGCGCGCCTCGTTGTCGGTTAATGTGTGTGAAATCGTTCCCATGTATTTTAAATAAATATTCACTACCTTGTATACCTTGTGTGTTTACCTTGTATTCACTACTTCTTATATACTGTTTTTCTTTTCTTTATAAAACGTCCATCAGTGATTAATTGTGGTGTGAGTTATTGGTGTTACTAGTGATTGTTCATGTTGGATTACTAAAGTTGTTTGGTTAAAATAATTGTAGAATACTTTACAATTCGTAGTTAGTTTTAGTTAGGCTTCTTCTTGTTAATCACTTGATATTTTCTTATTTTCTTACTGGTAGTCGTTCATATTTGGTTAGATGACTTTTAATAACTTCATTATTTTTCTGATTTTTGTTTATAATTTATTCTTCTAATTTTGGTTCCTGGTTTTAAAAGTTGTTACATAATATTCTTCTGCGAACACTCCTCAACCGTATTCAATCGTGGTTAACAATCAAGTGTCTAATTTCTTCTTTTTGTCATAGAAACTGACCAAAATTTCTTGGCTTCTGATTGGCCCATCAGACAAAGTTCAAATGTTAAATGACCAAGACCCCTCAATCACATTACATTTTATAATTTGCCTTTAACTTAATATTTTATCATTATACAATAATAGTTAATACAATGTTTATGGGGTTAATAAGAATAAAATTACAAATCATTTGATATTTAAACATGTCCTGGTTTAGTCCTGTAAAATTTAGTATTTGGTGAAATATCCATTTATCTTATTAAACAATTTATAATGGTGGATGACAGTTAACTATGACTCCTTGATATTACACTATTTTAAATTGATTTGCTGGTAACATGAAACTCTTATAATATAAAACAAAACTCTGAATGATACTCATTATTTTACCAATTATAGTTTACTACCTTAACTAATTGCACACTGTTTAACAATTGTTTGTGTGATAATTACTACATCTCTACTGTCAATCATGATTGACCACTTCTTAATTTAAATAATAGCACTTTTAAACTGTAGGTTGTGTGACTATCATTTATGTGTTTATTATCACTTGTAGCACTATAAGAGGTTGTTCCTCTTTTTCCACTTTATAATAATACAGATTTTTATTGGCCTATTATACCTATAGTTCACACACTTTTTACACTATGGAATGATTGTACTCTTTATTGTTTTTATAGGTTTATTTATTTAACGTTTGGTTTATGTTATGTTAATTTATTATGTTAAGTTTTTTTATGTTAATTTTTATTGATTTACTGCCCTATCCTACTGGGTAAAGTCTGGTTATATTGTGTTAGTCATAGTCAGGTTAATGGTTGGTGTTGTTGAGTTAAAGTTGGTTCATTCATTATCTTCAAAATTTGATGGTTTCTGTTTCTTAGTTGTTGATAATTAGTTTTGGTTCCATCCCTGAATAGGGTTTCAACGATTATCATTTATAATTATTCTTATAGCGTCCTGTTTCGTTACACTGTTTGACAATTCTATACCGCGGGCTCTTATGTACGGTCTTTCACATACCTAAGACATCTCTGTGACACATATTTTGAGGCAAAAAATTTCCTTATATTTTTATGGGACAAAACACATGAGACAGGACTCCAATTTCGTAAAACATACCGGTCTTCTACTATGTTGCCGCCGCAATGTAGAGCTGAAATTTCCTGTCAGCTTATGTTTTGTAGTAGGCCTACTTGTTTGTAGTTAATGAGAATTTAGACAAACTTTTGCCGTAATGGGTTCAACTTCTTAAACCCGATTCCTTTAGCGAATAACTACACTGTAAGTCAACATCTTGCTGAACTTAAACACGCACAAATTCAATTCTCACTACTGACGTACAAATTATTAATTTAATACATAAGTTAATTAGTATACAGTCCCAGAGTTACGTCATAACTGGTTCCCTGAGTTCTGACATGAGTCAAGAAAGAAATATCTTATTTATTAATTATAATAAATTATAGTTTAAAATTAGTATAATTCATATTACTTAAGTCATTATTATTTAATAAAAAATGCTTATTATTATAAATATGTTTATTTTTCAATAAATGTAGCACCACCTTTGTAAAATGAAGAAACGTATGTTTACTATCCTGAGAGAGGCAGGCGGAAGGAGGATAAGCGGCGTTCGCGCGCAAGACCGCGAGAGAGAGAGTGAGAGGGAGGAGGGAGTGACAGGAGGAGACACAACGTTTATTAACGCATTTTATACTTTTCGCCTGTCTCAATGCGTTAGAAGTTAACATTTAAGTTTTGTGTTAACAGATAATATTTTGGTTAGTTTTCACCATTCCGATGATAATGTGGGTCTAAGCAAACACTTGTGACAGCTGTAAAGTAAGAAAACAGATGATGTCTAAATTTATACAGTTTTCACCACGTTTCTCCAACTAAAACAAAAACAGAACTATCATGTACGCTACCACTCATAAAACCTACTATGCGTTAGTTAACACATAGGCTATACGTTTTCTGTAACTTTTTTCTTTATTAACGGAGTAATGTGTCACTTACAAAACATCTAGCTGCTTATTTTGTACAGCGTTCCTAGGTACGATATCAGGCACTATTCAGAATGTTTTGAATGTACGGTCATAACTCAGAGTCACGTCTTAACTGATTCCCTGAGTTCTGACGTAAGTCGGGAAAGATACACAACGAACAAAAAGTAATATTATAAGTACACAGTACTAAACTAAAAAAAACAACTACGAACCGAAACACACAATGAAATACTCTCGATGCGGATACTCTGCAGAACTGAACGGTAGGCGCGTTTATAATTTTTCTGTGAAGCTGAGTTAGTTTATATTACCTGTATAAGTTTCGAAGCTAGTATTATTCCAAGCTTTTAGGTCTTATAATGTTAGTAGTGAGTTTAGAGAATGGTGGCGAGGCGGAAAGGATAAAGTCAGTAGGCTTCTCTGACTGACCGTGTGCGCTGTTAATAGGTGGAGCGGAACCGACTAACGTAATTATGACTGACGCAGGTCGGGATTCGATTATCCCCAAATGAACTTTATATCAATGTCACAAAATCTGTTAAAATTAACAATAATGGGATACAGTGATACTACCCACACCTCAGTGTAAAATATTAGTTCCATTCTATTTCCAAACTCCTGTGTATTATAACATTTCTACACAGGTTCTGGAGTAAAATCGGCAGTCCAAGGTCAAGCAATGCTCACTTGCTCCACTAAGCTGCTTCCTTGCTGCGATTCACGTCTAATTTTATTTATTTATTTAGTTTTCTTATCCGCACTGAATCGTAACCGTAAAATATCCTGATGATAAAAAGAAAGTGTGTATAAATGTAAGTACAACGAAACTCGTAAATCTGATACTGGCATTCAGAAACACAAAATGGAAAGAAACAAACGATGTACATAACAGTGTAGAAAGTGTTATTGAAAATCAACTCAGAGTTCAACTGACAGAAGAACACGTGGCGAAATTAAATTCTGATATTTTACCACGTACCGTACCTACTACATAATAATATCTTGGATATTCTTAATCTTCAGTCAAAAGTAATTATAGATTAATGATTTTTTTAAATATCCGTAATAAATAAAAACCTAATAAAGGTTTTAATTTAATTAAAAAAAAATTTGTCACATCTAGTTGTTGTAAACATCAAATAATATTGATTACCTTAATTATTCACTATAAATGTTAATCACGAACCTCGTCAGATTTAAACGCCTTTCCGTTATCAGTTATCACTTACGTCTTATACTATCGTTGCGGACTTTTCACAAAAATCATTCTAAATGGGTTTTTAAAAAGCCCAATTGCTTTCTACAATACATCCACGTAAAGTGGTGTACTCCGGCACAAGATACTTTTTTCTCAAAAAAGTTTGAATTTTTATGTGGAAATTACGGCACGCTTTTGACAATTTATTCTTAGGCTCAGTTTTCAACGGTTTATGAATTACTATCCATATCTCCAAAAAATGGAGAATTATTAAGACATATATTCGTTCTTCTTTGTTATGAGGTATTTCCATATTAATAATAATTAGTTAACACTGTGTGAGTGTGTGTGCATCATGTTACAGATACTAAATAACTCTAGTATAAATAAATGGCTGTCTACTGTCTCTAAACTTTAACATATAAATTGAGAAGGTAATAAGAATCTGAAGGAGCGAAGTAAAGGGATCACAAAACAGTACTGAGGAAATCACACAGTACACGTTACAAGGTTACAAAAACAGTAAGAATGCATTTGTTCAACGTTTACAGATGATGTTTTAATTATGCAAAATAAAAAAAAAGTATGACAAGAATGCTGACGGTACTAACAATACCCTGCAATGAACGGAAATTGAAGATTAATGTAAAGGCTTTACTAGTACGCCTACTGATGATCAACAGTGAATGTGATACCAACATAAAATCAGATACGTCAAAATAACACAAGTTAGTGACTCGGCTTTTTGAACGTATGATTACAGAACGTTATGATGTTAGTGCATTCTGTTAAACGTTAAGACAACATGTGCAGATAGAAATTAAATGAAGAATCATACAGAAAGCCTTCAATAACACATATACTGTACTAGCAAGTAGGCATACAGACGATGAAATAAGAAAACTTCATCTGAAGTATATAAATTAAAACTGGAATGAAGGCTGTATATATGGTCAACAGATGCAGTTCAAGTACAAGCGCTGGACGTATGGCTGTAGAGGGGACGACAAGAATAGGTAGGTTGGAAAGAGGAGGGAGAAAGATTGTGTAGGTTTAGAAAGATTAGAGCGGAGAAAGCTGATTAAAGAGAAAAGAGAAAAAATAAAGTTTGCAGTTCGCATTACTAGGCATAACCTTGTGAAATAGAAAGGAAAATATGAAGGACTCGGAGGAGACTTGGTTGTCATAGGCACTTGATGGACAATTGGAACATGAAACGTAAAAAAGGAATCGTACCCACGATCAATCTATATCGGTAGGTAAGCTGTTAAAATACGCAATAATTATATTAAAAGACACGTACAAGGAATAACTCTTTTATTCATAAATTCTCTTATAAATACGCATACTACCTTCTTTCATCTGATTCCAATCAGACTCGAATCTGTTCAAGTTCCATTATTTTCACTACATCTAAATAGATGTATATGCTACGTTTTCAATTAATGCGAAAATGCCTCCATAAAAAATACAGCCCACAACTTTTGAGTCACTCGACAGAAATGACATCGACGTGTGTACAAACGAAATAGACGGTATATCTCAAGAAACTCGAATTTTAATATTACAAAGTGTTAATGAATTATCAAACAAAACAAAAGTGACACAACTGTACTCATTAAAACCATACGGCTTAATTAAGTAGGTATGATCAACAGCATGTGAGTTTTCAAGACTGGCAATGAAATTTTTCTTCGCTTACATAAGTTCTTAGATTAATTCCTGTAATAGTAAAAACATAAATCGACAACGAAGATTTTAGTGCCTGATAAAGCCACATTACTCAATCGTCAGAATTATTTCTGAAAGTCTCAAAAACACGTTCCGCTTTAATATCTGTCTGCGAACATTTGGTCCTCGGCTCGTTAAAGATAATTCTTCGCTGGAACGTTTTCACTACTTGAAAAAAACATGACCCTAATTCGTTTATTAGTTCTATTTATACAAAATCTGCTCTCTTCTTTCTTTCGTTTTACTCCATATCTCAAAAAAATACGATAATTTATTATTTTCTCTGGAAATTCACAGGGAAGCTTATTTTAACTGACTTTAACAAATGGTTAGAAATTCTGTGACATAATTTCCGTCTTCTTTTCTTATGAAAAAGTAATAATAATAATCGTGTCTTTTCGCATATGTCAACACTTATTCAGTTTCTCTGACGAACGGGTTACGTATACCGGTCACATATATTTATTTAATGTGTTTACTCGCTCATTCCCCATCGTATTCAACACATGACCATGCTCATTCGTTATTATACCTTTTACTTCTCATAAACATACATAATTTGAAAAATTTAACCGCAAATAAAACATTTTGACGTTTTGTCAAAAAATATTTTTGTTATTCATGAACTATTTCAGTCTGATGGAAAAGTGCATTTAGTCGCTACCAGTTGACTTTTTTACTTTGAACCAAGGAAACTATTCCAATTAATGAATTTTATTATGTAAATAACAGTTAAAACCTTTGAATTTGTTTTAGATTGTTAATTTTTTTTAAAAGAGAACGCACGTTTATTAAAAGTTGACGTAGATTTTTTAAGAACTTCTATTCAAAACTTAACACTGTGCCCACGCGCAAGGAGGACGCTACGCGGCAAAATAATTTTAAAGGGTTTTATATGTGAAGAAAGTAAAAGAACCGTTTCTCTTACAAGAAAGGAGAAACAAACTGAGGAACATAATCAGAGGGAACATTTTGCGTTATCACCAGTGTGGCTAAGTTGGGGCGAGAATAAATGTGGTTAGAGGATATGAATTTTTGAACTTAATGACTGTACGTGTGTATGATAATGAACTTTCCTCCACCTCTGTCCTCATCTTGTCGCTTGAATAATTATGCCTGTGTCCTCTTCTCGGAGTTACAAAATGATCACATGCATATGATGTAGGAAACATATTAAGTTTATTAATGTATCAAATCATTAGGTATTGTTGAAAAGCAAATATCACACACGCGTGTGTACGCCCGCAGGGGATTTTGAAAAATATAATAAACAAATCTTGGTAAAATAATTTAAAATATTAAAAACAAAATTTATTCTTAATCTTGGGAGGATTTTCACGTAAAAATGGAGTCTTTTGCGAGGCATTTAGAGACTTATTCCGTATGACCGAGTTAACAAGACAGACGTTCCCAACGTCACTTTGCAATAGCGTCAGTTAGTTGTCGACACCAGGAAAGAAAAAGTATTGAAAACAATGAAAATGATTTAAAAATTTTCATAAATTACACAGTCATACTAAAATTATCAGCTAATTTTATCTGTATTATATGCAATAAGAAATTTCACAATGGCATAAAATTTTAGAGTTAATAAGAAGTTTTAGTTTTAGTAAAAAGTTCTGTGAACAGTACACAGACATTTTTATAACATTAAGTACAACGTAATACAACAAAAGCATTTATAAATATTCATGTTGTTTTGTCTTATGAGGCAAATGAGGTTTTTTTAAAGTACAACTCAAAAACTAATAAAGTTATTACAATGAAACACTGTACACACGTTCCCACCATGATTTTTAGTAGCACATGAAATTTCAAGACATTACCTATTTCATTTCTTGGATTTCGTTGTCCATGACGTGTCCGTTACTTAACTAAATATCACTATAATATTGACGACTCGGAACACAAGAGTTCCGAGTCGTCAATATTATAGTGATATTTACCTATTTCAGCTTTGTTTGGTGCGCGTTTTAAATTCGATTTTTTGAGATTTTGAGCAGAGGACGCCTGCATTTTAAAGTATAACTTAACAACTTGTGATATTTCGCATGAACCATTATGAACGCCTGAATTTCGTATACTGTTTGTTATTAACGTATAAAGTTTCAAGTCATTACTTCTTGGGGCACGTTTTAAATTTGATGTTTCGAAATTTGTAGTTCGAGAAGCGCGCGTTTTCCGACATAATAAAATTGTTCATCTGATGCAATGTACGCATATTTTACATAATATCTTTTATTAGCGTGTCGTTTCACGTACTAGCGTGAAATTTCAAGTTACTACCGTTTTAGTTTCATTTGGCGCGCTCTTTAATGTTTCAACTCTACGCTTAATTCAATCATTTTTCGCCTCTACGAAACTGTAGTCTCCTTTAGAGCGTTGTAGTTAACGAATTACAGAAAAACATGGGTGAGTATTGATATATTGAATATTCGTTTCTGACTATGCCTGTTGTGTTTGTAGGCTGTCAACATAAGAATCCTAGCAAATTACTGAAGTTACAGCTTACTAACGCTGATAAATGCCGCTAATGAAAGAGGAAGAACAAGTTTAATTGATTTTGTTTTAAATAGTGAAAGAAAAATTTATATTCATCCAAAATGTCGTCCAAGGTTATTAATAAAAAGCTACTCCAGCTGAAATTAAAATATTAGAAAAATGTCCCTGGTAAGTCCGCCGAAAGTAAGTTACGAATTTCGTTTAGAGACGGCAACTTTAATTGGTATTATTAACGTTTTATCTGTGCAAAAGAAACAAAAGAGGTTATTCAGGAAGAAAAGAAATTAAGTGTAGTCGTAAAGCTGTATGTGTGTAAAAAGGGATAATATAAAAAATAGCGTTAATAATGGCGTCTTCTCTGTCTGTTATCAACTAATAATTGGTTTAGTTGCGCAATTCTGGAAAAATTTTCTGGTTGTACTTACACTTTCAGATACCTGATTTTGAAACAGCATTTTCCACTTCCTACCGAACTTGACAATAATAATACTATTCCGACACAGTAGTTACAGTAATATCGTTTAAGCTATTACGACAGTAAAATAATAAGACAGAAAGAACCGTTTACAGTAGTCCATTATGCATCATAATGGATGTATCTCAGAAAATATATTAAGCTTAAATTAACTGTTTAATTATCACTGAAAAATCAAAGTGGTTACCCATTCTGTTTGTTGTCATGTTTGTTTCACACTGACACGAGATCCGACTTTTGTCTGTAGTTTTGTGTTCAGTGTCATGATTCGAAATGGGTCCACCACTGTTTGTATTCTCACTACATTTCTCATTTCGACATATTCATCTTATACATCATGTTATCATCAGTAACAGGCCTCCCGTATCGTTATTAATTTTTATCTTAACTTCTAGTTACGTTTAAAAAGCAAAACTAAATCACTTGATACAATAAATAAGATAAGTAAATAAGATAATAAGGTAACATGCTAAAAAGTTGAGTTATTTGGAAGACTGAAGTAAGTCAGAGGTAAGATTCAGTGTAAAACGAATAAACATAAAAAAAAAAAAACAGTTCATGGGTGCTTAGAAAATAAATGGAAACGGTGGCAATGTATTAGAAAGTATATAAGCAATAAGTATGATACAGTACTTGGTGTACCGCTGATGAAAGGCGAGGAAATGAACAGGTTCTATCGAATCGTTTACCAGTGATATAAATATGTCCCGCAAACATGAAACACTGTACATTCAGAAAACGAAATTTAAAATGAAAAGCTCATAGTATTAAAAATAAACAAAATTTCTCTTGACATTTTAAAATGAGAGGCTTAATGGAGTTTAATGATGGCAAAAGTAGCCTGTTAGCCTTGTTTTTGTCTACATACGCCTCCGCAATGGGTGGCACAATGTTACAAAACATATATTTTAGACGCAAATTAAAATATATGAATTCGGAACACACACTTTCGTTATTTGATGTAGGAGAAGAAGAAAACAAGAAAAGACGTAACAGAAAAAAGAGTGAAAATAATGGATGTAGCGGTGGAGGAGACCAATTACTACCATCATTAAACACAGACTCCGCCGAACAAGAAAGTGTATATTTTTTAGAAAACACGCACGCTCACAAACGCGTCCCAAAAGAGCGAACGAACGATAACTGACCTAAAACTGTCCTGATTCATTTATTCTGACAACTTGTCCAAACCAGTGTGTGACAGATGACAGAGGGAGAGCGGTACCAGTGTGTTAATATAGCCAAAACATCTCACCCAACATAGAGTTAATTTGGTTGCCTGGATTTTAGCCAGGTTTAGCACAGATGAAAAAAGACGTCGGCGTTCAAAACAAACTCGCTGTCGGTGACCCGTCTGATATCAGTAGTTCGGAGTTTCGCACCCGTTCCCACAGACCTCATCTAATTTTACACGTCGTTTTAATCGTAATTTTGTCCTGATTTTTTTACAGCGCATACGCAAAATGACGGAATTAACACAACGCCAAACGAGCGACTGGATTAATGCGTGTAATTAAAACGCTGGTAATGAGCCAGTAACGTTAATTACATGTTACCGCATATTAATAACTGCGCTAGATTTAACATTAGAGGGACGGTAAGGTTTCTTTCAAAATAAAATAATTATACAAGGATAACTTTACTGGCTCTACCTTTACTATACAATAATTATACAAGGTTAACTTTACTGGCTCTACCTTTACTATATAATAATTATACAAGGTTAACTTTACTGGCTCTACCTTTACTATATAATAATTATACAAGGTTAACTTTACTGGCTCTACCTTTACTAGATCTAGTTTATAAACTGCAGCCGTGCTTTCAAAATTCTATACCAAGCGAACACGCTGAGAAGTACATTGTTTTTAATATTAGATCCAAAATGTAAGCTATAAGAATACGTTAACAATAATAAAGATACTTAAATGACCACAACAAATACTTCCAGTATATACCACTGATAAAACTATGAGAAAAATTTGTATTAGCACTTTCAAGTAATGTCAGTAAAGTTGTTAGATCCAGCTAATTGTGATGACATGTTTTGAGTTATACATAATACATTGACAAACCCAGTTCAACAGTAGAAGATCTAGTTTACGTTTTACTTCTGATAATCTCTTACAGATACGAAAAATATAATAAAACAAAGAACGCCAAAAATAATTAAAACAAATTATTTGCATATTAGGGAAAATTCTATTACAGAAAGTTAATATTCATTAATTATATTTTCCTTCAATAATGTCTTGATACAATAAAAGTGTAGACATTTAGGCTGATTTCTTTCCACTTTATTTCGTCTGCTAAAGTAGCCTTGGAACTGAACAAGTTAGCTGACTGTAGTCAGCCGATTGTAAAATCGGCTCGTCAGGCCACCTCATATCATAAGCAACAACATAAAAGCGTGCGGAGGAAATAGATATGGTTCCCCATTGAAATAAATTTCTTGAACGCGGTGTTCAAATATCAGTCGTAATTGTTCATATAACACTCCGTTTCCCTGAAATTATGTTACAATTATACAAACTAGGAAATTTTTCATATTACTTTTAAATAGCCTCCATTCGTCTAGCGCTCGTTCGCTAATGGAAAAGCGTTATGTACAGAATAACTCACTGCTATTCTATAAACTATAAATGGTGCAGACAAGCCTCGAACGAATATAAGCTGACTTTTAAACAAATAAATTGTACATTATTACTTTTAGGGATTTAAACATTAGTTAATAATATACTGTACTGGAACATCGTGTACATTCATACAGCATTTTTTCTGTTCACCAAGACATGCATACAAAAAGAACCAAAACACTTTTTCTTTGTTTTATAATCTCTTTCCTCAAATAAACGTTTCATTTTCTGCACGGTGTCCATTCCACAAAGAAACATGCAGATGACCAGGTAGAGTCGAGGGCAGTTACCCTTAGAACGTTGTAAAGGGCGAAATTATAAAAGCCGATTACGCGACCCCTGTAAAAGGCTATCGACTTGCGGCCAAGCTACTTCAAAAAGGTCACGTTGTTGGCCAATGCAGCTAGGAAGGAAATGTGTATGCGTAATTCGCCGGTGTAACGACCTAAATCAGTAGTCGCAGGTCGGAAACATTTCTTCATTGTTTATATGTGTAACTATTAACGGTGGAGGTTACGAAACAGACCACGTACTGTATAACCAATGCATTAATTGGGAACACTATAATGTGATCAGTATAGTTTGCTGTAAGTCTGTATTAAACTCTCTCTCTCTCGCGCGCGCGCAAATGCTTCATTCAGAGAAAGTATATAATACAGATGAATGAATCTATGTAACGATAGCCGCATAACAAGATAGCAACGGTATACGGCCAACAGTAATAATTTGGAAGGCACTGGAAAGTAATAACTACACTTCACGTGAATCGAGTAACTGATTTATAATCTATCCGATTAACTCAATGAACACTTCAAATGAAATACTGTAGCAGCAACCAGTGCTATCTGTTACATAACACAGATACTCTAAAATTTATTGCAATCAACCGTAGATAAATTAATATAATATTAAACAAAAGGCCATAACATTCTCAAAGCAGTTGTTTTGCCAAGAACAGGCAAATTCAATGTTTTGTCTTGATTTTTTACTGAGAAGAGGCAGTAAGTTCATCAATGTAACAAAAATGATCATACCGCTAATTAATAATAGAAGGCGAGGAACGATAAACTACTAAAGGGTAATATATTAAAAGACAATGATAATCACTGTAATTTAATTTAAATGTCTAAAATAAACTACCATTAAACGACAATACAATGTACAAAGCCAGAATAAACGTGCGACCGTAAAAGTGCGAAAAATAATTGGATATTCTAAGATTTACTGATGATATAAAATATGATAAAATATTTACATTCCGAACATTCATCAACAGATGCTAAATGTTAAAATTTACCGAATGCATGTGGTAAAAGGTTGAGTTACCCGCTCTTCCCATACGATAGGACAAACATTCTGTTTAATTTCTATTTTACGTTTTTCTTGTTTTCAAATCTACTTTTCCTTCATATATAATTTTACGATATCCTATACAGCAGTTTGTCCATCAAATTTCATACTTTTTATTCTGTTTCAATAAGTGATTTCAGTTATCTTTGCTGAAAACAGTCACCCATCTTTGATAAATCAACCAGCAATGATTTAAGTCTATCTCTGCCCAGTCTAATCCGGCACATGATTCACACGTTCTGTTATTTTTCTGCTTTTTTTCGAGTGTTTTTCTAGCAGTTTCGTAACTGCTTCCTACTGTCAATTTTGTTGGTACTGAAAGAGCCACATTTCGTTGGTACTAGTGATCCTCGTACACAAGCATACACTGAAACTGAGGCGCTGTAAAGAAAGTTTGTTAACTCATGAAAAATTTGAGGCCTGCAAGACCAAAACCGACAGGCAAAGGAAATTTACAATTCCAAATTTAAGCACCTGTAATTGGTAAATCCTGACATTTACGTACTTGCATCTGTTGGTAAAATTCGACATGTAAATATTTTATGGGTTACTTGGAACATTTATGGTGACATAAGGGTAAATTATATTTGAACTTTACACAGTAACATGTTCATACACGTACCCCTGTGGAAGTAATACAATTTGGGGATTAGGAAAACGCAAGACTTATAAAATATTGGTCATAAATATAAGAAGATATTCCATAAATGTATTAGATCCTCTTACGTTAATAAACAGCGGCTTATGTCGCCAGAAGTACGAATCAATTGTGACTTGGATACTTCTGTATTCGGTTAAACTGCATTCAATTATTTGAATGAATTACAGGGATTATTTTTGTTAAGAGGCAATATACGTTACGTCTTCTGTTTTCAGCTCTATGTTATTATATTTAAAATTTTGTGCTACAAGATAGTAATGTGTGAATCATTATAAGTAAATGTTTAGACTATTTACGAGTTTTAGAGACTACGTACAAACTAGGTGTATACTCGTGTTTGCTTCTAGGCTTTACATTATTTATTTATTTTTTGGTAGGCGCCTGGTGAAATTCAAAATTTTATTAAATTCCTTTTTCTACTGTTTCCAACTGTTCTTTAGTTTTTTCCAGTTGCTACTGCTATTTGTTGTGTTTCGAGTCTTTCTACTATTAGTCCCATATTAATGTCCCCTGAGCCCGTCTCCATTCCCTACGATCTCACCAGTTTCTGGTGTAAACCTCAATCCCATTTAGCCCGGGATGCTCTTGGCCTACTCCTCTTCTACGAACTTCAGGAATACACTACAAAACTTCTTTTACAATTCGTTGTTGCGATATTCTCGACAATATTAATTGTCTTTGATCCAATTATATGTATAATTTTCTATTATATTAACATACTAAGAAAAACTGTTATGTTTGTAAAAATTTACACTTCAAGTTTTAAATCGTTTGTGAACTTTTTGGCAGTCATGAATTTAATGGATTAATAAAAGAAGCCGTGCTTGTAGCCACGTACTAGTTTTGCAGTTACTGCATTTTGTTATTTCTAATTACTTCGTTCCTTATTCTTTGCCCGAGTTGACTAACGCTTACAGCTCCTCATCAAGTCGTTAATTCAGTTGCCAGATTTTATGGCTGAATAAACAATATTTTATATTGTATATAATATCATACAAGTTTTCAAATAATGATTTTGACCACAGGATCGAGTCGACGGCTCCTAATATGCTTTTCTTGTGCTAATTCTGTTTTACCCGTGTTCTCGTGCTGGAACTGACATATTTCTTCAATATTCGTATTCATCATATGTGCAAATGTTAAATGTTTTCCTAACATCAAGCTTCGGCCGTTTCTCTTCTGACACATAAATAGCTTACATTCACAATATGCCCCATTTTTTATGTTCAGCTATTACTTCTGGACCATAAATTCTTGGTCACCTTTTCGCTGAGAAAGGAATATATGATCGTCTCAAAGTGTAATGTGTAAAGCGTTGTCTCTCAGAATACTGGAAAGTACCACATCACGGCATGATTTCCTCCGTATTTCAGTGTTGCATCCAGTAAGACTTTGAAAAAAGACTGGGCACAGGCTTCAGCATTGGTATGAACCCTTTCTGATTTACAAAGGCTTCTGAAAGTTATTTCCTAACTTGCTTTTTAAAACAGACGTTTAGTATAGCTTTCACTGGATTTTATTACAGCTATAGTGATTGGGTTCAGGGACTTTCTTCCTTCCTTAATCTGCAGCATGAGTTATAGCAAACACACGTGCAGATTTTGCTGTTTAAAAACGAGTTTGTGTGGCTTATACCACAGAATAAATAATCGAATCGCATTCGGAAAATCTATGACGCTTCATATATACTAATCAACATGGTCACTCTGTGGCTACCTGGAAGCTCTGTCATCACCACTTACAACTGCAAGTATATTGATAATCGTCGTACCTTAATTCTAAGATTTTTATTAAATCGCATGTGTACTGATATCGGCTGCCTTTAAAAGCGACAACCAATGAGACTTTCTCACCTCGCACGTGCAGAAGCTTCAAACAATGAGGTCTTTATGTGAAAGGGCATCGCTATAGGCGATCCCGTTTCTACTTTTATAATTCGCATTGCCTCCTTTACTATTTGTTTTAAAGTAATAATGTATTTTCACTATACCTAACAACATTTCCTGTAATAATAGCAATTGATTCTACTACTACGGGTATCCTTACCTGCTGTTTGCTACCCAAGAGAAAGGCCCAGATCTTCAGTGGTATGTTTCTGAATTTTTTTGTTCTTCAATTGATGATTTAATGACTTCTTTCTCAGAAGACATTCATATTCATTCTTCCGTCCTCCGTTTATAGCAAAATCACTTTCCCTTAGGTTTCTGTTCTTCTTCTTCTTCCTGTTGGTGTTCTTTTTTCAGACGGGCCTTTGTTTCTAGCGAAGATGCTGGTTTCAGTTCTGTTTGATCTCTAATAATTCCCAAACACACAAGCCGCTTCTCTGATTTCCACCTGAATTACGCCACTGCTACGTGGGAAAATCTGTAGACCCACTGGTGTTCAGTATGGAATATCAAACTGAACTATTAAAATTTCGAGTACTTGTTATCAAATATATTAATTTTTCTATTAATATCTTTTATCCAAATCGCACGTAATTCATCAGATTTTCACAGATGCAATAAATAAGCCATTTGGCGCAATTCACAATAAACACTAATAATAACTGGAGTCAATCAGTTGACTAAATCATAGGTAAAAACAAATAAACGATTAATGTACACACAAATATCAACATCCAGAATGCTAAAATCATGCTAACATAAACCACGATCGCTAACACAAACACGGCGATGAACAGCAATCCTGGCGTGGCTTGAAAGTATTACAAAACGTTCAAAATTATGCTACTTTTAACTCACTGCCCATAAAAGTATTCTCGACACCACTTGGTTTCAGGAAGTTCTTTCCTTCCAGTTGTTTTCTACTATTTATTTCGGGTTTTTATAGCAGTCTTCGTCGTCGTCGTACCCTTTTGCCGGTTTACGTAATTGGCCCTGTTATCTATTTCACACGACTACAAAAAAAATTACATAAATACTGAATTCTACAGTTCATTGAAAATAAGACACAATAGTTACACACTACCATCAGTTTATCACATTTTTTACAGAGTTGGCTGCTGAGAATCCGCATTTTTCAGAATTGGTGGCTGAGAATCAACAACGACTATACTAATTCATACAATATTTTATAGATTTGTATTATGGTAACACGTTTATGGTATCGTTTCTGTACTGTGAATCATCCTTACTTGACTCTTTCAAGACACCTGCTATAACATGGTCGGTTAAACGACCCGCTACTGTAAACACAGTACATTAATTCTTGATTAGTACACATTAAACCAAACGCTGTAAGAACTAAGTGCAACAACTAACTAAATAATAAGAACTTCACATTCAAACAACACTTTAACTGCATATAATGTTAAAATAAAAAACTATTCCTCAACATCAGCAAAAATAAAGGGGAAAAGGAGTGAGTTAACTTGAAAATGAGTGACTTATTGTTGTAACTTATTAATGAGTGAAAAAAGAGTGACTTATTTCAATGACACACGTGATCTTGTCACCGTTTTGGACGTCTTATCAGCCCTGTTCACTGCAAAACCTTTCAATGTCTGAATCCTATTACTAAGTCTTGGCGATTTTGTTGCCGAGTTGTAATCTACAAACAAATAAGACGCACCTATTGCAAATTCATAACGCAATAATAAAATTGGACCATATATTCTTAAAGTAACTTCCTTCCGACATTTCAGTGTGATCGCCTAAGGAAAATAAATATGTTCTGTTCAAACTTAATTGCGTTTGATGACAACATGTAATGTACGCGTTTACAGGTTTACTGCTAATTCAAGAAGACATTAGGACTGAACACACTGCGAACATGAGGGCTGAATGTGAGTGCGCGCGTTCTCACAAACACACAGTGACAGGAGAAGACTGACAGGAGGAAGCGGCGCACAATGATGAAACCAATCAAGCGACGCCTCGAGTCTTTGCCCGACTTTCTCCCTCTCCGTCACTTCTCTCTTTCTCCCTCTCCTACCGCTATCCGGTTCCTTGATTTATCCTAACTAGATTTTTCGGCCAATTTCGTGTTAGAGTTTTATGCGGGACTCGTGTAATCCTGTGACAATTAATGTGCCCCGTGTGGGCGTAAAATATGGGTTAGAGAACAGCTACTTGCTATTTCCGGAGTGTAACCGGCCGTCTCCCTACGCCGCTGCTCATCCCGTCCGCCCGCCTCTCGCGACAACCATTCCATTTAGAAATAAATATGCGACTCTCTCTGTCGCGCGTGCGCGTTTGTATGTCTGGACGCAACGGGAAATAAAAACTTCACACACACACACACACACACACACACACACACACACACACACACACACACACACACACACACACACACACACACACACCATCGCCACATTTATTATACCCGTTTCAACCCAGTTTTCTAGCCAGTCTGCATATGCAACAAAAACATGTGTATAACTTTAAATAACCATGACGAAATGGAAATGACAAAACTCGTTACTGGACCGCTCATTTGTTGGAAACACAAACATTTTAATGTGTCCATAAATCACAATACATTTCTACCAGAAGAATAACACTGTACATATATGCTTGTCAAATACATTCACTTCCAGAATCAATAAATTATTTAATTAAACCTTTCTCAAAGATAATTCCATTCTATCTAGCTCCAGCCGCCTCTTTTTCTGTAACTCTGCCTATCCATTTCTCTGGTGGTTCAAACATCCACTATCATATGTGGTGCAATTTTTTAAGAAGACATTTTATAATCACAGGTACCGTCGATACATACAACGGGTTTTGTCCTACTCATCTCTACGCGACCCTTCATTGACAATTTCCTACACGCGAGAGTAGTAATGAGGTTACTATCTACAATAATGTACGTACGTACCTTATATAGTTTAACGGATTAGTCTTATCAATTTACTAGTTCCATATATGTGCGAAGAACTAACAAAAGTATATGTGCACGGAAATATACGTGCGTTACATAATTGTATGTAATCTTTTTCGCTGTCTCCTCGTTATGGCATACTTTTCTCTAATTTACAGGCATAAAAAAAAACGAAGTTAATTGTAAAGAAGCATCTGATAACTACTAGGAGTGTCACTGACACAAATGGGCGGAGCATTTGATATTCGTAATAATTTATTTATCAATATTTTTACAATCAACCGTCTTTGATCCGTTAGATAAATAGATTCGTAATAATTTATTTATCAATATTCTTACAATCAACAAAATATATACACTTTTATGATACAAACGTTTTATTGAGTTAGTACAATATACATTAATTGTCATTAGACATATTCCACAACCTTTGCAACTCATCTCTACGATCAACCATTGATGGACTTCTATTAATTTTTTGCAGTCTATCAAATTTAAACGCCGGTTTTAATAATAATCCTTCTAATGTTTTCACTCTTGAAAGAGCGAAATTAACATACGTTAATCCACCCTGATGTCTCCTAAATTAACAATTGCCTTATCTAATGTTATCCCTTGCGATCTATGTATACTAACAGCATATGCTAACATTAACGGAAATTGTTTGCGAGTACAAATTTCATTTTTCTTGAAAGATCCCACTACTGGTACAATGGGTATTGAATTCTCGTACAGAACTGGTCCTGTATATTTTTCGAAAGATACGAGTATACATGTGATTGTTATAATTTTCGCATTCAACTGCCGGCTCATAAATAATATCAGTTACTGTCCCAACTGAACCGTTGACTAGTCCTTTTGTGACCCAAAGATTTCTTCTAAGGATAACTCGAGCACCTTTACATAAACGTAATTGGGCAAATAATCCCTGAGCATCGTCAGATTTTGCTAGAGAGACTTCTGGGCAATTATGGATTGCATTGATTATTACCAATATTGTAAAGACTCCTGTCACAAACCGGTGGAAGTTGGGACCAATCACCAACTAAATACACGCAAAGACCACCAAAAGGAACAGCTGAAGAACTCTACTTTGCTTGTTTGAGTCGCATAACCACTTTGAAAAACAAATTCAAACCCAACATACTGGCTTCAGCAATAATAAGGAACCTCACATCTTTTAATTCTTCTTCAAAAGCAATTTTGCATTCACCTTCTAAATCTTTGAAAGTTACTCCCCTTCTCTTTGAAGTATTTATTCTTAGAGCTGAATGAATAGTTTGACCAGCAATATTGTTAGCTGCCCCACCAGTAGGAGCCATTAAAAGAGTTGCATCGCAGCCAAAATATGAATTCATTCTCCTAACCATTTCATTAATTACACAGCTTTTACCAGTTCCAGCTTTTTCCTAAATAATTGCAAGTCTTTGATTGCAATCATCATAGTCATTTAGCTGATATTCTAAGAAAGATAATATCTTATTTTGTTGGTCATTGAAAATAACATTGTATGATTCATGAGGATCATACTGATTCCCAAATGTTTCTCGATTCCTTTCGATGAAAGAAGTTTTATTCTTTATATCTGGATATTTGTAATAGGCTCCCAATTATGAAGTAAATCGACATCACGATTACCTAGACCAACATGAGTTGGTAGTGCATTAGGCATTACTGCTGCTATAGCCATCCAGTCTCTATCGTCAAAAATATCAAACTCATTATTATCCTGATAAATTTCAATTTCTTCTGTAATTAAAGACGTGTAACTGTTCGTGAAGCTGTCCAAAATTCTGTCGAGTATAAGCCATGAATCATGTTTCATCTGTACTTTTCAATTCTTCTTCATTACGCCAATGCTTATGTAAAATCAACTTTTGTTTACAATATAATTCAGTATTGACAGCATTGTTATTGTTGTTTACTTTACGGAAAACTTGTACAATTCTTTCTTTTCTGTTTGTGCTAATTGAAGTATTTCTTCCCTTAGAAAATATTTTAGCAAAATCGGATAATGTTATTTCTTCCATGTCTAGTGGTCTACTAATATAAAACTGAATGAATTAACTGTCATTTTCACTATTGGTTTCATTAATTGCAACTTAGTCTTCTATTGTTATGACAAGTACTCTAAAAGTTCTGGTACATTGATACAATGGAATTCCTTGGAGTAAATAACATATTTCACAAGCCCCGATGTCTCTTTCTCTGATCACTCTTATCATCAAACTTGTACATGCTCGACGAGATTCTTCATCCGGGGCTCTCGATTCAACGATTTCTTGAAACATTTCCGTCAAATTTTTCGAAGCAGGTTCTGACTTTGAAGCATATTTGGGTACATATTCAACCACCTGGTATAAGGAGGTGATTATACTAAAATCAGTATTTGCTCTCCATGTTTGTGCGATGACAGGATTATACTGATTCAGGAGTTCATCATTACAACCCAACCCATGAGTCGTGCCAGATCAGGCCACCAAAGATCAGCTGCACTTAAAGTAAAAAAAACCTGTAGGAAGATTATCACACTGCTCAATCATTGATTCAAGTTCACCCCTTCGTTGAAACCAGTAAGATATTGATCCTCTTATTTTTCCACACCAATAATATAAACTTCTTATTATCTGAGGATTACTCGACAGCGTGTTTCTCAGTTGCTGTATTGTTCCATTGAAATGAGATTTTCTAGCAAATATTGTCCCTCGTTGAATACCTTGGTGACGCTGAACAGTGTTCAATGCAAAAAATCTGAACCTAGGATCTTGTGCAAAAGTCGGTCTTTATATTGCATCAAAAAACTGAAAATATCCAAGTGCTGTAAGTTTCATACTACTTGCTCGAGTATTAGCGTTTAGTTCAGCAGATCCGTAAGGTAGTAAAGCGGGAAATGCCATCCTTACATATCCTTCGCACGAGAATTCATTTATGATATCAATACCTTGTGGCCATGGAATTACATTATTCACTGCAGATTGGAGTCGATCAACTTCTGTGATTCTAATATTGTCCGGGATCATACTTTCATAAATTTCTTCAGAAAAGTTCTCTTCATCTGTATTCACCTCAGGTAAATCAACAGAGGGTATCATTCCATAAATACTCTATCATTTATTGGAAGTTGAGATATTTGTTCCATATCAATGATGATATCACTATAGAATGGATTATACATTTTCAAAAAATTGAGTGCTTCTAAAATTTTGTCACGTCTCATATGAAAATCCCGATGTCAATTAACACTTTCCTTTCTTACAACTATAGTGCTCAGTGAAGCGGGTGTAGGGGGAAAGGAACTACAATCTCCGTTATATTTTGGCCAATATTTATAATATTTCCCTTATAAGCATTTTTGCAGGGAAAGCCTTTCGATTTCACCCTACCCTATACACACCCATCACTGGTTGTACTCTTGCTATCAAGAGTTGTTATACATAAGTGAGATCCATCAGTTCTATAGGTACATCTTTAGGATGTACTGTAGGATTAACTGCAGTAAACGTATTTGGGTTTCGCTTACACTGCGGACACATACCAAAAAATGTTTGCTGCATCAACACTCGAGAACAATTTACACTTTCATAGAATTCTAGAGACCGTAAATTGTCTTCAAATTCATTCTGAAGATTCCTATACCCTGTGTTGTTTTGATCATATAACACATGATTCATGTTATGTTCAGCAGGGCCTTCAACAGTTTCTGGAGCAACATTTTGTCGCTGTCTCATCCGTCTTTGATGTGTAGTTAAACGACCAATATTTGGACCTCTTCTCCGTCGAGGCATACTATAAATAATACGTATATATATATATATTGTAACGGTACATAACCCGGTCCCAATAAAGTAAATCATGAGAATAAAAGTCAGAAATGGGTAGAACTAAAGCTCGCTCAAAATTTAATTATATCACTCCACATAATAAACAATTCGAGTGGTATATAGTGCGAAGTGAGTTCTAGTGTACCCATTGAGGTGAAAAACCAAAGTGAAACTAGTGTATTACTAAACTGTGCTGTATGTTTTGGATAGGATAAAACTATGGAAGTAGTATGTAATAATACTAATCGATTTTTGTAATTTTATTTATTTATTGTAATTTATATTGTATGACCCACAATTTGTTATACCCAAGTTAATATTATATTGTTTCAAATAATTATGTTAGATTGTAAGAAAACCCAGGGTTTAATTTTAAAAGACATACAAATTTTAACTACCAAAGATAATATAAAATTAAAACAATCCTAGGAAGGAAAGGACAACAGGAAGTAGTACCGGGTATGAACACTATTCGATACTAAATAAATAATATATAAATTTATTTAATGATAATAAAATGATAAAATATTTATATACAAGGTCATAAAAAAATTAACCAAAACATATTATGTGAATTAAATTAGTAAATAAACCGGAATGGAAGGGAATTATTTTTCCATAAATAAAAATATAAATTTATAATAATCACAAACTGCCTACATAATAAAAATACTATGTGTTACTAAGAGTGATGGAAAATAACAAGTATTGTTAATAAGATAAAAAATTTTGAACTGAACCGGAGAGTTGAAGAATCGATGCGACAAAAATTATAAAAAATAACCTTTTTTGGACGTTGGAGGAGGCGAAATTCACGCAAGAGTAATAAACAAAGTGAATACTAACCAATTATACCTGAGGAATCCTAATTAAAAGGTGTTATACATTAAAAACCAGTGGATGAAACCATTCTGAGGATCCAATATAATTCGGCCTACGTCTAATAGACAATCAGAAAAATACTCGAAAATGAAAAGGAAATAATAACGCAAGACGTACCTCATCACAGAATAAAACTTCAATCCAGTAAGGACAACACGGAGCGAGGTAATATAAACATTTTTCGTAATAAATACAGAAGAAAACTCGTTTTTTAATAGTGAAATATAACGAAAAAATATTCATTTTATCATATGTTCCTTTCAAAAGTAAACAAATACATGCTGCTCTCTTACGGCAATTCCGGAAACTATGTAACATTTGAAAAATAAACAAAATTATTTATTAATTTTTTTATATTTGTAAAGCGTAGCAATTAGCCATTTCTGACACTCTCATAACACAAAGAATTCACCCTGAACCCTGGGGAATTAATAAGAATTATGTAATAACTGATGTATTTTATTATAGCGTAATATTGGTTAAATAACAACATATATGTTTTGTTCTTTAGACAGATCTATGTTTACTCGGTAAAGGCGAGAGGATGTTTTCTTTTTAAAAAGATTAATTGTGATACCTATACTTTGGTGGCTGGAGACAAAAATCAATAATCAATAAAGCAATATTATTGAAAATTAATATTGAATTATAACGTGTTATAATTTATTGTAGTGGGTAGTTAATGAAAATTTCAGCACAACATACAGAAGGAATCGTCACAACAGAGGGGCAAATTTGATACTTACTCTCTCTTCTGCATAAGGCTGAACAAATTACCTCCTTGACCCCAAATCACACACTCTCGATTTCTTTTGGATTGAGTAAAACAAGATAAACAAAATCCTTTATTTTTACCGTTTAAAACGTCAGTTAGTATAATTCAAAAGTGACGCATACTGCGTGAGGCATATAATAACACTTCCATAACACCTCACGAAAAAAAAAAAAAAAAGCGGTACGTTACAGAATTGGCGAACCCAACATTTGGGGCTTGACTCAGACTGGCGTTTCGCTAAATAACGCCTCGTGAAAAAGTAGTACGTTACAGAATTGACGCGTACAACGTGGTGCAGGATTTAACTATACAAAACCTCACGAAAAAAGCGGTACGTTACAGAATTGGCGCTCAACGTAAAAGGGCGGTAATTAGAAAAGAATTTTGATATTTAATAAAAAATATATATCAAAAAATCTAATTATCGTTGGCAGTTATGAGAAAACAAGAAATGCCTAATACCCGAGGAAAATCGAAGAAGAGGGCAGAAGAAAAGGAGATTGAAGAAGGTGGACAGGAACAAGAAATAGAGTTAGTCACGGACAGTGAAATGGACCAACAGACAGGTGATACAGAAGAAACCGAAGTAGTTATGGATACGGAAACGGAAATAATTGAAGGGATGCCCAAGGGGATCAACCAGATAAATCCAACCAAAAAGAAGATATAAGCATACAGGAGATGTTAAGAATTATAATGGAAGGGAATAACAAGATACAGGAAGATAATAAGCGAACCAATGACAAAATAGATGAAAATTTTAGAAAACAGGAGGAAACTTCAAAGCAAACCAATAACAAAATAGATGAAAATTTTAGAAAACAGGAGGAAGCCTTGAAACAAACCAATGAGGAAAATAAAGAAAATTTTAGGAGACAGGAGGAAGCCTTGAAACAAACCAATGAGGAAAATAAGGAGAATTTTAAGAAACAGGAGGAAAACTTAAAACAAACTATGAATGAACGATACCAAGAACTGAAGGAAGCGGTTGAAGGACAAAGAGAAGAGATGAATGCAAAATTTGAAGAGAATAATGAGAATTTAAAACAAATTGAGGGTAAGATGGAGAATTTCAATAAAGAATTAAGAGAAAATCTAGAAGGTAAAATTGAACTGGTCAATAATACGTTAAGCCAAAGAGTAGAGGCATATAAGGAAGAGGCAGAGAAGAAATTAGTAGAAACTAACCAAAGATTAGATACAACTGAAGAGAAGATGGAACTAATTAAAATTGGAGTTGAGGCACGAATGGAAAAAGAAGAACAAGATAATCAAGTTCGTGTAATGGCCATACGACAAGAAAACAATGACCAGTTAGATAGCATTAAAAGCAGTCTAAACTGTAAATTTTCAGAGTTTCATAAAACTGTAGAGAATGTAAAAAATCAATGTGATAGCCAAGCAGAGAAATTAGATAGTTTGCAACAAATACAAACCAATTTTCAATGTGATGTAGAGAGAATAAGTGCTAGATCTGCATGCAGCAGTCATCATGTTTATCCAGACAATAAGGAAAGTGTAAACTTTCGGGATTATCGCAGAAACCCACTTGAATTTTTAGGGAGAGTAGATGAAATTTTGAACAGATCAAAGGAGAATAGATGGAATATGATAAAAGGTCTATTAGACGAATCGTTCAAAAATATCAATGATAATTGGTGGACAGCAATTAGGAACGAGGTGTGTGATTATGAGGGTTTCAAAACTATGTTCAAACTTAAGTACTGGTCAGAATCAGTACAAAACATTATTAGGGACGATATCTGTCATGGTAGGTATGACCGTACAGCGGGACAAACACCTACTGCTTACTTTTTAGGGAAGGTGTGTATCGCCAAGTATCTAGACCCTAAGATACCTGAAGAGTGTCTAGTGACCAAAATGGCGTATCATTTTGAAGAAAAGATCATAAGTGCACGCTTGAGTGGACAAATCAAAACTATTGGAGGCATGGAAACGCTGCTAGAAAATTATGAACAGGAATCTTATTATAGGAGAAGTAGATGGAGGTCAGGAAATACCGAGGAGCGGAAGAATGAACCACCAAGAGAGAATCGGCCCAGAGTTAATTATGTACATGCTAATAACAATTATTACAGTAATAGTTACCAAGGAAGACGGCCGTATTTTAACCAGAGACAAAATTATGATAGAAGAGATGAGAGAAACAACTACAACAGACAACAATGGAATGATCATGACGAATATAGGAGGTCCAGAAGTGGAGATAGACATAGGGACATACCTTCGGGAGATCCACCAAATGACAATCAGGGAACTAATCAAGCCCAAGTAAATTATCTAATGGCTGATGAAAGGGATTCGAGGAGACCCGAAGAACAGCAACAAAGAAAAGTGGACAAACGAGTTGACCATGGGAAAAATCAAGGGTCTAATCCTGGTCCCAGTAATAAAGATGAGAGGCTATATACATACGATAATATTGAAATGTATGGTAGTGATCCGCAATGGGGCAATCCAATAGCGAATTTTATTGACAAGTTTAATCAACAGAATCCACGGGAAAAATATACGAGTGGATCAATCCGTGTTGAGAATGATACTGAAAATGGTTAAACTAATTTAAAATGAAGAGACAAAAAACCCCAAAATTCAAAAAGTATGTAAGTACAACTTACTTAAGATATTTTGCAACCATTAGAATTATTAAAAAGTATGTAAGTACAACTTACTCAAGTTATTTCGAACAATAATTTAAAATAAAAAGACAAAACACCAAGAAAATGTAAGAGCAGATTATATAATTTAGTTATGAAGAATTGATTTAAAATGGACTAATAGGAAAAATAATATTTTTATGGTAACAAAAGAAGAATTTTTAATAAACAATTGATGGTAATGTGCTCAGATAAGAAGGTACAATAAGAAGAATAACGAATAATTTAATGACTCCAATGAAACTGAAGGAGGATGATAATTAATACAACAAAAATTAGAATTTCTCGGAATTAAAGATTAGATAAGAAGAAATGATACGGAGAAATATGTCACAAGAAGTAAAGTCAGAAGAATTTTAACATAAGGCCTATCAATGATGTTATATGCTATTAGTAAATAGAAAAGAAGAAGGAATCAAGGAGAAGAAGAAATATATAAATAAATACAAACAGCTACAGTATGAAGAGTCCCAAAAGTGTTTGGTACTAGTCGCTAATTGACTACTACTTATAATTTTTTTTATTTTTTATGTATTGACCGTAGAAATGTTCCGGCAATAATTTTTATGAGCAGGGATGATGTTCCCCTGGTCTCAGAAGGTGTAAGGATGGACAGAGGTGTATGGACCCAGAGTGGCCACCCGACTGGAACCACCGCACAAGATAGGGAAAAAAGTTAGGGAAATTGAATATTTAAGGGATAATAATTATAAGATAGCTGAAAAGAGTGATATTAGATTCCAGATGTATAAATGAAGAAAATAGAAGGAAGATAGCAGACAGAAGCTTAATTGATAAAGCGAGTATATAAAAGTAAATAGAAATGAGTGTTGAAACAATTTTAATATGATTAGTGTGACCAGTCCTTATCAAATAAAATGTGGAAGTACCACTAACCCCGAGAAATAATTGATGAATTTGCCTCCAAGAGAGAGAGAGTTAAGTAAGAAAACGACAATTACCACAAGTCTGAATTACCAGAGTTTATAATCAGTCAGCAATGAAACATTATTATGAAAACAAAGTCAAGACCATTAGGAGACTTGAACAAATCAACAATTTATTTCTATCAACGAGTTGAACTAAAATAAATTTGTTCTAGTGGGGGGGCTTTATGTAACGGTACATAACCCGGTCCCAATAAAGTAAATCATGAGAATAAAAGTCAGAAATGGGTAGAACTAAAGCTCGCTCAAAATTTAATTATATCACTCCACATAATAAACAATTCGAGTGGTATATAGTGCGAAGTGAGTTCTAGTGTACCCATTGAGGTGAAAAACCAAAGTGAAACTAGTGTATTACTAAACTGTGCTGTATGTTTTGGATAGGATAAAACTATGGAAGTAGTATGTAATAATACTAATCGATTTTTGTAATTTTATTTATTTATTGTAATTTATATTGTATGACCCACAATTTGTTATACCCAAGTTAATATTATATTGTTTCAAATAATTATGTTAGATTGTAAGAAAACCCAGGGTTTAATTTTAAAAGACATACAAATTTTAACTACCAAAGATAATATAAAATTAAAACAATCCTAGGAAGGAAAGGACAACAGGAAGTAGTACCGGGTATGAACACTATTCGATACTAAATAAATAATATATAAATTTATTTAATGATAATAAAATGATAAAATATTTATATACAAGGTCATAAAAAAATTAACCAAAACATATTATGTGAATTAAATTAGTAAATAAACCGGAATGGAAGGGAATTATTTTTCCATAAATAAAAATATAAATTTATAATAATCACAAACTGCCTACATAATAAAAATACTATGTGTTACTAAGAGTGATGGAAAATAACAAGTATTGTTAATAAGATAAAAAATTTTGAACTGAACCGGAGAGTTGAAGAATCGATGCGACAAAAATTATAAAAAATAACCTTTTTTGGACGTTGGAGGAGGCGAAATTCACGCAAGAGTAATAAACAAAGTGAATACTAACCAATTATACCTGAGGAATCCTAATTAAAAGGTGTTATACATTAAAAACCAGTGGATGAAACCATTCTGAGGATCCAATATAATTCGGCCTACGTCTAATAGACAATCAGAAAAATACTCGAAAATGAAAAGGAAATAATAACGCAAGACGTACCTCATCACAGAATAAAACTTCAATCCAGTAAGGACAACACGGAGCGAGGTAATATAAACATTTTTCGTAATAAATACAGAAGAAAACTCGTTTTTTAATAGTGAAATATAACGAAAAAATATTCATTTTATCATATGTTCCTTTCAAAAGTAAACAAATACATGCTGCTCTCTTACGGCAATTCCGGAAACTATGTAACATTTGAAAAATAAACAAAATTATTTATTAATTTTTTTATATTTGTAAAGCGTAGCAATTAGCCATTTCTGACACTCTCATAACACAAAGAATTCACCCTGAACCCTGGGGAATTAATAAGAATTATGTAATAACTGATGTATTTTATTATAGCGTAATATTGGTTAAATAACAACATATATGTTTTGTTCTTTAGACAGATCTATGTTTACTCGGTAAAGGCGAGAGGATGTTTTCTTTTTAAAAAGATTAATTGTGATACCTATACTTTGGTGGCTGGAGACAAAAGTCAATAATCAATAAAGCAATATTATTGAAAATTAATATTGAATTATAACGTGTTATAATTTATTGTAGTGGGTAGTTAATGAAAATTTCAGCACAACATACAGAAGGAATCGTCACAACAGGGGGCAAATTTGATACTTACTCTCTCTTCTGCATAAGGCTGAACAAATTACCTCCTTGACCCCAAATCACACACTCTCGATTTCTTTTGGATTGAGTAAAACAAGATAAACAAAATCCTTTATTTTTACCGTTTAAAACGTCAGTTAGTATAATTCAAAAGTGACGCATACTGCGTGAGGCATATAATAACACTTCCATAACACCTCACGAAAAAAAAAAAAAAAAGCGGTACGTTACAGAATTGGCGAACCCAACATTTGGGGCTTGACTCAGACTGACGTTTCGCTAAATAACGCCTCGTGAAAAAGTAGTACGTTACAGAATTGACGCGTACACCGTGGTGCAGGATTTAACTATACAAAACCTCACGAAAAAAGCGGTACGTTACAATATATATATATATATATATATATATATAAACTGATGAATAAGAATGCATAGAATATTCGTTGCAATATGTAATGGAAAGTTGCAGTTGCATCAGCGACTACATTAATTCTCATCTAAAAATTGACACTTGTTCAACACTTAAGTCCAATCCGTACATCTGGCTACACCATAGAACAATGCTCTACTACTGTTTGAATTAAACACATGTGAGACATGAATACAAAGTGTATACAGCAAAATCTTGTCTTATCGAGCGACAGCCAGCGCCGGCGGCGGGAGCCGCACACGCACACGCACCGGAATTTTGTACAGCAAAATCTTATCTTATCGGGCGACAGCCGCTGGGCCACGATATCTCCATCTCTCTTCCTCTCACGTTTAAGCTAAGATTTTTTAAAAATCGTAATATCTTTTGAATCAAATAATTTAGAGAAATACAAATTACATGTGTGCACTCTACAATGCAGTCCGGATACGTATGCAAAATTTTATAACATTCGGTTGAGTAGTGTCGGAGGAGTTCGCGGTCTAAGTTGTGCACCGAGTCGTGGATAGAGGGCTATGCCTGATTTCGCTACGCTCATCAGGCTCCGCCCAATTAACACAATTTTGTCGTTTCTTAATTTAGTGACTGTCAATATATTAAACACAAAATATTACAAGCAAGCAATACCTGAATGAATTAATTTACGTACACGTTACATGTAAAAGTAACATAAAAAGGAGTAAAAATAATGAGATATTTCGGCTCACACAAGCAAAAACCAATTATTGATGTGCACAATAAGATTACTGTAAAATCACAAAACTCTTAAAGTGAAACCGTATAACCTATCAGAGAATATCTTTTTTCATACCGAAGTTTTCGGAATAAATAGAAAGCAATAATAAAGTATAATATTCGAAAAAACGAGATAAAACAATACTACTTATAACATTCAATCAGCGATTCAGACGTTTACCGGATTTCGTTTAACAAGATCAACAGCACTTTTAGAAACACAATAAAGTATCTCCCGCTCTTCAGTTGTTTAGGAGTCCACGAAAAATTTGTCTGGGATACCAGGAAACAACACTGCAAATATATACTTACTGCCCTACTATGAGCACGTAATTTTATACGCTAAATACAGGACATATCACTCTACGTAGAGAATATGGTATGATCTATCGAATATTCATAAATGCAAGGGTACCTAAACTTTTGCAGGTAAAAACACCAGTTGCAAGACCGCACATTGTACTGTTTGCAATTAATAGGCTTAACTATTATTTTAATTATAATTTAACAATTATCACGCTGTTTTCGTATTATAACAATTTTGTAACACCATCCCAGATGGTGAATTTTGTTTCTTGCCTTACTTTTACTAAGCTTCCGACTTTATTTTCAAATATAATTCTAGGTGCACTTGCAGTTCAGTTACAAACAGATTTATTAATCTTAATCGATATTAAATTCAATTAATGACGTAAGTCGTCCGAGGATGAGATGGGTGCCGGAACAGGTTTATGTAACCTACAGTTTGAAGAGGAGAAGAAGAAGAAATTCAATTAATTATATCTCGGTTAATATTTTTCTCAAGCCACATATATTAAATTCTGTATACATAAAATTCCTACAAGTGCAGACGGAACTAGCAAAAACATTAAAGAGCTGCAATACTGTACTTCCCGAATTTACTAGTGGCACTTACCTTCTGAGAAGTGGTAGGCCGCCGACAATTTTGGGAAAGTGACACTGCGATGGTAGAAAATAATACGGTATTTCAAGTGGTGAAAATCATGAATTTACATAGCTAAGGGCACAAGCTAACATACAAAATAACCGTACCTAAAAATTGTGAAATAAAATGGTTATAAATGTTAAGATAACATTATATGGATAATTAGGACTTTTCATACACAATCCTACAATTCCTGCAGTGGGACAAAATAGTGTCCCACTGATGTCAAAATACGTGCTTAATTTTCTTAAACCCCTTAATTCGAAATATATGAAGAATTTTGATTTCATTTCTACACAACGGTACATGAATATCATATTCTAATATTCAGCAAAAAAATTCACACTTCGTTCAGAATAAGAACAGATACATTCCCATCAATTTTTTCTTATTCCCGCCGTCCATAAATTACTCTTTAATTTTATTTACTTTTATTTTCCACGAATCGAAAGACTTAGCACTTTGGTTAGCAAAATTCACAAACATAAAATATTTCAGTGAAAACGATACACTAGTAAACAACAGGCAGTTTCACCTCAATGAGATGTATGTTCGAGGAAACAAACATACGTTCGCTCAATGTTGCAATTACAAAGGAAAAGAATCGAACGACGACCGTTCTGAGAGTAACTTTAAACATGAATTAAGATATACTCGTACTAAAATAAACACAAGATAAATGATTTCCTCTATTAACGAATTTACAAAAAGCGCTTCTCTCCTTTACCAGACGAAATCTAGGTCAAATGTGTTGCCGATGAAGCAGCCAACTGTGGTCGTTTACAGATAAAAAAACAACTGGACGTAATTAAACAAACCGTATACGGAATTATACCGAACGGAGTAACAAATCATTGATAAAAACTACGAAAAGTGATTCAGTACACACACTCATAAAAAATAAATCAAAACCGCCGGTAGTTAAGCGTTCGTTATCCTAATAATGAATGGACTGTCACGTTGGGAGACGATTACCTTACGTACATAAATCATAAACCCTGGATGCTAAATTAACGTTAATCAATTATAAGTTACAGATCCTGGGGGGAGAGACAGGTAAACACAGTTGATTCCGTTGATCGGAAAGCTACTTTGATTTACTCAAACCCTATTGCAATATTTACGTACGAGGTAAAGCCTATAAGCCTACAATATAGCTATAAGGTAAAGATATAGCTAAAGCCTACAATGTTACAAATCCTAAAGAAGAGCCTAGTTCGATAAAAACAGCATTCAGATATAATTTTCTGAACTGAACTGATATTTCACATCCAAGAAAGAATAAATCAATGAAATCTTGACAGTTCGGCCGTAGTATGTATGACTGATGTATTCTTTCAACTTACAAAAATCGCTAAACGTACGCTTACAGGAGGAACCTGTTAGCACGCTTCATTTACACTGGTTTAATATACGATCACTAACCGGAGAACGTCGAACTACTTTGCGTAATTTGTTCCATAAACTGAATGAGGCATCATTAAATGATATAATCTTATATGCTTTAATTATTAATACTACTAATAAATTTTGTGAGTAAATGACACTTTATTAACAAACTAAAAATATGAGTACAGTATTACAAATAAAAACCATTGGAAGTGATTATAAATTGTATATTATTCCCTCAGGGGCTCATAGTTTGTAAATATGGGGTGTGGTACGGTTGAGGTGCCATAGCTGAACTCTCCACTTTGCTTCATCTTTTCTTGAGAGAGTTCGTTCTATTTAATTTTATGTCGGTTTTTCTTTATCAACGCTCTTCTTTTCCAACCTCAACGATGCTATTAGAGCGTTCGAGGGCTCAGGAACTTTGTTTTTTCATTTCTATCAGAGCGATATTTATGTAGCGATAAAACTCTGAGAAATGCGCAAGTTGCCACGTTGTTGCCACCAGCTCTGAACACAAATCCTATTCAGTCACAAATCATAGTGACAAATCAAAATAACAAAACTTCTAGAAAAATAAAACACAGGCTTTGCATCCATCACAGAATCTCTAAAGACACTGAAGACCTTGGATAATGACAGGACAAAACACATCGATAGTAATACCAACGGAAATGAAAAATCAGAAAAGAATAGTCAGTAAAACTCTATGATACAGAAAACCTAGAGACGAGGTTAAGATACGTTAAAGAACACAATGAAAGAACACGATAATAATGAAACAAATAGAAGTAACAGGAAAATGTCAAAAATATCTGAAACGAAGGGGAAGATTCATCAGGCCATATGAAATAGCATGAACATTTGAAGAAGATGAAATGCGTAAGGATGAAGTTAAGCTGAGCGAGAAAAATTCAGAAACAAAATCAGGCAATGTGCCTATAACGCATAAAGCGGCCAGAAGATAATAATAATTAGTATTAATTACTTAATTCGTTAGCGGAAATAAACTTTGATTATCTCAGGAAATGCTCGGTTTACATTTATTCTCTTAACTTTTTTCTATGTTACGGTGTGCTGAAATTATCCACATCTTACATTTAAGGAGACTTCAATAAAAAACAACTTCATCGGACAATAACGTTTTTGAAAACTATGACTATGACTTTTTAAAAACGTTTTAGACTATCGCAGAGCTAAAAGCGGAATACAAAATGTAACGGAATATGTAAAATATACGGTGTTCCAGAGACTTTACTAACAATCTAAAATGTCAATCAAATCGGTGAACTTTTACGTACCATACATATTAACAGTACCTTTGTATGTGATAAAAGGGTACAATAAAGCACATACAAACTCACAGACTTCGGGTAATGAGGTAACGTCAAAAATATTAACAGCTATTAACCTACACAGAGATTTACTCTGATTGTGACGTTTATTATTTCAATTAATAAGTCACACCCACGCACCAATGCGGTGTCTAAAATCGTAAATATTTACTTACTTCATCAAAACGTGTTAATGTTTTAACATCGAAAACAATATTGTTCATTCTTGCCAAACAGGCATGACTAATAAACAAATAAATTAGTAAACGCGATGACGTTCACGACAACAATATTGTCTATATGCACCACGGCGCGCACAGATCGCCTGTCAATGCCTGTTAATAAACAGCCTTGCACAACGTAATAATCAAATAAAATATCAATTTGTTAAAATACTAAAGTCAAATCTGACAGTGTTTATCTGAACCAGCCTTTGCTGTTACATTCTCTTTACTGCCGAGTAGACACTTCCTGCAACTATTTTTTTTATTAATCTCTTATCGCAAGGCTCACGAAAATAATATGATACGATATCATAGTATTTTTAATAGTATTTATCATAGTACCGTATATTTTTTTGTCAATTTACTAGGTAGTTCTCATTGTCGAATTGGATCACTCAGAATACCTAGCTGCGGTATAAACACCCAGTTTTAGGTAAATCAGAATGTTCGTACTCAGTTCTCAGTTAAAGAGAGAGATGAATAAAAGGAAATGACCCAAAAATTTTAAAAGCCTTGTCCCCGTAAAAATACGGTCCCACAAGTCGAATTAAATAATTACGCTAATCAATTACGTAAGCACGAACACTTTTGTGGTATGCTTCGTCTTGTGAGCACGAAATTGCTTCGTGTAAACATTGCTAGTTGTATGGTGGTTGAGCGATGGTTGGTTCACATTTTCATCATGGTTTCTGAGATTACGTACTCTTGGCGAGTTTGAAGTGAATAGCCTTTGGGTAGCCCTCAAATGTTTATTCATCGCGCACTGCATTCAACTGGATTTACGATATTTATAATGCCAGTAGTTATTCAATACAAATTTTTAAAAATGTTATAATAAAGAGTTTTTGCTTGCTATTGGAATCTTATACACATGTGCATATTGTAGTAGACGGTTTTTCGATTAGTATTTAATCATTTTGGGGACTTTTAAATTTACAGTCGTTTTACCATTTCGAAAACAAATCAATAATTAACATCTTGAAACATGTCAGCCTCTACCCGTGAACTAATGATAATATCTTTATTGCCATTATTAAAAGTTTACAATATTCATTACATTCACAGCAATGGGGATTACTTCCTCGCCACAAAATGTGAACAGTTACAACTCAAGTTTTATTAAGGTCACTGTTATATATTTCACTCAACTATAGCAATCATAGCAATTATAGCAATCATTCACCAATTTTTGTCACATATTCATTGTGGAGTCATTGAAACCTTATACACACTATACTAAATGCATATACTAAAAGTATATTAAAAAATAGACCCTTAACATTTCAAATTTAATCCTTATTACCTGAATTACCTGAAACATTAATTTACATCAAATATTACGATTAAGATATATTATTAACAATATAAAATGACTAACATAATACCTGGCAGTTATGACAATTTTCAGTAATGACAAAATCATGAACACTTTCACATCACAACTAAACCTACGCATACTCTTTGCAAATAAAATTAACAAATTAAATTTCCTACTGTTGATGATACCATATCATGAGGTTATCTTTTAACGATCTGCAGGATGACAGGGTATTCAACTGACTTTTTATTTATTAGCCTAGATTTCAAATCTTTAAGTAACATTGTTTTATTTATTATAATTTTTGTTAGTAGGAAAACGATTATAAATGTAGGGTACCAAACATAAATAAACTAATTATATATTTCCTTTTTAGCAAAGGGGATCAAAAGAGTTTTTATTTTCACACCTTAATTGTCGAACGTTCATTTTTTCATAAACTGTAGTTCTACTGAAATATACGTTATGACTTTAAACACATAAAAATGTCTTAAAGGTAAATAATTAATTTGCTGAAACAAAGGAAATGAAGTATGCCTTACCTTTTGTCCTTGCGCAATTCTACTATATATTTTTTTTACGGTTAATTCACGATTCCCATATAATACATCGCACCTTGAAACGTAGAGGGCCACAAGTGCTAAAAGACACATTTGCGGGAAATCGAGTTTTAAGTTCAAATGGTTGTTAAAAATTGATAAGCGCATATTCATAAAACACTTTTTTTTCTTTTTAATAAAATTCAATTCCCTTAATACTGTTATAAAAATTTCCTGTTTTCCTATGACATATAATTGTTTTTTTGCACTTATGGCCGTCTACAACAAAAAATATATTCAAGAACTGAAATCTGTTTTTATTGAAAACAGCCATAAGTGCTACCAAAATAGTAGCACTATTAAAAATTTTTAAATTATAGTTGTTAAAATTTATTTTTATTGTTATTTTTAAACATATTTTAATAACTGAAACATAGTAAACAGAATTTATTACAAGAGGCATAATTAAGTAACTACTGAAAGTAATGAACAAAATACAATAAACATAATCAAAAGTGTTAATTTTATTACTAACAAGTCTATATTCTTTTAATAATGATAATAAGGTTAAAAATACATAAAACATATATTTTGAATATGAAAATGATTTCAATCCTTACAAAATGCTGAATAAACTTGCAGGTCACGTTCATCTGAATCTACATCTTTTTTTCATTTGATGGCATAAGGGTTGTATTTTCATACAATGAGTTATAAATTGCTCCTTATAACTCCACTTTGGCAGAGAGGTATTAAATCTCATTTCTTGCCATCAGTTATTTCTGTTGGATAAGTAATTGCATAATTCAATTTTGGTAATGAAGGCTTGTTTCTTGTATTTTTGTGTGTATATTTTCTTATTCTCTTCGCCAAAGGGTGTTTTGTAGAAAAATTGAAGAGGATTTTCTTTCTCTGCTCTGATTTCTCTTATGGCAAGCCAAGAAACTTTCTCATTATTTTTGCTTACTGTAAAGGTTTTCCAAAAAATTTCGAAAATTTTTGAAATCCATGAAGTCTGGTGTATCCATTTCTGTCACTTTAAAAGGACTGCCTTTCTTTTCAGCTTTTTGGATTATGGTTGCCCAGTGTCCAGATACTTATGTAGGTCGACTTTTTAGGACTAGTTTTCTTTGTTTAATTAATTCAAACGGTCTCTTTCATTCTGGTTGTGACCAGTGTAACACATTAAATAAATATTGAATTTATTTGTTGTTTGTCTGTGAAAAAAAATTTTGTTTATTATTTATTTATTTTATTTTTTTTATTAAAATTAATTTAAAATGTCTTGTGGTGTTCCGAACTTCTTATTATTGGTTTTAAAAGAATTAAATCCTTTTCTGTATTTTGAAATTCCTTCACCAGTTAATAGGATTGTCTCCAAGAACAATCGATTCGTGAACTTTCCTTATTTATAAGTTATCTTCCTTCTAAGTGGTGAAATTCTGGTAGTTATTGCTCAATTAAAATAATATATTATACTAGTTATTATGTAGGAATAAATAATATTCAATTTTATAATCTTCCAAGGAATTTTATTAACAAATGGTTATATAATCGATTTTCTATCGATTGATTAATCGACTCTCTCAGGGTATATCAATAGTGTGTACAATTATTTAGTATCGGGTTCTTTTAACAGTTATTTTATAGATAGTCAGAGAAAAAGGGCAAAGTATGGAAAGTATAACATTACAATATATCAGCTTAAAAATTAAAATACATATATGACATTCAATATATAATAGCAAGTATAGAAATGTTCGAACCGTTCAGCTTCACAGGCAGTGTCGCGTTGGATTGTGGGAAGTCAAAATGGCCGCTCCTTGTTCAGATTTCAGACGAATGCACCTCGCGGGTTCTGCTTCCAATAAAGGCTGCTTTTCCTGTGATTTCTCGTTCCTGCTGTTGCGATTATTCCTTCTTGTGTTGGTGGAGTGTTCCTGGTTAAGTGTTAGTGGTCCACTTCGATAAAATGTGTTGTAAAAGTTATGTTTCACTTTCGTCAATTGGGTCGATAATTGCGCTGTTTGTTTCGTTGTGTGGAATTAATGTTTAAATAGTTTAAATTGTGTATTCACTGTGCTTTGTTCTTGTTTGAAGTTAATTTAATGTTTGTAGGTGTTCGTTTCACTGAATTTACGGTTTAGATGTAATTTTACAAAACTCACGTTTTTCGCATCAGACTAGGCTTATTGAATATACGCCATTGATGTCTTCACTATAGGTTAATAATTGCTTAAGAGCTCGTGTCAAGTGTACCTCACAACGTCTAATAATGAACTAACTAACTTCCTTCGTCTTGTCCTAAAGTCTTAGCCAAATTAATATTAGCAACCCATTGTTTCAAAATTATTTTACATCCTCTACATGTGGAATTTTTACATTATATAACTGAATATATTTTTGCTATTATTTAAATTTATTAATTACTAAATACATAATCTTCTTCTTCAGTTGATCCTGCTTGATTTGATACCAAATAAGATAGTTTTATTAAGTTTTTGATCTAAAATGCTATATTTACTTCATTTTGAAAATTGTAAGTTTTAAAATTCACTTCCTGTCCTTTTCAAAAATGTTGCCATTTTACATGTTATATTAATGATTGTATTAAATCTCAGATTGACATAAAAGGTTTATCTTCCCTTAATTTCTTGCAATTTGATTAATTGGTTATCTTTTTAAATATTATACATTAATATGTGACTCCCCTCTTTCAATTTTCAGTTTTTACATTTGCATTTTTAACAATAATTCTCACTATCTTTTTACAAAATCTTTCTTACTTATAGTTCCAGTTACATGACTCTATGACTGATTTACCTTATATAAATTCCATCAGTTTAATTATTTTCCTGTACTTAATTCCTTAATTTTAATGCTGTTTTGTTTTACTATTTGGCCTAGATTTTTAACAGTTTTTACATACAAAGTTTTTAAATAATACATTTTGTTTATACCCTCTCTGACTTTCTATTCTAATATGACATTAATTAACATTTTCTTATTTTAACAAAAGAACAATTAGTATATAATTTATACTCTTAATTCATAACACATAATTGAAATTAACAATGGTCTTTCAAACTCAGACATTTTATACTTAATTATTATTAAAACATAATAAACATTTTCATAATAAAAGTTTTATACTAAAAGGATTGTACTCTCAGACATTTTTTCCTTGAGCTATTTAAACTTATTCTAAATATACAAAACATATCTGTCCTTCCATCATCTACACTATTTCTTACACCTAGTTTTATTTTCAGTTTTAACTGTTTTTTGTTTGATTTTGGGGTAATAATTCTTTGTCACTTCACTTTTTATATGGCCTGCTCTTGTTTTATCTACTGTCATTCTAATGAATGTTGTATATAAAGAGTGGCAGTTATTATTTAGAAACACTTGTATTATCTGTCATGATAAAACTTTATTTAATATTATTCATGGACACAATATAAACACTTCAAAGTTGTATTATTTCACAATTTACTCAGTTTATGAACTTCAATATTGACACATAAGGTTTATTTATTATAACACAAAAACTTGCACTGATCCCCTTTTTATTCTTTGATTTTATTTCTAATTATTTTTATAGTCTTTTTAAAATCAAGAAATCCATTTATAGAGGATAATGAAGGTTTGTTTTTTGCATTATATAATTATTTCACATTGGTTCACTGCCAATTCTACTTTATACACTTTTGGCTTACATTTATTTTACATAGTTTTCTAAATTTGGGATCTTGTTATACTTTCATTTGTTATTTTTTTTTATTACTTTCTTTTGGGGTTTGGGTGTTTGTTCCTTATAAGAGCACTCCTTCTTCTTGTGGATGCTGTCTTGTTCTGGTTTCTTCTTTAATTTCTCCTATCCTCCTTGTTTCTTATTGTGGATGTTGTCATGTTTGGGTTTCTTCCTTACTTACTCCTATCCTACCTGGGTATTACCTTTTTATTTCTTAGTTTTGAAGTTTATATTTATTACTCATCACTCTTTGTAATATTGATTTTAATGAAACTCTTTCTTCAATCTATGATTGTGCTTTACGGTGGTTCTTAATTAATTTTTTATACTGCTTTCTTGGATTTAAATGTTTTTATTTTATTTTATGATCATTCTCTCCATTCAGAACTATGGGCATTATCTGTCATGCTACACCAGTTACTAAAAATTTATATGCAATGCTTGAAATATTACAAGCAAAACTGCATACATGTATAAAGCAATCATGTGTTTATTCTTTGTTGTCCTCTACAGTTGCCGTAGTTAATGGCAACCATCTCTCCTTTGCATTCATTTTGTAAAAACTGAAAAACACATGAACCGATTTCATTCGAACTTCTTTTGCCAGCACCCTCATGTCAAACATAGCAATGTCCTGTACTTTTCCCAATATCGTAAACTGTAAAATTCAGAACTGACAGCCGCCATTTATAATATACAACAAAAACGTTATCAGAACGATTTGGGAGGACTGCCTGTAAATCATAGCATGCTGTGATTCTTTTCCTTTGCAAGCGCTGCATTTTGGCCTTTTCACCTCTGCTTAATTTAACTTCTTTATGATTTTTGTACTCAAATTGTAGACATTCTTTTACATGAACTTTTACATTTATCACAGAATAAACACTGCTCTTTTCTAGTGGAAAAAGCTAATCTTAAATTCTATCAAGAAAATGTTGCTGCAGGCTGAGTAATTTCCATATCTTTTTTGTTTGTTCCTGCCACTCCTTTACATAATTTCTGTGTAGATATCCTACTGTTTTTCCACCACTAACATATCTCTACTTGTTTGTTTATGCAGGTAAAGAGACTCGATTCGTGGTATAGAATTAATATGTTTTCGAACATATTATATATTAAGTGTGGACTATAGTGTAGTTTAGTTGTTGCGTTTGCCAATTTCATCTTTGAAAATTCCATCTGTTGTCTTCTTGATAATATTCCGTATCATTTTGTCTGCTAATTTTAATGAATCTATGAAGAATTTTTTACAAACAAGGTATATTCCTCCATCTGCTTTAAAGTGGTACTCATTACTTATATTTCTTGTAGTGCCTTTTATAACTCTCCGATATTGAGGTCTCGATCTGTTCATACAGGTAGCTATATATTATCATTGTTTGCTAATCTCTACAAGCTTCTAAAAAATGTTAAAAATCTGAGCACGTTGGTCATTTTGAATTTGCTTACATTTATAATGGCAATTCCCCTGGCAATCTGTTCTCATTACCATTTCTTGTACATGGTTACCCTTTGAGTCTATGTATGTCTCACCTTATTCCTTTTCATTTTGGCTGCATTTCTCTTCCATTCACTTTCCCCTACTTTTAGTTTTTGTTCTCTTGTTGTCTGTTAATCTTGCACTGCGTTATAACACTTGAAGCAAGATTGTTTTAGAAATATTAAATAAAATTTACCTCAGTTCTTTCATTTAACTTCACCTGAATCAGCAATGTTCTGTCTGAAAACATTCTGTAAAACTCAACATAACCCAACAAAATAATCATTAACGTATTCATATGTTATAGTAATGAAATGTGAAAGCTACAGAACAAGGCAGTAAAGGGAACAAATGCTGTCAGCTTAAGAAACTAAAACTATGCTACTCTCATACATGGCCACAACTGCAGTTATGGCCACCTTCATTTAAAACCTTCGTAAATATAGTTTATTTTTTTAATACAATACAGCCATAAGTGACAAGCGGCTGTATTGCATTAAAATGTGTGTTCCAGATTTTCAACATCATAAGGACATATTTTTATAGCAACTGTACCTTTGATGATATCACTTATGGCTCTATTGTATTTAATACAGCTCTCTTTAATCGGTTAATATTGTGCCATAACTCAATTTCCAAATTTTTTGCACTTATGGCCCTCTTGCATTCAGCGTGCGACATCATGTGGTCTGCCCCAACAACCAATTCCACATGTTAATTTTGAATGAACTAAAGTGAAATAAATATTTTTAACAATACTCTGTGGAACAAAATAAAATTATCTCTACTTATCGCCTTATATTATTTATTTTGAGTTTTCCACGTGATTTGACTATCCACTGTAACATCTAAAGATTTGTACATATCCACCTGTTTTAATTTGGTACAACCACAATGAATTACGTTGGTCAGTATGCAGTGTTATAGGAACTGGGAAAGACTTTTGTTCTTTTAAATCAAATAATACATACTGTTTTTTGAACATTTTGAAACATTTTATTTTCCACAACCAAAATTAAAATTTTTTAGATCTTGTTACACAGTTGTTCTCAACTACGGTTTTTGAGACATACAGGAAGGCCGTATTATCTGCGAAAGCGGTGGGCTGCCCTATGAAATTTCAAAGCAGAGGTCATTCAAATAAATAATAAGTAGGACTGGCCCGAGAACTGAAACTTGGGGTACATCCCATCTTTCTTCTAGTTCCCCCGTGTAAACTCTTTCAATCCTCACATACCATTTTCCTATTTAAGAGGTGGGACGAAAGCCAATCATATGCTAAACCCTGGTTGGTTTACGGTATCGAAGGCTCCCCCAAAAACCAAAAAAAAACCCACATGCTAACTGACTATCATTAATGGCGAGTAAACTTTAGTCATAAATTGTAACAGTATAGATACAATGTTTAGTCCCTTTTTAAAACCAAACTGTTTGTCAGAAAGAATATTTTTTGTCTCAAAAAATTTAACTAATTTCATTGTTTTTCAAGCAACCTAGACAACACCTAGACTAACGAAATCTGACAAGTGATCGCGTTTGGTTTTTTTTTTCGGTAGGATTACAACAGATTCTTTTAAACAACTGGGAAAATTTAAGTCAAAAATGTTAGACTCACCAAGTGAACTAGTTACTCCACAATTTATTTCAATATGCACTTTAGTACATCCGAACAAATATCGTAACCAGGACCTTTTCGAAGTTTAGAGCTTAAAATAATTGTTTCAATTTCATTAGCAGTAACCGGATTAAGAAATAGTTTTTCGAGCTAGCAGACTCATGTGTATGCTAACTTGAATAACACTGCGGTCGACTCGTTTCCGCACCCCCTAGCGCGATTGTGATATGTTTGTTTTTGAGGACCTATTGTCTCCATTATATGAAAATGTTATCAAAATTCATTTCTGCGGCGAAACGAGTACAGTGATTTAATTCCATTTGCTGCAAATATTTACAGACACATACTACGGCAAAGTTTTAAAAAATTCGTACAAAACATTTAACACTGTCAGCGCCCGCACAGCAGAAAATCTTTGTCAGTTTTCTGGTATCGTTTATTTTATTTATATTGTAATTTTGGATGTCATCTTCACTGTTTCATTATTTTGTTAAATTTTGAATGTCTATTAATGTGACCCTTATGTTTCCTTATTGCAGCAAAGTAAATAGCAAGTAACACGTTTGTTTTCTTATACTTTTTGTAGTTTTATTCTCAAAAATCAACTCCCTTCCCCTTAGAATGGATCCGTGCTTGTACCACAAAAACAAAAATCTAAACAGAATACGAAACGTTAGATTTTAGAAAGGTTATAAAGAAGTTAGAAAAGTTAATTATTAGAAAGGTCTGCTTAAGGCTCACAATACAATTTTCTTCAGATGCATAGAACAATAGAACTTTGTTAGAGACTCTTCTCATTTATTTTCATCACAAAACTGTATAATCTTCTTCTACTGGCGTTACAACCCAGTATGGGTTTTTAGCCTCTTCAACGATTTTTCTCCATTCAGCCCTATTATTACAGTTTTCTACATCTTCTGGATTTGTTCAGTGCGCTTTCGACTTCATTAATTTTGCGTAGGCTAGTAACATTGGTTACCAATAAGGAATAAACCAGTATAATTGGTTTTTTTTTTTTAAAGTCGCCGTGAGTATTATGGCTTAGGGTGATATTCTAACAACACAACTTATCTAAGTGACGAAAGAAACTGTACAGGAGAGAAAAAAATAAATATAATTATACATTATGTATAACATAACAATGGTGTACGCAAAACAGGCGTTCTATCTATCAAAACACAGTGTAGCAGAAGAACCCAAAGGAAGGTCAGAAAGCTATAGACTTAACAAAAAAAATCTGTTTAAAATGAGGTTTAAAAAATCCTTACCTGGGAAAACAGGAATTTATTTATACGAAGACAAGAATTTCAAAAGTAATATCTCGCTAAAACACTGAAATACGAGTTCAATTTTTTTTTCAACCTCCGGTGAGTTGGCAAACCTGGTTCTGTTGTCATAGCAACAATCCGATTGTTTATTAATGTTTTTGAGGCTTGTTCTAACGTATAACCACTGGTTTTATAGTTATTTTGTCTATTACTGTGGTGACAACAGTTTAATTATGGCAACTACAATTGAAATTGCCTCCAAGTGTGAGATTCGGTCTGTTATTAGATTTCTTCAAGCTGAAGGTCATAGTGCTGCACAAATTCATCGAAAGTTGTGTAATGTGTATGGAGAAAATGTGATGAGTGATGGTTCAGTTCGGGAATGGTGTCGAAAACTTAAAGAAGGGCGAATTAATGTTCATGATGAAGGACGGCAAGGGAGAAAGTCCGTGGTTACTGATGATGTTGAAAGGGTAGACAGGATGGTTCGAGAGCGTCGTCGTTTCACAATCACTGAACTCTATGCTGATTTTCCTGAAATTTCTAGGTCTGCTCTTTATGATATTCTTACTCAGAAGCTTGGGTATAGAAAACTCTGTGCTCGGTGAGCTCCCAAACAACTCACAGATGTCCACACAAAACCTGCTTCATGAATTTGGTTGGGAAGTCCTTGATCACCCACCTTATAGCACAGACTTGGCACTAAGTGACTACCATTTGTTCAATGACTTGAAAAAGTGGTTAGGTGGGCAGCTGTTTGACTCCAATTATGAATTAAAGTCCAGTGTGGCAGATTGGGTGACTACTCAGGAGCGAACATTCTACAACATGGGCATAGAAAAGTTGGTGCCTCGGTATGATAAGTGCCTCAGCAATGATGGTGACTATGTAGAAAAGTAGTTTACATATATATGAAACTTTTGTATATAATAAAATTATTGATGCCATTCATGTGTCTGTTTATTGGTCTATCGGAGGTTGAAAAAAAAATAGCCCTCGTATAAAACATCTGAACTTTTTTTTTAAACAGTATTAATTATATCAGGTTGTTGACGGGATCGATAACGAGCAATATCCAGCTAACGTATACGCTCTAGTAAAAACGAAATCTAACAGTAAGTATGACAACTAAAACTACGGTTACGAAATAAATAGACTTCAAATAATCAGAATATAATAAAGAAATACACTGCTGTGTCAGTTCATACATCTGGATAGAATATGTACATAAACTTTAAAGGTAAATTAATAAAAAACGTACTAATCTCAGAAACCAACATCGGCGTTATTTAGAGAACTAATATTATTAAAACAATAAAATCTATCCGCTTTAAGCACCTCTTTAAAAATATAAAACATATTCTTTATCTAATACGTTGAAACCAGGAAAAGTCTAATCCGAATATCAAAGGATAGTAGGAAAAAATACTCGGTACATGAAATTACTTCCAAGTTGTGAAGGTTACTCAGAAACAGTAGTACCTGTGGCGGACAAAGGGATGCGATGGTCCGTTTCGGGGCCCATACAGCCTATTCGGTATAGATTCAGCAAAGTTTCACTAGAATCCTTTACCTCTACTTTATCCTATAACTGAAAGGTTCTGTTCGCTTTCGACCAAAGAATGAGATACATCTAACGATGAAACGATTCCGAATTCGTCTTCAGCGAATTTGAGGTAACATTTCATAATCTATATTGGAGCAATCCTAAAACAAACTTCTTAAAATTGGTAACACTGTTGATACTGTGTGGTAAGAGAGGGGGGGAATCCAAATCGTGTAGTGACGTAGTTCAGTAAAATAATCTCCCCTGGCTAATTGGTTCACATTTGTATAATTGGATGCTTGGAGCGAGCATAAGTAAGTGCAGTTAAAACAATTTGCGATTGTTTATTTTATCCCTCATTAAATTTTTCAATTGGCGAATTCCCAATTCGTGTGTTAAGTTTGATTCTTTTCTCTGTGTTCTATTACAAACATATTACTAAAACACAAACTAAATTTAAAATAATACTACTATGAATCTACTACACAACTATATACGACTGAAATTTCAGTGGTAACCATATACAATGGAAAGTAGTACTGCCTGTATAGGAAAATCTACGTAACATTATGCTTACGTTATAAGAACGACATTTTACGTATATACACGTTGTACTCGTACTTAGTAAATTAAAATTTTGCTACAAGCCACATTCACTTAAACAACACACTGTAACGGTTCTAAACACAAAATAAGATACCACGCAAAATAAAAACACAACATAATTATTTTACTATCACTTATAAAATAATAACATAATCCAGGTGCCTAAATAAATATGAATAGTGATATCACTAATATAAGTAGTGGTCAGACTGCGAAAGTAAGACAGTTATTGTTGTCACTAGAATTGAATTTTGCGCGAAACACATTATTTTTAGTGATCGAACCAGATACATGTCCTAATTTGCTGGTTTTTGGTATAGAGGAAAATCAGTCGAGATTTCAATTTGTCTTACTTTTTCTCGATGTCTTGAAAGACTGAAACTGATGTATGTCGAAAGCAATTCTACCGGAAAATGGCTTGGGCATTCAATTTTGTAGTTTAGAATGCTGTCTAAAGATAAACCGTAAAGATCTGTGGTGTGCTTACTTCGTGTGTGAATCTTTGTGGAGTACATTCTTTTGCATGTGTTCCTCCAAGTTTAACCAGTTTTGGTACCCTACAGGGATTATATTAATTCTTTTCGATTTATACGTGCAGATGAGAGATGCTCTTGCAAACCTGGAAAATGTTCAAAAATATAGTTTGGTACCCACTGGAGTACCCATCATGGTTCTGTAAAAGTCGTAACAGACAGCACAGAACAACTGCTTAAACATTAGAAGTAATATGTTATACCCCGAAAAAAAAAATTGGATATTACCGCAAACGCAACTTAACATTTTTAAGTAATTAGAAGTTTGGAATTATATTTCTCACGTGGATCAAATATGTTTCGAATATCAATCACACTGGATAAGGGTTTACGAGAATAAAACTTATATAAGTCACAGTTTCTGTTTAGTTTGATATGTTTTAGTTCTTGCATTTATTAATATTCTTCACCTGTTTCTGTAAAACACAGTACTGGATTACTCTCCTCTTCTGAGTCTTCTGATTTACTGTCTCACAACGCACAATCTTTGATACCGTCCACCTTGGTCGAAGTACCACATTAAAAAAACAATCACTGCTTTCCAGGCATTTACGATCCGTTCTAATACGAGTAAAACTGAGGACTTTTTGATTTTCCAGACAGTGTTTATTTATGGTCACCATCCCACATCCACTGTGTATAACGTTTTCTAAAGTTGGCCTTAAAACTTTTATTTACAGACACCTCTACAGGCTGAATTACTGTTATTAATTCACCAGTAACCACTTCAACAACTGTTTTTTTTTATTTTTTATTTTTGAAGCCTTGGTGTTACTTGGTATGTCTCATGCGCTTTTAAGCTGTCCAATACTAACAACTTTTCTTATTTAAGAGAGGACCAGGGCTTCGGTTCCAAAATGTATGGATCCACTCTAAAACAAGCTTCTCTTCCATTCACCCTTTTTCCTGGACGCAAACGATTACAATCCGTGGAAATTTTTCTATAGGTAAAGGTTTTCGCTTTAGGACCACATGTAACTTGTGTCCGTCAGCTGTAATCGAAAACATAACCGTGCATCTTAAATTGTCGTGTCATGTTGATCTGAGTGGCACAGATTTCGCACCATTTTCATCAATACTCGTGGCCACTGGAATATCCCAAAAGACAGGACACTTGTCTGCATTTCCAATTTGAGACAAATCAAATCTATATGCCACTTTTGTACAATAAATCGACGAAACTTGATAATTTTATTTTCGTACTCTCGAGGTAAACGTTGAGGCAGAGTAGTTCTTCGAATCGAAAGACCGAGTCTGCGAAGAAACCATACACACCAACCAAGACTGGCACGACATCGCGTATTGTCTATTTCAAGACGTCGAGCGATTTTACTAGCTTGAATCTACACCATTTCAGTAGTAACACGAAATCCCCATTCCTTTTTACTTTTTAAACTCGACTAGGTGGTTTCCTGCTTCCTGTTTTTACCACGGAAAGAACGCTGACCACGAGTAGTAACAATTAATTTTTCTTTCTTGTTTTTCCATACCCGAACATTAGATTTCGCTAAATCAAATTTACGCGCGATTACCATTTTCTTTTCCGAATTATATTACAGATAACTTAAACTGAGGCGTATACAACGAGTGAGATGTTCTTCCACTCATTATTATTACACCATCTGTTTCTTCACAACACAAGCAATACCGGTAATGAACTATTGTAGAAACAACAGACTAACGACGACAAACAAGTACAGTGATATAAAGCTAAAACAGAGTACCTTATAAGCCTACGACATGAACAAATAATTAGCGGAGAAGGGGTGAAAACTGTGAACCAAATTACGGGTACCTTTCTTTTTACTATTACTGTATTCGTACCTTCCAGTTTTAAGGGGGAAGTTCCCAACTATGCCATATGCTATCTAGTCGCACACGTGCAGGTCTACAATTTGGCATGTAAGTTATATTAGTTTTGTATAATGCGGACCCACATTTTTGGAAAAAAAAATTGCGCATTGTACACAAGAAAATACGATCTTTTTACGGATTCAGGATAAAATTAATATAAGACTACGTAGAAAATTATTGGAGCTCTCACTTCGTTCACTCTACATGTCTGTCTTGAGTTTAGCATTGTAAGTACAGAGTCCAACGTAACGACAATGGTGACAAGACGTTATCTCAAAACTAGTTATAAGGTCGCTAAGTCTACCAAACAACTAGTCGCTGACACCAAACACAGTCAAACTTTTTCTGCTTTTCATTCTATGAATGTACAGAACAATGTTTTCTAAACCGATGGAAAATCAAGCTCGTACAAAACCACTGTTTATGCGCCCTCACGCATCGGCGAGTTCGCGTCCAACATAGCCCATGAAAAATTGTTAATGTGCTCGAGAAGTGGACGAGATGATGACGAATATACGATATTTCAATACTACGACAAAAAGAAAAAATTGGACAAATTTACGTTTAAAAACAAAAAATAACAGGAAATCTATCAAGCACTGTACTCACTCTAATATACCGTTACGACTTTCAAAATCTAATTAAATTTCTGCTGTTTTAATCGGTAAGAAAACTTTTAGCCAATAATAAAAAGCAAGACCAGATTTCTTAGAAAATGAATAAGGAAAATACTCGAATTTATTGTTTCGAAGTTTACTCTTTATGGATGTAACCGTTCGGCGAACATTCGTATAAACTGTGCATCTTATTTCCTAAACAATGGAGCAAACAGTGGTGCAAAAACGACAATACTGCTTTCAGAAGATTTAACTCATGTGACCATGTTCCATGTGGCCATACAGGACCGTTTGGAAAGTGTAGTTCACCTCGAATTTCACTGAGTTGACATATATGACACAAATCAACATGAATATTACATCAGTATGAAATACTACAGTATAACATTAAATCAACTGAATACTGTACGTACATCATTAAATAACAAAACTAAAAAAATTAATTTAATATTAAACTTTGTTAGTGGACATACTCCCAAACAGAAAGTAAAAATGTTACACAGTACTATATAGGTAACTCCTGATTAGCGCTTTCCAGCTTTTCAGCTCACCGTCAAATCGGAAACACACAATTAACAAATGATAACAATAGTTGATATTGTGTTTTCAATCTGAAGATGCCTGAAAAGATCGAAGGCGCTAATCGGGAGTTGTCTATATATTGGTGTGCAACATTTTTATTTTCTGTTTATTATATTTGTGTTTAAAGAACACAAGATCAATTTTTCGTGGCTTCTTTGTAAAGTCACCAAAAGTCCCCAAGGTACACGCAAACAAAATTTACCTTATCTCCCAAAATAGCTTGCCACTTGCCTTACAATTACAACCGTAGGATTATTTGTCAAAGTAATAAAGTGACAGACTTTATTGTTACAATAGGTACATAAAAAAAGCGGTATGAAGAACCATACATGACTTCCATGTTCTCAGATTATATATAAAATCATTTGGTACTGCCTTTATGCGTACCTGCAGTCATTTCGAGAGCGATTTTTGGGCTCCGATATGTAGTGAATATCGCACATAATTTTATGTAGTGAAAGAATTATACAAATTTTAATTTTGTATGTTGCAAAATAGTTGGCTGGTCATTGCAATTGATTTCGTTTGTAATTTTTTAATGGAAAATGACTGTAGCAGTAATTTATCACCGGGTCGTGGCTGTGACACCAAAAATTGATTATGTTAGGTTAACATGAAAACTGAAATTATACATGGAAACCAATGTGTAATGTAAAACTATTTTTGTTTTTTTTCCCTAAAACCACGAAAAAACCCAACTCGAAGTAAGGCGGGAGTGGCCCAAGGGCTCCTTGCCTATTATTATACATGTCACTTTTTGTGGCAGAACTCGTTTTTTTGGTAAAATTCGTTTGCCGACAAGTACTCGCTTTGTGACTAACAAAAAACAAACATCCATTATTAGTACAGCCACTGAAGCCGAAAAAAAATAGAAATTTCAAATTAAGTGGCTTCTACGAGATTTTTTGCATAGGGCTATATAAAAAGGTAAGAAAGAATTTAAAAAAAGTTTACAAAAACTCAGTCGCGGGTTTTCGAAAAAAGGGAGGGGGAAGGTACAAAAAATTCATTTTTCGTGATTATTTTGAAACATATTAAATTTATGAGAAAAATACAAAATACCAAAGAGAAAGAGCATGAAACTGCGTAAAAAAGGTTATTACCATTTTTTTGGCAGGGCGATAATTTTAGTAGAAAAATAATTCAAAGTTGGCCAAATTTTTCACAAGGTGGATTTTCACATAAAATACATGTTTATTTAATAGACATGCAATTTTTTCAGGAATATAAGTTTAAAAACTCATTATTATTCCTTTATGTATATATTATTATGTATAATTTTTTACTTATTTATTACGCATTATAATAAAAATGTTATTAAAAAATGCACTTTATAAATATATTCAAAAATAGTTTTTCTTCCAATCGTTGAAGATTTTGACAATAAAATAACTTTTAAAACACATTTCTTATTTATACAAATTATAAATTATTTACTTATAACTAATTATGATTTACAAAATTATTAAAATATCGTTTTTTCTTCAATTTTTCCGAATTTTTCACAATTATCAAGGTGGAAAATAACTTTTTAGTACATTTATTATTTATTTATAAAATTTAATTATAATAATTATTTTTATAATGATAAATATATTTAAAAATCGATTTCTTCTCCAATTTCTTTAAAAGATTCAGAAGTCAAGTCTTCTATTTCTATTTCTCCCTCATCATACAGAATATTTGAAAAATTTGTGTGCACAAATTAAATTCACAGTTTCCACAAGCCAATGAACAATACAATCCACTTTTCTGCAACTGTATAATTTTCCACAATCTTTTTTGCAAATACAGAAGATCATTTGCAAAAGTGACTTCGGTGTGCGGGTAACTGTGACATTTCTATTGGAGTTAACATTTCATTTTTAACGCTCCAACCCCATTCTTCAGGTAAAAGATCGTTGCCAAGCCATTTTTGTATCTGTAAATATACTCTGATATAATTATACTTTGCGGCATCTGCAGTTGGTGGTAATGTTGCCAAATTCACTGCCCTTTTCTTAACTACTGCCTTTGTAAAAGAAATATATCTAGATTCATTAATATCTCTGACTTTTTGTGAAACATTATAATTATTCAATAAACATATAAGTTACGTCCACTTTTGAGGATAATTTCATGTGACTAAAAACTTGTTTAGCTGTGAAAAAACTTGTACAGCTGCCGTAAGTTCTGGGGTTTTCTTGCTTTCTATTTCAAAGGACTTAAAAATACTGGTTTTTCCTTTATTATGAAAACACGAAGTTGTGTCACACCCTGTCATTGCATGCATAAATGAGATGTTTTCTTTACAGAACGCATATTTGTTGAAACTGTTAGAAGAAAAAACTTTTCTTTCATTTTTGCCTTTCCCCAGTTTAAGGTAATAGATAGTCTTCGTTTTGGGAGTTAATGCTGTCAACAAAACTAGAATATCTATGTCATCTGTGACTACGACTACATTTTTGAAATAGTGTTCTATTGCGGTTTTAATAATCAGTAAGTCAGCATCATCAATATCTTGTTTAACAAGTATATTTTCTTTTGCTAAGTAATTTGCTAACATTGAAATCAAACGCTTCTTATTCGAAAGAAATTTGTCTTGAGTCGTTGTAGCATTCATGTTTTCAGTAAAAAAGCATCACAACATTTCTTATTGTTTGAACGACGAATTCGTTCTACAGGTTTAGTGCTTCGACTGTTATTAGCATACACATCGAAAACAACTATAACGTCCGAACCGAAATGACTTTGTACATATGTTACATATTTGTTTAAAATGCATTGAAATGAATCATTTTGATTCCACTGAACACGATGAAGGAGCATATTATCATCATACCATCAATGACATATGTATAATTATTGGTGTCCAGTTGCACGTAATCATTAACAAATAATTCAAACAATGTTGATTTTTGAGTTTTTCGAAAACATCCTTCATGAAATAACGACATTGGACAAGGTGCCAGTTCAAATTGAAGATAATTTTTAACTCATCGTCGGATTGTTTTGTTACACAAATCCGTTGGAAAAGTGAATTAGGATCTATAGGAACGATATTTTCATCGGAAAGGTGTATAGAAGTACTTACTGATGAAAGAGGTAGAACTCGATCTTTCCGCTTAATTTTGAGATTCGAAAAACTTGTATTAATAATTTTTTCCACACTACTTTTACCAATATTTTCAGCATTATGACAACTGATACTCTGCCCTCCAGTTAAACCTGTAGCTATAGATATTAGTCGTTTATTATATAAAAAAGGTTTGTGCGAAGAAAACCACTTCAAAAGTATATTAATGTCTGCGTTATCCCTAATTGTTCGAGAATCAGTAGCATCAATATGTTGTTCCGAAGATGAAAATTTAACGTTGCAAAATAACTCAACTTGTTCACATATATCATGTGAGTATGGTATACTAATAATCCACCTATTTTCTATGCTTTCGGTAAATCCTCGTTGAACTAGACCTCCAGTGCTTTTCATTATTCTCATTAAATCTTGTTCTATAGTCATATCGGTATAATTGCCAGACCAGAATTTGTCTATGCGCCTCACTGTACAAAATCCTTTCTGTATAAAATTCTGGTATTCTTGTATTGTAGGATCATGTTGAGTACCTTCTTGTGCATGTAATATATACTTTTCATCCATTTAATTTATAAAATCTTCCATTTTTTGAATATACAAATGCGCAGATTTTGGGTAATTAATGTGGCCACATGCATGAAAATACGATAACATTTGCTTAATAATATTCAATTGCAACTTGAAATTTCCCATTTTTTCAGATCTCATAAAGCTTTTTGCAATTGCTACCATACGAACATATTGAATTCACAATTTTGCCGTACTTCCTCTTCTTTCTATTTCTAAAATTTTTTCAAAGAACTTCTTATTTATCGCATTCAGAATAGAATTTTCTTCTATATTATTATATACTGGCGGATCATTTTCAAAAATTTCCAGAATCTTCGTTATGCATTCTGTTTCTTCATCTCAATATATTATTTCGCTCAAAATCTTTTGACATAGTGCTACATATACTAGGATATGTCCTCTTAAACTTCTGGCATAAGCATGACCCGTCATAATTTTATAAACTGAATGTTCTGCAAACACAAAACTGTGTTTGTAAACATTAAGAGTTTCCCAAATATTCATTTTTTGACCTTTTTGTATGTTTTTAATTAATTTTATATTTTCAATGTTTGGAAATTGGTGGTTATTATTTAGACAATGTGTGGCTAAATTAGATTTATAAATATTTGGTTTTAAATATGGATTGCGTTGTTGAAGGAATCTATCAAGCAGTTTTTTCTTTGTTTGGGCCACGTAAAATTTATTGCAATCTGGACATTCTATTTTATATATTCTATTATATAACACAATAACAATAACTTATTAATTAAAGAACAAACCCAAATAAAAATAAAACAAGACGATCTATTTAAAATTATAAATTTACTAAAAAATAAAAATGAATAAAACACAAACAACAAATATTTCAAATATAACCGAGAAAACAGTTGCTGAAGAAAATAAACATTAAAATAATCGTTAAATAATCGACCTAAATCGATTATCAGTTACTTTACATTAAAATCGATAAAAATTCGATTATTCGTTAATTTTTATATTAACAGAATTATTTCGATTGTTATTAATTTACTTACAAACCTCTGATGATACTGATATTTTTCAGTGAAACGTGCGTCAGGTGTTAAAAAAAATATACGAAATTACACTACTTGCAGAAGAAACAAATTGAATAACATCACAAATTATATAATTACTGCAAGAAACGTTGTTACCTATATAGAAAATGGTGGATCTAAACACCATACAAGGTGATGTAACTCATTCCTATAACCAATTTATTAAACGTAAAGAGCTATTAATTAATTGTTTTGGTAACATATATTTAACAAAAAATGCCTACAGCTTCATATTTTTCCAAAATACACAAAAATAATAGTAAAAAACAACAATAACAATAACTTAAACAAATATATTACTCAAGCCCAATATACATGGATTAAAGACGAAATATCAAATAATTACAGAAAAATCGACTACATTAATAAACAATTAATTTACATCTTCTTTTAGCCAACACAAATGATTATCATACATGGAATAATACATATATTAATATGCTTAAAATACTAAATAAACACAAAACAAATAAATTTAACACAATCAATAAAAAACTTAAAAATCTACTAATAAGTAGTAAACCTAAAGAAGATAACCAACATTTACACACATTAAATAATTACCATACTTTTTACCCAAAATTCGTAAATTTATCTAATATTAAATTCACGGAAAACGAAACAGCTACACTAGAAACATCAAACAAAACAAATCTCAAAAATGTAAACAAACATGTAATAGAAAATATCATAGTCGAAACTGAAAACGCAATTAATAATATAGAACAAGAAAAGCAAGATAAAATAAGAATAGAAGCCTCAATGGAAATAATAAAATTTATCAGAAAATATAATAACCAAAATCGTCATATTAAAAATAAAAATAAACAAAATAACACCATTAAACATAAAACACAAACTAGCGACTAATAACCTCACTTTAACCAAAGCTGATAAGAGTAATAGTACAATAATAAGTTCTCAAAAAGATTTAGACGATAAAACAGAAGAATTTATAGTTAATAATAATTGCATAACATTAAATAAAGATCCCACAAACAAATATCAAACATAAATAACAAATATACTAAAAAATTGTACCCAAATCATAAATCCTAAAGACTCCTGTAAATATAAAATTGATAATCCTTGTGCACCAAAATTAAATTCTTTAATAAAATTACACAAAATCAATAAACCTATCAGACCTTTAATGAACGCTAGAACCGCAACAAATTATAAAATATCAAAATTACTAACACAAATCTTAAAACATAAAATTGAACTTCCAGCAAAATACAATATAAAAAATAGTATCGAACTCATGGAACATTCAATATCGAACTGCGTTAATTCAATATCTGTATGGCGCATGTACCAGCTGTCCTTGCTCTCCCTAAAATTCTTCAACTTTCAGGGTCTGTTCTTTTTATGCCCATGCACGGATATAAATTCTCAATTTGTAGAAGAGAAACTTCAAATAATGTAGTTTTACGTACAATAGTTACATTTCAATATTTTTTTTTAGTTTTTAACTATTAATATTAATACGCGCAATGGACATATTTTTACATTTATTAATAAAAGTTAAATTTATTTAAATTTAACTAAATTTTAACAATTCTTTACACCGCAGTCTTACAGAAGACACTTTGACCAATACATGTCATAATTTTGTTAAAATATATTTATTTTGAAAATTTCTGTAGAAATTTTAAGTTAAGAAAATGATGTATACTTGCGAACTCAAAAAAATTATAAATTTTAAAACTCGCTCATTTTATGCCAATAAATCAATACTAATTTTTATTATTTTTTTCAAAGACCTGTATATGTAAAGTTCATATTGTGAAGTTTTTTTAAATGTAAATACATTTGTAATAAATTATTAATATGTTTATGCATTAGTTGAAAAAAATAAAAAACAAACTTTATTACTTTACAAAAGTTATTAGCCTACTTTATTTTAAGTATTTATTAATACTTTATTTTCTTTTCATTTTATGTAAAAGTACAAACATTTAGCTTTAAATGCTTTTTGATTTTTGTCTCTACGACTATTATAACGGATTTTATTAAAATTTGTATGTTGCAATGTAAGAAAAAATTAGCCTTCCCGCTCATCGGGGCGGACTCCAACAATCAATTTTTTTCTAATATTTCAATTCCATTTTTCTCACAAAATATTGGCCTGACAAAAAAAAATGATAAATAGCTTTTTGTAGACAATTTAATGCTCTTTAATTTTTGTAATTTGTCTTGTTTTCGTAAATTTGTTATTTTTCAAGATAATTGAAAAAACTAATTTTTTGAACTTTCCCCGTCCTCTTTTTCGAAAAACCGCGATGGAATTTACGTAAATTTTTTTTAAATTGTTTCTCACCCTTTTATCTAGCCTTATGCAAAAAATCTCGTAGAACCCACTTAATTTGAATTTTTTTTCCTTCAGTGACTGTACTATATGTACAATAAGTAGAGCATATGTTGTCATTCCTTAATACAGTGTTTTTTGTTTTTCCATTAACCATAAATATTTGTATTTTTCATTTTGTATATGCTGTTGTTTTTTCCAATTTGTCAACTTAAAAACGTTAGGTTTTTTATTTTAAGTGTTACTCTGTTATAAGCATTGTATTACACGTTTAATGTTATGTTTTCTCAACCACAGCTTTTATTTATTTTACCAGTAAACTAAAAACCCAAAACCATTATTACCTAACCTCCCAAATAAAAACAACACGTATTTTTGCTTTACATTAAGAAATAGGGCAATTTACAATTAGTACACTTCTTCTTTTCCACACCGTAATATATCGATACAATCGCATATTAAAAACATCGAAATGTATTGCGGGTACTCATACAGTTCCAATCATTTACTTCAATTCGGTTTGATAATTCCTAAAAAAAATAAAGAATTTTGTCAAAGTGAAATAAAATGTTTCCATAGAAACTACTTCTTTGTTGTCAATAACGTAGTACACATATAAAACTTATAAAAAATTATCTCCTCCCTCATCAACTACTATTTTAATTTATATAAAATTATCCCCTTCCCCTTCAACTACCCTTTTCATTTATAGACATTTCATCTACCTTTCTACAGTGGATTATTATGACCTTCTTTTAAGGATACTTTATTTATCAAAATTAAGCACTTTACTCTTGTTAAAACGTAAAACGTTGCAGGTAAACTACCCCTTTCCCTTAACCGATCTTCATCAAAAGCAATAGGCCTCGAGTCCTCTACAATTCATGGCTGTATGCACAAAATTATTTGATTCTGTTTGAATTTGCGGCAGTCATCGTTCATCATGAAAAAATGTCTTGTTGCAACATAAAATGTAGCAGGTAAACTACCCCTTTCCCTTAACCGATCTTTACCAAAATCAGCAGGGTTCATTCCTTTTCAATTCAGGAACGTACACAAATTGATCTGTTTGAATGTGCGGCAGTTATCGTTCGTCATCGAAAAAATTACCGTTGTTAAAACATAAAATGTTGCAGGTAAACTACCCTTTTCTCTTAACCGATCTTCACAAAAATTAACAGACCTTGAGTTGTCTATAATTCAGGAAGGTATGCAAAACATTATTTGATTATGTTTGAATTTGCGGCTCTTATCGTTTGCCATAGAAAAAAATCTACACACACACCACACACTTTTCGAAAAATGACTTTTTTCATGTTTTGAGGGTAGTACAATCAGAATCTGAAATTATCTCGAACACGAGTTTTTGTCCCATCACCATACTTCCATTTCCTTATGGAACATGGAAGTAAATGACTATTTTTCATGTTTTTTGGGTAGTACAATCAGAATCTGCCGTTATCTCGAACACGTATTTTTCGCAATGACATACTTCCATTTCCTTATGGAACATGGAAGTAAAACGTGTTCCATAAGGAAATGGAAGTATTGTCACGTCGAAAAAAATCGGCTTCGAGACAACCGCAGATTCTGACTGTACTACCATCAAAACATGAAAATATCGGTATGCAGAACCATACATGACTTCCATGTTCTAAGATTTATATTTAAAATCATTTACGAATGAAATGTTTCCATAGAAACTACTTCTTTCCATTTATTGCTTCAGCCTTAACCAAAGTACTGTGGTCACTAACGTATACCACCACACGTTATCGCACTCGATTTTTACTGATGATGGCAGTCGACGGCACTGCCGAAACGTCTGGTTTTGCAGAAAACATTGGACTACGGCCAAACAGCCCGGGAAGGAATTTTAACAACAAACTACTACTTTGTTGCCGATAACGTAGTACACATAAAAATTATCCCCTCCCCCTTCAACTACAATTTTCATTTATAGAAAATTACCCCCACCCCGTTCAACTAGCCTCTTCATTTATAGATATTTCGTCTACGTTTCTACAGTGGATTATTAAGATCTTCTTATCAGGATATTTTATTTATCAAAATTAAGTACTTTACTCTTGTTACAACAAAAAATGTTTCCGGTAAACTACCCTTCCCCGTAACCGATCTTCACCAAAATCAATAGGCCTTGGAGTCTCCTACAACTCAGGCCATATGTAAAAAACTATTTGATTCTGTTTGAATTTAGGGCAGTTACCGTTCGTCATGAAAAAATTTCTCTTGTTACACCATAAAATGTTGCAGGTAAACTACCCATTTCCCTTAACCAATCTTTACCAAAATCAACAGACCTTGAGTTCTCTACAATTTATGGATGTATGCAAAAACTTATTTGATTCTGTTTGAAATTACGGCAGTTATCGTTCATGAAAAAATTTCTCTTGTTACAACATAAAATGTTGCAGGTAAACTACCCCTTTCTCTTAACTGATCTTCAGCAAAATCAATAGGTCTTGAGTCCTCTACAATTCAGGGATGCATGCAAAACATTATTTGATTCTGTCTGAATGTGCGGCAGTTATCGTTTGCCATAGAAAAAAAATCTACAGACACACAGACAGACAAACACAGAGACACTTTTCGAAAAATGACTTTTTTTCATGTTTTGAGGGTAGTACAATCAGAATCTGCAATTATCTCGAACACGATTTTTTTTTGCCATCACCATACTTCCATTTCCTTATGGAACATGGAAGTAAAAAGTCATTTTTCGAAAAGTGTCTGTGTGTAGAATTTTTTCTATGGCAAACGATAACAGCCGCAAATTCAAACAGAATCAAATAATTTTTTGCATACAGCCCTGAATTGTAGAGGACTCAATTCCTATTGTTTTTGGTGAAGATCGGTTAAGGGAAAGGGGTAGGTTACCTGCAACTTTTTACGTTTTAACAAGAGTAAAGTTCTTAATTTTGATAAATAAAGTATCCTGAAAAGAAGGTCATAATCATCCACTGTAGAAAGGCACATGAAATATCTATAACTGAAAAGGGTAGTTGAAGGGAGGAGGAGGTAATTTTTTTTATATATTAAAATGGTAGCTGATGAGGGAGGAGGAACATTTTTATAAGTTTTATATGTGTACTAAGTTATTGACAACATAGAAGTAGTTTCTATGGAAACATTTCATTTCACTTTAACAAAATTCTATATTTTTCATTTTAATTTAAATCACGTATGAGTGAAAATATATCGTTCCTGGCAGGCAAGCATATCTCAATTATGTAATGTTTATTTCCAAAGTTTTATTATTGTGATTACACCAAAAAAATGCCGGCAGGACACACACACACACACACACACACACACACACACACACACACACACACACACACACGAAATTCGCGTTATTTCTGGCCTCAGTCATGTTTATTTTATTATGTATGCAAGTCGGAAGCCGGAAAGGTGGACATCGATTTGCTTCCTGTGGATCGCTGGGCAGTTTTGTTGTATAAAGCAATTAATACAATCTGTGTACTTATTGCTATTATGATATGAGAATTATAAATTAATATGTGCATGTATGTATGTACGAAAAATATATAAATATTTTTCTCCTTTGGAAAATTGTTTGCCCCTCCTTGAAAATATTTTGACCTCCCTGATGGGTAGTTATTTTATTTACTAGCCTGTGTGGAATATAGCGTTATGACACGGATCAGAATGGTGGGTGTTAAACAGGAGACACAAACGTATTAAGGAAGAAATGTTTTGCTGAGAAATTTATAATTATTTGGTGAGCAGAATAGTCGTTCAGGAAATCAGAAGACAAATGGAAAGAAAAAAATCAAGACTCGATTTTAAAAAAGAAAAATTACTAGTATAGTATTGACAGGAAAGACTTTGATAACACTATAGCCATCCCTCGGCCCCTCGCAGCGAGAGTCCAATTTCATTACAGGAATCAGATCGCAGCTACCTTTAGCTCTTCGTTCGACCTACAGGCATTTTATCCAAAAGTACAGTTCTTCCTCACGAAGGTTGAGGATAATCTTAATCCACCTGACATGGTGGTACCATTGTAGCTGATACGTAATTTCTTCAGAACTCAAGCATCCACTTATTTAGTTAATATTTAAATGATTTTAAATATAAATTTTAGGACATGGAAGTCATGTATGGATCTCCATACCGATTTTTTAAATGTACTAAAATTTTCACTAAAAAATTCTTGGAAAAACAGTTAATTAAGAGTTTAAGGAATACGAAACCATTTTTTTCATACCTCCAAACTTTGCATTATCACAAAATTTATCAAGAAGTGAATTCGAAGTTGAGTCAATTATAAAATCTCAGAGTAATTAGTTTTAATTTGGATCAAAATTGGCTAGATAAAGATATTCTAAAAATCCTGTGATTTTTACATCGACTTTTCAAAATACGTATTTTTCTTTTTACCCTGAAAGTATAGATCCTATACAAAAAATGGTGTTGTCACATTTTGTTTTTGAGTGGACGAGCACGTTAGGACTGATGAGGTGACTTTGCAAAGAATCCTCGAAAAATTGATCTAGTGTGTTCACTTTAATTTGACATCTAAAAACAACTAAAATAGTGGCAAAAACATTTAAAAAATGCATTGCTATTTGACGTTTACAGTTCGTCATATCTAAACAATTCCTTGGTCATTTTTATGGAACTCGTGTGAAATATTGACTATTAAAAAATATTCTTTTGTGTAAAATAATATTTTTATGAAAAAAGTTATTATAATTATTTTTAATTTAATTTAATTTGTTTAAAAAACATGTTTAAATAATTAAATAAAACTTCTAGAAACTTATTTGGCTTTTACTCGTTATTAAATTATCTTTCAACTGCTACTTACGGCGTCAATTTATCTAACTAAAAGTTTGGCAAAAGCTACTTGAAGGAATACAAATTTCCAAAAATAAATGGCAAAATTTAATTATTGTGAAAAAAATTTAATGTGTCTCTGACAAAATTTAACAGGTACCTAAAAATTAACCTAAATTACCTAAAAATGTAACAGGTATACCGTTATACCTGTATGATCCCAGGAGGTTTGTATTATGAGAAACACGTATTTGAAAATTTTCTCAAAATGTTTGATAGTTGAATAAAATATTTGTTTTCTCAAGTAACAGAAAATAGGTGCATTTTGAGACACTTTTTACAATACTTCAATTGAAGGTAATGAAATTTTCTTTTTAATTTTAAGCTACAGGTAATTAAAGATGGCTGTGACTCGTTAATAATTTCAAATAATTGTTAACGAAATAATTGTGAACAAGATACCACGAAATTTTTTTTTGGTATGTTGGAAGATGTCCTATTTTTGGCGGATAATGTATATATTATATTGAAAAAAAAAGTAATGAAAGACACTACACGAATGCTAGTTGATTCTTGTTAAAATATTTTAAATTATTAAGTTCAAAACTACTTGAGAAAAATACAACAAAACAGTGTGCGCACGCGCGTGTGTGAGTACGTCATCTATGCGTTTGAATGTTCGGCTGTAGAAAGTGAATTTATAGCCTAGGTAAATTAGAGACGATTATCATTTCACAGGATAAACAAATTTTTAATCTTCGTATTGTTTAAATTAGCAGCCATCCTTACTATTTCTTTTATGAATTTGCTAACTGCTATAATTTTTATTGTTCGACTAAGCTTTTCGTCATCGCTGACATCATCAGGTCTTAAACAACCCTGATGATGTTGTTTAAAGACCTGATGATGTCAGCGATGACGAAAAGCTTAGTCGAACAATAAAAATTATAGCAGTTAGCAAATTCATAAAAGAAATAGCAAATTTTTATTGTTGGCATATACTGAAGGCAACGTACTTTCATCGTACTGAAAGTTCAGCAAAACATTCGTCGGACAACATCCTCAAAATAGGGATTAAGAGGAAATTAAGTATGCACTTTATAAAAATTTATCAAAAACTCAAATTTTAAACAAAGGTAATAGCTGATAATTTGAAAAGTGTCATCTTCGATTTGGATACAAAATAACCGAGATAATGATGTTCGAATAACGTGGTATTCCCTCAAAATCATTACCAACGCCGCAAATGTGGCTATTACCATGGCGTATTCTGCCTAAATAAAATTCAGTAGTAGACGACGACTCCGTATCTACCATATAGATATGTCTGTGAACAATTACGACAAATTCTGAAAGTCATAATACAACTCTCCTTATGCTTTCCTTATTAAGAAATTTGAACCAAATCTTTAGGCTATTGATTGTTTTTAGATAGGACTGAAATAATTTACCTGGACTAAGATGAAGCTTCAAACCACAGACGTATTAGACTAGAGGAGTCTTCCTGTAAGGAGAAGGTGTCTGGGCGATAAAGAGAAAGGCAGATTAATAGATTCTGCTTCGTTATGTGGCTCGTACGGCGCAAATAAGCTGATATACTTACTCGTTTGAGTTAGGAAAGACGGGTTGCTTTAATAAAATATGTCAGCATAATACAATTTGGCTTTCTCAAGAAGAAAGGTACAGATGATGCTATAGCCCTACTTAGCAAATTTATTTATGAAAATCTAAGTATTAGCATACCAACTGTTGTAACTTTTTTGGACTACTCCAAAGCTTTTGACACTGTCGATCATGGCATACTTATATCCAAATTACAGAATATGGGAATAAGAGGTGTAAGCTTATCCCTGATAGCCAGTTATTTACATGACAGGACACAAGTTGTAAAGGTGAATGGGGCTAGAAGTCAGCCTATTAAAACAAATGTTGGAGTGCCCCAGGGCTCTATATTAGGACCTTTATTGTTTATTTTATATATCAATGACTTACTAGTGTTACAAGATGTATTAATAGCATATGCTGATGATACAGCAGTACCAATGAAAGCAAAGACATGGCCTGAACTTGCTACAGATATGTCAACTAAATTAGATATTATATACTCTTGGCTCTATCACAATAAACTAGTACTCAACATAAGCAAGTCTGTTTTTATCACCTTTGGAAATTATAGAGACTCTGTTCCGCATGACTTTGAAATTAAGATAAATGGTCAAAAATTGAAAAGAGTTAAATCTAGTAAATATCTAGGAATAACATATGACTTTAACATGAAGTGGGATGTACATGTGGCTAAAATTGTAAAAAAAACCAAATACTTAGTCTACGTTTTTTACAGACTTATTAAATTTTACAGAATAGTATTTATCATAGTACCGTATATTTTTTTGTCAATTTACTAGGTAGTTCTCATTGTCGAATTGGATCACTCAGAATACCTAGCTGCGGTATAAACACCCAGTTTTAGGTAAATTAGAATGTTCGTACTCAGTTCTCAGTTAAAGAGAGAGATGAATAAAAGGAAATGACCCAAAAATTTTAAAAGCCTTGTCCCCGTAAAAATACGGTCCCACAAGTCGAATTAAATAATTACGCTAATCAATTACGTAAGCACGAACACTTTTGTGGTATGCTTCGTCTTGTGAGCACGAAATTGCTTCGTGTAAACATTGCTAGTTGTATGGTGGTTGAGCGATGGTTGGTTCACATTTTCATCATGGTTTCTGAGATTACGTACTCTTGGCGAGTTTGAAGTGAATAGCCTTTGGGTAGCCCTCAAATGTTTATTCATCGCGCACTGCATTCAACTGGATTTACGATATTTATAATGCCAGTAGTTATTCAATACAAATTTTTAAAAATGTTATAATAAAGAGTTTTTGCTTGCTATTGGAATCTTATACACATGTGCATATTGTAGTAGACGGTTTTTCGATTAGTATTTAATCATTTTGGGGACTTTTAAATTTACAGTCGTTTTACCATTTCGAAAACAAATCAATAATTAACATCTTGAAACATGTCAGCCTCTACCCGTGAACTAATGATAATATCTTTATTGCCATTATTAAAAGTTTACAATATTCATTACATTCACAGCAATGGGGATTACTTCCTCGCCACAAAATGTGAACAGTTACAACTCAAGTTTTATTAAGGTCACTGTTATATATTTCACTCAACTATAGCAATCATAGCAATTATAGCAATCATTCACCAATTTTTGTCACATATTCATTGTGGAGTCATTGAAACCTTATACACACTATACTAAATGCATATACTAAAAGTATATTAAAAAATAGACCCTTAACATTTCAAATTTAATCCTTATTACCTGAATTACCTGAAACATTAATTTACATCAAATATTACGATTAAGATATATTATTAACAATATAAAATGACTAACATAATACCTGGCAGTTATGACAATTTTCAGTAATGACAAAATCATGAACACTTTCACATCACAACTAAACCTACGCATACTCTTTGCAAATAAAATTAACAAATTAAATTTCCTACTGTTGATGATACCATATCATGAGGTTATCTTTTAACGATCTGCAGGATGACAGGGTATTCAACTGACTTTTTATTTATTAGCCTAGATTTCAAATCTTTAAGTAACATCGTTTTATTTATTATAATTTTTGTTAGTAGGAAAACGATTATAAATGTAGGGTACCAAACATAAATAAACTAATTATATATTTCCTTTTTAGCAAAGGGGATCAAAAGAGTTTTTATTTTCACACCTTAATTGTCGAACGTTCATTTTTTCATAAACTGTAGTTCTACTGAAATATACGTTATGACTTTAAACACATAAAAATGTCTTAAAGGTAAATAATTAATTTGCTGAAACAAAGGAAATGAAGTATGCCTTACCTTTTGTCCTTGCGCAATTCTACTATATATTTTTTTTACGGTTAATTCACGATTCCCATATAATACATCGCACCTTGAAACGTAGAGGGCCACAAGTGCTAAAAGACACATTTGCGGGAAATCGAGTTTTAAGTTCAAATGGTTGTTAAAAATTGATAAGCGCATATTCATAAAACACTTTTTTTTCTTTTTAATAAAATTCAATTCCCTTAATACTGTTATAAAAATTTCCTGTTTTCCTATGACATATAATTGTTTTTTTGCACTTATGGCCGTCTACAACAAAAAATATATTCAAGAACTGAAATCTGTTTTTATTGAAAACAGCCATAAGTGCTACCAAAATAGTAGCACTATTAAAAATTTTTAAATTATAGTTGTTAAAATTTATTTTTATTGTTATTTTTAAACATATTTTAATAACTGAAACATAGTAAACAGAATTTATTACAAGAGGCATAATTAAGTAACTACTGAAAGTAATGAACAAAATACAATAAACATAATCAAAAGTGTTAATTTTATTACTAACAAGTCTATATTCTTTTAATAATGATAATAAGGTTAAAAATACATAAAACATATATTTTGAATATGAAAATGATTTCAATCCTTACAAAATGCTGAATAAACTTGCAGGTCACGTTCATCTGAATCTACATCTTTTTTTCATTTGATGGCATAAGGGTTGTATTTTCATACAATGAGTTATAAATTGCTCCTTATAACTCCACTTTGGCAGAGAGGTATTAAATCTCATTTCTTGCCATCAGTTATTTCTGTTGGATAAGTAATTGCATAATTCAATTTTGGTAATGAAGGCTTGTTTCTTGTATTTTTGTGTGTGTATATTTTCTTATTCTCTTCGCCAAAGGGTGTTTTGTAGAAAAATTGAAGAGGATTTTCTTTCTCTGCTCTGATTTCTCTTATGGCAAGCCAAGAAACTTTCTCATTATTTTTGCTTACTGTAAAGGTTTTCCAAAAAATTTCGAAAATTTTTGAAATCCATGAAGTCTGGTGTATCCATTTCTGTCACTTTAAAAGGACTGCCTTTCTTTTCAGCTTTTTGGATTATGGTTGCCCAGTGTCCAGATACTTATGTAGGTCGACTTTTTAGGACTAGTTTTCTTTGTTTAATTAATTCAAACGGTCTCTTTCATTCTGGTTGTGACCAGTGTAACACATTAAATAAATATTGAATTTGTTATTTGTTGTTTGTTTGTGAAAAAAAATTTTGTTTATTATTTATTTATTTTTTTTATTTTATTTTTTTTATTAAAATTAATTTAAAATGTCTTGTGGTGTTCCGAACTTCTTATTATTGGTTTTAAAAGAATTAAATCCTTTTCTGTATTTTGAAATTCCTTCACCAGTTAATAGGATTGTCTCCAAGAACAATCGATTCGTGAACTTTCCTTATTTATAAGTTATCTTCCTTCTAAGTGGTGAAATTCTGGTAGTTATTGCTCAATTAAAATAATATATTATACTAGTTATTATGTAGGAATAAATAATATTCAATTTTATAATCTTCCAAGGAATTTTATTAACAAATGGTTATATAATCGATTTTCTATCGATTGATTAATCGACTCTCTCAGGGTATATCAATAGTGTGTACAATTATTTAGTATCGGGTTCTTTTAACAGTTATTTTATAGATAGTCAGAGAAAAAGGGCAAAGTATGGAAAGTATAACATTACAATATATCAGCTTAAAAATTAAAATACATATATGACATTCAATATATAATAGCAAGTATAGAAATGTTCGAACCGTTCAGCTTCACAGGCAGTGTCGCGTTGGATTGTGGGAAGTCAAAATGGCCGCTCCTTGTTCAGATTTCAGACGAATGCACCTCGCGGGTTCTGCTTCCAATAAAGGCTGCTTTTCCTGTGATTTCTCGTTCCTGCTGTTGCGATTATTCCTTCTTGTGTTGGTGGAGTGTTCCTGGTTAAGTGTTAGTGGTCCACTTCGATAAAATGTGTTGTAAAAGTTATGTTTCACTTTCGTCAATTGGGTCGATAATTGCGCTGTTTGTTTCGTTGTGTGGAATTAATGTTTAAATAGTTTAAATTGTGTATTCACTGTGCTCTGTTCTTGTTTGAAGTTAATTTAATGTTTGTAGGTGTTCGTTTCACTGAATTTACGGTTTAGATGTAATTTTACAAAACTCACGTTTTTCGCATCAGACTAGGCTTATTGAATATACGCCATTGATGTCTTCACTATAGGTTAATAATTGCTTAAGAGCTCGTGTCAAGTGTACCTCACAACGTCTAATAATGAACTAACTAACTTCCTTCGTCTTGTCCTAAAGTCTTAGCCAAATTAATATTAGCAACCCATTGTTTCAAAATTATTTTACATCCTCTACATGTGGAATTTTTACATTATATAACTGAATATATTTTTGCTATTATTTAAATTTATTAATTACTAAATACATAATCTTCTTCTTCAGTTGATCCTGCTTGATTTGATACCAAATAAGATAGTTTTATTAAGTTTTTGATCTAAAATGCTATATTTACTTCATTTTGAAAATTGTAAGTTTTAAAATTCACTTCCTGTCCTTTTCAAAAATGTTGCCATTTTACATGTTATATTAATGATTGTATTAAATCTCAGATTGACATAAAAGGTTTATCTTCCCTTAATTTCTTGCAATTTGATTAATTGGTTATCTTTTTAAATATTATACATTAATATGTGACTCCCCTCTTTCAATTTTCAGTTTTTACATTTGCATTTTTAACAATAATTCTCACTATCTTTTTACAAAATCTTTCTTACTTATAGTTCCAGTTACATGACTCTATGACTGATTTACCTTATATAAATTCCATCAGTTTAATTATTTTCCTGTACTTAATTCCTTAATTTTAATGCTGTTTTGTTTTACTATTTGGCCTAGATTTTTAACAGTTTTTACATACAAAGTTTTTAAATAATACATTTTGTTTATACCCTCTCTGACTTTCTATTCTAATATGACATTAATTAACATTTTCTTATTTTAACAAAAGAACAATTAGTATATAATTTATACTCTTAATTCATAACACATAATTGAAATTAACAATGGTCTTTCAAACTCAGACATTTTATACTTAATTATTATTAAAACATAATAAACATTTTCATAATAAAAGTTTTATACTAAAAGGATTGTACTCTCAGACATTTTTTCCTTGAGCTATTTAAACTTATTCTAAATATACAAAACATATCTGTCCTTCCATCATCTACACTATTTCTTACACCTAGTTTTATTTTCAGTTTTAACTGTTTTTTGTTTGATTTTGGGGTAATAATTCTTTGTCACTTCACTTTTTATATGGCCTGCTCTTGTTTTATCTACTGTCATTCTAATGAATGTTGTATATAAAGAGTGGCAGTTATTATTTAGAAACACTTGTATTATCTGTCATGATAAAACTTTATTTAATATTATTCATGGACACAATATAAACACTTCAAAGTTGTATTATTTCACAATTTACTCAGTTTATGAACTTCAATATTGACACATAAGGTTTATTTATTATAACACAAAAACTTGCACTGATCCCCTTTTTATTCTTTGATTTTATTTCTAATTATTTTTATAGTCTTTTTAAAATCAAGAAATCCATTTATAGAGGATAATGAAGGTTTGTTTTTTGCATTATATAATTATTTCACATTGGTTCACTGCCAATTCTACTTTATACACTTTTGGCTTACATTTATTTTACATAGTTTTCTAAATTTGGGATCTTGTTATACTTTCATTTGTTATTTTTTTTTATTACTTTCTTTTGGGGTTTGGGTGTTTGTTCCTTATAAGAGCACTCCTTCTTCTTGTGGATGCTGTCTTGTTCTGGTTTCTTCTTTAATTTCTCCTATCCTCCTTGTTTCTTATTGTGGATGTTGTCATGTTTGGGTTTCTTCCTTACTTACTCCTATCCTACCTGGGTATTACCTTTTTATTTCTTAGTTTTGAAGTTTATATTTATTACTCATCACTCTTTGTAATATTGATTTTAATGAAACTCTTTCTTCAATCTATGATTGTGCTTTACGGTGGTTCTTAATTAATTTTTTATACTGCTTTCTTGGATTTAAATGTTTTTATTTTATTTTATGATCATTCTCTCCATTCAGAACTATGGGCATTATCTGTCATGCTACACCAGTTACTAAAAATTTATATGCAATGCTTGAAATATTACAAGCAAAACTGCATACATGTATAAAGCAATCATGTGTTTATTCTTTGTTGTCCTCTACAGTTGCCGTAGTTAATGGCAACCATCTCTCCTTTGCATTCATTTTGTAAAAACTGAAAAACACATGAACCGATTTCATTCGAACTTCTTTTGCCAGCACCCTCATGTCAAACATAGCAATGTCCTGTACTTTTCCCAATATCGTAAACTGTAAAATTCAGAACTGACAGCCGCCATTTATAATATACAACAAAAACGTTATCAGAACGATTTGGGAGGACTGCCTGTAAATCATAGCATGCTGTGATTCTTTTCCTTTGCAAGCGCTGCATTTTGGCCTTTTCACCTCTGCTTAATTTAACTTCTTTATGATTTTTGTACTCAAATTGTAGACATTCTTTTACATGAACTTTTACATTTATCACAGAATAAACACTGCTCTTTTCTAGTGGAAAAAGCTAATCTTAAATTCTATCAAGAAAATGTTGCTGCAGGCTGAGTAATTTCCATATCTTTTTTGTTTGTTCCTGCCACTCCTTTACATAATTTCTGTGTAGATATCCTACTGTTTTTCCACCACTAACATATCTCTACTTGTTTGTTTATGCAGGTAAAGAGACTCGATTCGTGGTATAGAATTAATATGTTTTCGAACATATTATATATTAAGTGTGGACTATAGTGTAGTTTAGTTGTTGCGTTTGCCAATTTCATCTTTGAAAATTCCATCTGTTGTCTTCTTGATAATATTCCGTATCATTTTGTCTGCTAATTTTAATGAATCTATGAAGAATTTTTTACAAACAAGGTATATTCCTCCATCTGCTTTAAAGTGGTACTCATTACTTATATTTCTTGTAGTGCCTTTTATAACTCTCCGATATTGAGGTCTCGATCTGTTCATACAGGTAGCTATATATTATCATTGTTTGCTAATCTCTACAAGCTTCTAAAAAATGTTAAAAATCTGAGCACGTTGGTCATTTTGAATTTGCTTACATTTATAATGGCAATTCCCCTGGCAATCTGTTCTCATTACCATTTCTTGTACATGGTTACCCTTTGAGTCTATGTATGTCTCACCTTATTCCTTTTCATTTTGGCTGCATTTCTCTTCCATTCACTTTCCCCTACTTTTAGTTTTTGTTCTCTTGTTGTCTGTTAATCTTGCACTGCGTTATAACACTTGAAGCAAGATTGTTTTAGAAATATTAAATAAAATTTACCTCAGTTCTTTCATTTAACTTCACCTGAATCAGCAATGTTCTGTCTGAAAACATTCTGTAAAACTCAACATAACCCAACAAAATAATCATTAACGTATTCATATGTTATAGTAATGAAATGTGAAAGCTACAGAACAAGGCAGTAAAGGGAACAAATGCTGTCAGCTTAAGAAACTAAAACTATGCTACTCTCATACATGGCCACAACTGCAGTTATGGCCACCTTCATTTAAAACCTTCGTAAATATAGTTTATTTTTTTAATACAATACAGCCATAAGTGACAAGCGGCTGTATTGCATTAAAATGTGTGTTCCAGATTTTCAACATCATAAGGACATATTTTTATAGCAACTGTACCTTTGATGATATCACTTATGGCTCTATTGTATTTAATACAGCTCTCTTTAATCGGTTAATATTGTGCCATAACTCAATTTCCAAATTTTTTGCACTTATGGCCCTCTTGCATTCAGCGTGCGACATCATGTGGTCTGCCCCAACAACCAATTCCACATGTTAATTTTGAATGAACTAAAGTGAAATAAATATTTTTAACAATACTCTGTGGAACAAAATAAAATTATCTCTACTTATCGCCTTATATTATTTATTTTGAGTTTTCCACGTGATTTGACTATCCACTGTAACATCTAAAGATTTGTACATATCCACCTGTTTTAATTTGGTACAACCACAATGAATTACGTTGGTCAGTATGCAGTGTTATAGGAACTGGGAAAGACTTTTGTTCTTTTAAATCAAATAATACATACTGTTTTTTGAACATTTTGAAACATTTTATTTTCCACAACCAAAATTAAAATTTTTTAGATCTTGTTACACAGTTGTTCTCAACTACGGTTTTTGAGACATACAGGAAGGCCGTATTATCTGCGAAAGCGGTGGGCTGCCCTATGAAATTTCAAAGCAGAGGTCATTCAAATAAATAATAAGTAGGACTGGCCCGAGAACTGAAACTTGGGGTACATCCCATCTTTCTTCTAGTTCCCCCGTGTAAACTCTTTCAATCCTCACATACCATTTTCCTATTTAAGAGGTGGGACGAAAGCCAATCATATGCTAAACCCTGGTTGGTTTACGGTATCGAAGGCTCCCCCAAAAACCAAAAAAAAACCCACATGCTAACTGACTATCATTAATGGCGAGTAAACTTTAGTCATAAATTGTAACAGTATAGATACAATGTTTAGTCCCTTTTTAAAACCAAACTGTTTGTCAGAAAGAATATTTTTTGTCTCAAAAAATTTAACTAATTTCATTGTTTTTCAAGCAACCTAGACAACACCTAGACTAACGAAATCTGACAAGTGATCGCGTTTGGTTTTTTTTTTCGGTAGGATTACAACAGATTCTTTTAAACAACTGGGAAAATTTAAGTCAAAAATGTTAGACTCACCAAGTGAACTAGTTACTCCACAATTTATTTCAATATGCACTTTAGTACATCCGAACAAATATCGTAACCAGGACCTTTTCGAAGTTTAGAGCTTAAAATAATTGTTTCAATTTCATTAGCAGTAACCGGATTAAGAAATAGTTTTTCGAGCTAGCAGACTCATGTGTATGCTAACTTGAATAACACTGCGGTCGACTCGTTTCCGCACCCCCTAGCGCGATTGTGATATGTTTGTTTTTGAGGACCTATTGTCTCCATTATATGAAAATGTTATCAAAATTCATTTCTGCGGCGAAACGAGTACAGTGATTTAATTCCATTTGCTGCAAATATTTACAGACACATACTACGGCAAAGTTTTAAAAAATTCGTACAAAACATTTAACACTGTCAGCGCCCGCACAGCAGAAAATCTTTGTCAGTTTTCTGGTATCGTTTATTTTATTTATATTGTAATTTTGGATGTCATCTTCACTGTTTCATTATTTTGTTAAATTTTGAATGTCTATTAATGTGACCCTTATGTTTCCTTATTGCAGCAAAGTAAATAGCAAGTAACACGTTTGTTTTCTTATACTTTTTGTAGTTTTATTCTCAAAAATCAACTCCCTTCCCCTTAGAATGGATCCGTGCTTGTACCACAAAAACAAAAATCTAAACAGAATACGAAACGTTAGATTTTAGAAAGGTTATAAAGAAGTTAGAAAAGTTAATTATTAGAAAGGTCTGCTTAAGGCTCACAATACAATTTTCTTCAGATGCATAGAACAATAGAACTTTGTTAGAGACTCTTCTCATTTATTTTCATCACAAAACTGTATAATCTTCTTCTACTGGCGTTACAACCCAGTATGGGTTTTTAGCCTCTTCAACGATTTTTCTCCATTCAGCCCTATTATTACAGTTTTCTACATCTTCTGGATTTGTTCAGTGCGCTTTCGACTTCATTAATTTTGCGTAGGCTAGTAACATTGGTTACCAATAAGGAATAAACCAGTATAATTGGTTTTTTTTTTTTAAAGTCGCCGTGAGTATTATGGCTTAGGGTGATATTCTAACAACACAACTTATCTAAGTGACGAAAGAAACTGTACAGGAGAGAAAAAAATAAATATAATTATACATTATGTATAACATAACAATGGTGTACGCAAAACAGGCGTTCTATCTATCAAAACACAGTGTAGCAGAAGAACCCAAAGGAAGGTCAGAAAGCTATAGACTTAACAAAAAAAATCTGTTTAAAATGAGGTTTAAAAAATCCTTACCTGGGAAAACAGGAATTTATTTATACGAAGACAAGAATTTCAAAAGTAATATCTCGCTAAAACACTGAAATACGAGTTCAATTTTTTTTTCAACCTCCGGTGAGTTGGCAAACCTGGTTCTGTTGTCATAGCAACAATCCGATTGTTTATTAATGTTTTTGAGGCTTGTTCTAACGTATAACCACTGGTTTTATAGTTATTTTGTCTATTACTGTGGTGACAACAGTTTAATTATGGCAACTACAATTGAAATTGCCTCCAAGTGTGAGATTCGGTCTGTTATTAGATTTCTTCAAGCTGAAGGTCATAGTGCTGCACAAATTCATCGAAAGTTGTGTAATGTGTATGGAGAAAATGTGATGAGTGATGGTTCAGTTCGGGAATGGTGTCGAAAACTTAAAGAAGGGCGAATTAATGTTCATGATGAAGGACGGCAAGGGAGAAAGTCCGTGGTTACTGATGATGTTGAAAGGGTAGACAGGATGGTTCGAGAGCGTCGTCGTTTCACAATCACTGAACTCTATGCTGATTTTCCTGAAATTTCTAGGTCTGCTCTTTATGATATTCTTACTCAGAAGCTTGGGTATAGAAAACTCTGTGCTCGGTGAGCTCCCAAACAACTCACAGATGTCCACACAAAACCTGCTTCATGAATTTGGTTGGGAAGTCCTTGATCACCCACCTTATAGCACAGACTTGGCACTAAGTGACTACCATTTGTTCAATGACTTGAAAAAGTGGTTAGGTGGGCAGCTGTTTGACTCCAATTATGAATTAAAGTCCAGTGTGGCAGATTGGGTGACTACTCAGGAGCGAACATTCTACAACATGGGCATAGAAAAGTTGGTGCCTCGGTATGATAAGTGCCTCAGCAATGATGGTGACTATGTAGAAAAGTAGTTTACATATATATGAAACTTTTGTATATAATAAAATTATTGATGCCATTCATGTGTCTGTTTATTGGTCTATCGGAGGTTGAAAAAAAAATAGCCCTCGTATAAAACATCTGAACTTTTTTTTTAAACAGTATTAATTATATCAGGTTGTTGACGGGATCGATAACGAGCAATATCCAGCTAACGTATACGCTCTAGTAAAAACGAAATCTAACAGTAAGTATGACAACTAAAACTACGGTTACGAAATAAATAGACTTCAAATAATCAGAATATAATAAAGAAATACACTGCTGTGTCAGTTCATACATCTGGATAGAATATGTACATAAACTTTAAAGGTAAATTAATAAAAAACGTACTAATCTCAGAAACCAACATCGGCGTTATTTAGAGAACTAATATTATTAAAACAATAAAATCTATCCGCTTTAAGCACCTCTTTAAAAATATAAAACATATTCTTTATCTAATACGTTGAAACCAGGAAAAGTCTAATCCGAATATCAAAGGATAGTAGGAAAAAATACTCGGTACATGAAATTACTTCCAAGTTGTGAAGGTTACTCAGAAACAGTAGTACCTGTGGCGGACAAAGGGATGCGATGGTCCGTTTCGGGGCCCATACAGCCTATTCGGTATAGATTCAGCAAAGTTTCACTAGAATCCTTTACCTCTACTTTATCCTATAACTGAAAGGTTCTGTTCGCTTTCGACCAAAGAATGAGATACATCTAACGATGAAACGATTCCGAATTCGTCTTCAGCGAATTTGAGGTAACATTTCATAATCTATATTGGAGCAATCCTAAAACAAACTTCTTAAAATTGGTAACACTGTTGATACTGTGTGGTAAGAGAGGGGGGGAATCCAAATCGTGTAGTGACGTAGTTCAGTAAAATAATCTCCCCTGGCTAATTGGTTCACATTTGTATAATTGGATGCTTGGAGCGAGCATAAGTAAGTGCAGTTAAAACAATTTGCGATTGTTTATTTTATCCCTCATTAAATTTTTCAATTGGCGAATTCCCAATTCGTGTGTTAAGTTTGATTCTTTTCTCTGTGTTCTATTACAAACATATTACTAAAACACAAACTAAATTTAAAATAATACTACTATGAATCTACTACACAACTATATACGACTGAAATTTCAGTGGTAACCATATACAATGGAAAGTAGTACTGCCTGTATAGGAAAATCTACGTAACATTATGCTTACGTTATAAGAACGACATTTTACGTATATACACGTTGTACTCGTACTTAGTAAATTAAAATTTTGCTACAAGCCACATTCACTTAAACAACACACTGTAACGGTTCTAAACACAAAATAAGATACCACGCAAAATAAAAACACAACATAATTATTTTACTATCACTTATAAAATAATAACATAATCCAGGTGCCTAAATAAATATGAATAGTGATATCACTAATATAAGTAGTGGTCAGACTGCGAAAGTAAGACAGTTATTGTTGTCACTAGAATTGAATTTTGCGCGAAACACATTATTTTTAGTGATCGAACCAGATACATGTCCTAATTTGCTGGTTTTTGGTATAGAGGAAAATCAGTCGAGATTTCAATTTGTCTTACTTTTTCTCGATGTCTTGAAAGACTGAAACTGATGTATGTCGAAAGCAATTCTACCGGAAAATGGCTTGGGCATTCAATTTTGTAGTTTAGAATGCTGTCTAAAGATAAACCGTAAAGATCTGTGGTGTGCTTACTTCGTGTGTGAATCTTTGTGGAGTACATTCTTTTGCATGTGTTCCTCCAAGTTTAACCAGTTTTGGTACCCTACAGGGATTATATTAATTCTTTTCGATTTATACGTGCAGATGAGAGATGCTCTTGCAAACCTGGAAAATGTTCAAAAATATAGTTTGGTACCCACTGGAGTACCCATCATGGTTCTGTAAAAGTCGTAACAGACAGCACAGAACAACTGCTTAAACATTAGAAGTAATATGTTATACCCCGAAAAAAAAAATTGGATATTACCGCAAACGCAACTTAACATTTTTAAGTAATTAGAAGTTTGGAATTATATTTCTCACGTGGATCAAATATGTTTCGAATATCAATCACACTGGATAAGGGTTTACGAGAATAAAACTTATATAAGTCACAGTTTCTGTTTAGTTTGATATGTTTTAGTTCTTGCATTTATTAATATTCTTCACCTGTTTCTGTAAAACACAGTACTGGATTACTCTCCTCTTCTGAGTCTTCTGATTTACTGTCTCACAACGCACAATCTTTGATACCGTCCACCTTGGTCGAAGTACCACATTAAAAAAACAATCACTGCTTTCCAGGCATTTACGATCCGTTCTAATACGAGTAAAACTGAGGACTTTTTGATTTTCCAGACAGTGTTTATTTATGGTCACCATCCCACATCCACTGTGTATAACGTTTTCTAAAGTTGGCCTTAAAACTTTTATTTACAGACACCTCTACAGGCTGAATTACTGTTATTAATTCACCAGTAACCACTTCAACAACTGTTTTTTTTTATTTTTTATTTTTGAAGCCTTGGTGTTACTTGGTATGTCTCATGCGCTTTTAAGCTGTCCAATACTAACAACTTTTCTTATTTAAGAGAGGACCAGGGCTTCGGTTCCAAAATGTATGGATCCACTCTAAAACAAGCTTCTCTTCCATTCACCCTTTTTCCTGGACGCAAACGATTACAATCCGTGGAAATTTTTCTATAGGTAAAGGTTTTCGCTTTAGGACCACATGTAACTTGTGTCCGTCAGCTGTAATCGAAAACATAACCGTGCATCTTAAATTGTCGTGTCATGTTGATCTGAGTGGCACAGATTTCGCACCATTTTCATCAATACTCGTGGCCACTGGAATATCCCAAAAGACAGGACACTTGTCTGCATTTCCAATTTGAGACAAATCAAATCTATATGCCACTTTTGTACAATAAATCGACGAAACTTGATAATTTTATTTTCGTACTCTCGAGGTAAACGTTGAGGCAGAGTAGTTCTTCGAATCGAAAGACCGAGTCTGCGAAGAAACCATACACACCAACCAAGACTGGCACGACATCGCGTATTGTCTATTTCAAGACGTCGAGCGATTTTACTAGCTTGAATCTACACCATTTCAGTAGTAACACGAAATCCCCATTCCTTTTTACTTTTTAAACTCGACTAGGTGGTTTCCTGCTTCCTGTTTTTACCACGGAAAGAACGCTGACCACGAGTAGTAACAATTAATTTTTCTTTCTTGTTTTTCCATACCCGAACATTAGATTTCGCTAAATCAAATTTACGCGCGATTACCATTTTCTTTTCCGAATTATATTACAGATAACTTAAACTGAGGCGTATACAACGAGTGAGATGTTCTTCCACTCATTATTATTACACCATCTGTTTCTTCACAACACAAGCAATACCGGTAATGAACTATTGTAGAAACAACAGACTAACGACGACAAACAAGTACAGTGATATAAAGCTAAAACAGAGTACCTTATAAGCCTACGACATGAACAAATAATTAGCGGAGAAGGGGTGAAAACTGTGAACCAAATTACGGGTACCTTTCTTTTTACTATTACTGTATTCGTACCTTCCAGTTTTAAGGGGGAAGTTCCCAACTATGCCATATGCTATCTAGTCGCACACGTGCAGGTCTACAATTTGGCATGTAAGTTATATTAGTTTTGTATAATGCGGACCCACATTTTTGGAAAAAAAAATTGCGCATTGTACACAAGAAAATACGATCTTTTTACGGATTCAGGATAAAATTAATATAAGACTACGTAGAAAATTATTGGAGCTCTCACTTCGTTCACTCTACATGTCTGTCTTGAGTTTAGCATTGTAAGTACAGAGTCCAACGTAACGACAATGGTGACAAGACGTTATCTCAAAACTAGTTATAAGGTCGCTAAGTCTACCAAACAACTAGTCGCTGACACCAAACACAGTCAAACTTTTTCTGCTTTTCATTCTATGAATGTACAGAACAATGTTTTCTAAACCGATGGAAAATCAAGCTCGTACAAAACCACTGTTTATGCGCCCTCACGCATCGGCGAGTTCGCGTCCAACATAGCCCATGAAAAATTGTTAATGTGCTCGAGAAGTGGACGAGATGATGACGAATATACGATATTTCAATACTACGACAAAAAGAAAAAATTGGACAAATTTACGTTTAAAAACAAAAAATAACAGGAAATCTATCAAGCACTGTACTCACTCTAATATACCGTTACGACTTTCAAAATCTAATTAAATTTCTGCTGTTTTAATCGGTAAGAAAACTTTTAGCCAATAATAAAAAGCAAGACCAGATTTCTTAGAAAATGAATAAGGAAAATACTCGAATTTATTGTTTCGAAGTTTACTCTTTATGGATGTAACCGTTCGGCGAACATTCGTATAAACTGTGCATCTTATTTCCTAAACAATGGAGCAAACAGTGGTGCAAAAACGACAATACTGCTTTCAGAAGATTTAACTCATGTGACCATGTTCCATGTGGCCATACAGGACCGTTTGGAAAGTGTAGTTCACCTCGAATTTCACTGAGTTGACATATATGACACAAATCAACATGAATATTACATCAGTATGAAATACTACAGTATAACATTAAATCAACTGAATACTGTACGTACATCATTAAATAACAAAACTAAAAAAATTAATTTAATATTAAACTTTGTTAGTGGACATACTCCCAAACAGAAAGTAAAAATGTTACACAGTACTATATAGGTAACTCCTGATTAGCGCTTTCCAGCTTTTCAGCTCACCGTCAAATCGGAAACACACAATTAACAAATGATAACAATAGTTGATATTGTGTTTTCAATCTGAAGATGCCTGAAAAGATCGAAGGCGCTAATCGGGAGTTGTCTATATATTGGTGTGCAACATTTTTATTTTCTGTTTATTATATTTGTGTTTAAAGAACACAAGATCAATTTTTCGTGGCTTCTTTGTAAAGTCACCAAAAGTCCCCAAGGTACACGCAAACAAAATTTACCTTATCTCCCAAAATAGCTTGCCACTTGCCTTACAATTACAACCGTAGGATTATTTGTCAAAGTAATAAAGTGACAGACTTTATTGTTACAATAGGTACATAAAAAAAGCGGTATGAAGAACCATACATGACTTCCATGTTCTCAGATTATATATAAAATCATTTGGTACTGCCTTTATGCGTACCTGCAGTCATTTCGAGAGCGATTTTTGGGCTCCGATATGTAGTGAATATCGCACATAATTTTATGTAGTGAAAGAATTATACAAATTTTAATTTTGTATGTTGCAAAATAGTTGGCTGGTCATTGCAATTGATTTCGTTTGTAATTTTTTAATGGAAAATGACTGTAGCAGTAATTTATCACCGGGTCGTGGCTGTGACACCAAAAATTGATTATGTTAGGTTAACATGAAAACTGAAATTATACATGGAAACCAATGTGTAATGTAAAACTATTTTTGTTTTTTTTCCCTAAAACCACGAAAAAACCCAACTCGAAGTAAGGCGGGAGTGGCCCAAGGGCTCCTTGCCTATTATTATACATGTCACTTTTTGTGGCAGAACTCGTTTTTTTGGTAAAATTCGTTTGCCGACAAGTACTCGCTTTGTGACTAACAAAAAACAAACATCCATTATTAGTACAGCCACTGAAGCCGAAAAAAAATAGAAATTTCAAATTAAGTGGCTTCTACGAGATTTTTTGCATAGGGCTATATAAAAAGGTAAGAAAGAATTTAAAAAAAGTTTACAAAAACTCAGTCGCGGGTTTTCGAAAAAAGGGAGGGGGAAGGTACAAAAAATTCATTTTTCGTGATTATTTTGAAACATATTAAATTTATGAGAAAAATACAAAATACCAAAGAGAAAGAGCATGAAACTGCGTAAAAAAGGTTATTACCATTTTTTTGGCAGGGCGATAATTTTAGTAGAAAAATAATTCAAAGTTGGCCAAATTTTTCACAAGGTGGATTTTCACATAAAATACATGTTTATTTAATAGACATGCAATTTTTTCAGGAATATAAGTTTAAAAACTCATTATTATTCCTTTATGTATATATTATTATGTATAATTTTTTACTTATTTATTACGCATTATAATAAAAATGTTATTAAAAAATGCACTTTATAAATATATTCAAAAATAGTTTTTCTTCCAATCGTTGAAGATTTTGACAATAAAATAACTTTTAAAACACATTTCTTATTTATACAAATTATAAATTATTTACTTATAACTAATTATGATTTACAAAATTATTAAAATATCGTTTTTTCTTCAATTTTTCCGAATTTTTCACAATTATCAAGGTGGAAAATAACTTTTTAGTACATTTATTATTTATTTATAAAATTTAATTATAATAATTATTTTTATAATGATAAATATATTTAAAAATCGATTTCTTCTCCAATTTCTTTAAAAGATTCAGAAGTCAAGTCTTCTATTTCTATTTCTCCCTCATCATACAGAATATTTGAAAAATTTGTGTGCACAAATTAAATTCACAGTTTCCACAAGCCAATGAACAATACAATCCACTTTTCTGCAACTGTATAATTTTCCACAATCTTTTTTGCAAATACAGAAGATCATTTGCAAAAGTGACTTCGGTGTGCGGGTAACTGTGACATTTCTATTGGAGTTAACATTTCATTTTTAACGCTCCAACCCCATTCTTCAGGTAAAAGATCGTTGCCAAGCCATTTTTGTATCTGTAAATATACTCTGATATAATTATACTTTGCGGCATCTGCAGTTGGTGGTAATGTTGCCAAATTCACTGCCCTTTTCTTAACTACTGCCTTTGTAAAAGAAATATATCTAGATTCATTAATATCTCTGACTTTTTGTGAAACATTATAATTATTCAATAAACATATAAGTTACGTCCACTTTTGAGGATAATTTCATGTGACTAAAAACTTGTTTAGCTGTGAAAAAACTTGTACAGCTGCCGTAAGTTCTGGGGTTTTCTTGCTTTTTATTTCAAAGGACTTAAAAATACTGGTTTTTCCTTTATTATGAAAACACGAAGTTGTGTCACACCCTGTCATTGCATGCATAAATGAGATGTTTTCTTTACAGAACGCATATTTGTTGAAACTGTTAGAAGAAAAAACTTTTCTTTCATTTTTGCCTTTTCCCAGTTTAAGGTAATAGATAGTCTTCGTTTTGGGAGTTAATGCTGTCAACAAAACTAGAATATCTATGTCATCTGTGACTACGACTACATTTTTGAAATAGTGTTCTATTGCGGTTTTAATAATCAGTAAGTCAGCATCATCAATATCTTGTTTAACAAGTATATTTTCTTTTGCTAAGTAATTTGCTAACATTGAAATCAAACGCTTCTTATTCGAAAGAAATTTGTCTTGAGTCGTTGTAGCATTCATGTTTTCAGTAAAAAAGCATCACAACATTTCTTATTGTTTGAACGACGAATTCGTTCTACAGGTTTAGTGCTTCGACTGTTATTAGCATACACATCGAAAACAACTATAACGTCCGAACCGAAATGACTTTGTACATATGTTACATATTTGTTTAAAATGCATTGAAATGAATCATTTTGATTCCACTGAACACGATGAAGGAGCATATTACCATCATACCATCAATGACATATGTATAATTATTGGTGTCCAGTTGCACGTAATCATTAACAAATAATTCAAACAATGTTGATTTTTGAGTTTTTCGAAAACATCCTTCATGAAATAACGACATTGGACAAGGTGCCAGTTCAAATTGAAGATAATTTTTAACTCATCGTCGGATTGTTTTGTTACACAAATCCGTTGGAAAAGTGAATTAGGATCTATAGGAACGATATTTTCATCGGAAAGGTGTATAGAAGTACTTACTGATGAAAGAGGTAGAACTCGATCTTTCCGCTTAATTTTGAGATTCGAAAAACTTGTATTAATAATTTTTTCCACACTACTTTTACCAATATTTTCAGCATTATGACAACTGATACTCTGCCCTCCAGTTAAACCTGTAGCTATAGATATTAGTCGTTTATTATATAAAAAAGGTTTGTGCGAAGAAAACCACTTCAAAAGTATATTAATGTCTGCGTTATCCCTAATTGTTCGAGAATCAGTAGCATCAATATGTTGTTCCGAAGATGAAAATTTAACGTTGCAAAATAACTCAACTTGTTCACATATATCATGTGAGTATGGTATACTAATAATCCACCTATTTTCTATGCTTTCGGTAAATCCTCGTTGAACTAGACCTCCAGTGCTTTTCATTATTCTCATTAAATCTTGTTCTATAGTCATATCGGTATAATTGCCAGACCAGAATTTGTCTATGCGCCTCACTGTACAAAATCCTTTCTGTATAAAATTCTGGTATTCTTGTATTGTAGGATCATGTTGAGTACCTTCTTGTGCATGTAATATATACTTTTCATCCATTTAATTTATAAAATCTTCCATTTTTTGAATATACAAATGCGCAGATTTTGGGTAATTAATGTGGCCACATGCATGAAAATACGATAACATTTGCTTAATAATATTCAATTGCAACTTGAAATTTCCCATTTTTTCAGATCTCATAAAGCTTTTTGCAATTGCTACCATACGAACATATTGAATTCACAATTTTGCCGTACTTCCTCTTCTTTCTATTTCTAAAATTTTTTCAAAGAACTTCTTATTTATCGCATTCAGAATAGAATTTTCTTCTATATTATTATATACTGGCGGATCATTTTCAAAAATTTCCAGAATCTTCGTTATGCATTCTGTTTCTTCATCTCAATATATTATTTCGCTCAAAATCTTTTGACATAGTGCTACATATACTAGGATATGTCCTCTTAAACTTCTGGCATAAGCATGACCCGTCATAATTTTATAAACTGAATGTTCTGCAAACACAAAACTGTGTTTGTAAACATTAAGAGTTTCCCAAATATTCATTTTTTGACCTTTTTGTATGTTTTTAATTAATTTTATATTTTCAATGTTTGGAAATTGGTGGTTATTATTTAGACAATGTGTGGCTAAATTAGATTTATAAATATTTGGTTTTAAATATGGATTGCGTTGTTGAAGGAATCTATCAAGCAGTTTTTTCTTTGTTTGGGCCACGTAAAATTTATTGCAATCTGGACATTCTATTTTATATATTCTATTATATAACACAATAACAATAACTTATTAATTAAAGAACAAACCCAAATAAAAATAAAACAAGACGATCTATTTAAAATTATAAATTTACTAAAAAATAAAAATGAATAAAACACAAACAACAAATATTTCAAATATAACCGAGAAAACAGTTGCTGAAGAAAATAAACATTAAAATAATCGTTAAATAATCGACCTAAATCGATTATCAGTTACTTTACATTAAAATCGATAAAAATTCGATTATTCGTTAATTTTTATATTAACAGAATTATTTCGATTGTTATTAATTTACTTACAAACCTCTGATGATACTGATATTTTTCAGTGAAACGTGCGTCAGGTGTTAAAAAAAATATACGAAATTACACTACTTGCAGAAGAAACAAATTGAATAACATCACAAATTATATAATTACTGCAAGAAACGTTGTTACCTATATAGAAAATGGTGGATCTAAACACCATACAAGGTGATGTAACTCATTCCTATAACCAATTTATTAAACGTAAAGAGCTATTAATTAATTGTTTTGGTAACATATATTTAACAAAAAATGCCTACAGCTTCATATTTTTCCAAAATACACAAAAATAATAGTAAAAAACAACAATAACAATAACTTAAACAAATATATTACTCAAGCCCAATATACATGGATTAAAGACGAAATATCAAATAATTACAGAAAAATCGACTACATTAATAAACAATTAATTTACATCTTCTTTTAGCCAACACAAATGATTATCATACATGGAATAATACATATATTAATATGCTTAAAATACTAAATAAACACAAAACAAATAAATTTAACACAATCAATAAAAAACTTAAAAATCTACTAATAAGTAGTAAACCTAAAGAAGATAACCAACATTTACACACATTAAATAATTACCATACTTTTTACCCAAAATTCGTAAATTTATCTAATATTAAATTCACGGAAAACGAAACAGCTACACTAGAAACATCAAACAAAACAAATCTCAAAAATGTAAACAAACATGTAATAGAAAATATCATAGTCGAAACTGAAAACGCAATTAATAATATAGAACAAGAAAAGCAAGATAAAATAAGAATAGAAGCCTCAATGGAAATAATAAAATTTATCAGAAAATATAATAACCAAAATCGTCATATTAAAAATAAAAATAAACAAAATAACAACATTAAACATAAAACACAAACTAGCGACTAATAACCTCACTTTAACCAAAGCTGATAAGAGTAATAGTACAATAATAATTTCTCAAAAAGATTTAGACGATAAAACAGAAGAATTTATAGTTAATAATAATTGCATAACATTAAATAAAGATCCCACAAACAAATATCAAACATAAATAACAAATATACTAAAAAATTGTACCCAAATCATAAATCCTAAAGACTCCTGTAAATATAAAATTGATAATCCTTGTGCACCAAAATTAAATTCTTTAATAAAATTACACAAAATCAATAAACCTATCAGACCTTTAATGAACGCTAGAACCGCAACAAATTATAAAATATCAAAATTACTAACACAAATCTTAAAACATAAAATTGAACTTCCAGCAAAATACAATATAAAAAATAGTATCGAACTCATGGAACATTCAATATCGAACTGCGTTAATTCAATATCTGTATGGCGCATGTACCAGCTGTCCTTGCTCTCCCTAAAATTCTTCAACTTTCAGGGTCTGTTCTTTTTATGCCCATGCACGGATATAAATTCTCAATTTGTAGAAGAGAAACTTCAAATAATGTAGTTTTACGTACAATAGTTACATTTCAATATTTTTTTTTAGTTTTTAACTATTAATATTAATACGCGCAATGGACATATTTTTACATTTATTAATAAAAGTTAAATTTATTTAAATTTAACTAAATTTTAACAATTCTTTACACCGCAGTCTTATAGAAGACACTTTGACCAATACATGTCATAATTTTGTTAAAATATATTTATTTTGAAAATTTCTGTAGAAATTTTAAGTTAAGAAAATGATGTATACTTGCGAACTCAAAAAAATTATAAATTTTAAAACTCGCTCATTTTATGCCAATAAATCAATACTAATTTTTATTATTTTTTTCAAAGACCTGTATATGTAAAGTTCATATTGTGAAGTTTTTTTTAATGTAAATACATTTGTAATAAATTATTAATATGTTTATGCATTAGTTGAAAAAAATAAAAAACAAACTTTATTACTTTACAAAAGTTATTAGCCTACTTTATTTTAAGTATTTATTAATACTTTATTTTCTTTTCATTTTATGTAAAAGTACAAACATTTAGCTTTAAATGCTTTTTGATTTTTGTCTCTACGACTATTATAACGGATTTTATTAAAATTTGTATGTTGCAATGTAAGAAAAAATTAGCCTTCCCGCTCATCGGGGCGGACTCCAACAATCAATTTTTTTCTAATATTTCAATTCCATTTTTCTCACAAAATATTGGCCTGACAAAAAAAAAAGATAAATAGCTTTTTGTAGACAATTTAATGCTCTTTAATTTTTGTAATTTGTCTTGTTTTCGTAAATTTGTTATTTTTCAAGATAATTGAAAAAACTAATTTTTTGAACTTTCCCCGTCCTCTTTTTCGAAAAACCGCGATGGAATTTACGTAAATTTTTTTTAAATTGTTTCTCACCCTTTTATCTAGCCTTATGCAAAAAATCTCGTAGAACCCACTTAATTTGAATTTTTTTTCCTTCAGTGACTGTACTATATGTACAATAAGTAGAGCATATGTTGTCATTCCTTAATACAGTGTTTTTTGTTTTTCCATTAACCATAAATATTTGTATTTTTCATTTTGTATATGCTGTTGTTTTTTCCAATTTGTCAACTTAAAAACGTTAGGTTTTTTATTTTAAGTGTTACTCTGTTATAAGCATTGTATTACACGTTTAATGTTATGTTTTCTCAACCACAGCTTTTATTTATTTTACCAGTAAACTAAAAACCCAAAACCATTATTACCTAACCTCCCAAATAAAAACAACACGTATTTTTGCTTTACATTAAGAAATAGGGCAATTTACAATTAGTACACTTCTTCTTTTCCACACCGTAATATATCGATACAATCGCATATTAAAAACATCGAAATGTATTGCGGGTACTCATACAGTTCCAATCATTTACTTCAATTCGGTTTGATAATTCCTAAAAAAAATAAAGAATTTTGTCAAAGTGAAATAAAATGTTTCCATAGAAACTACTTCTTTGTTGTCAATAACGTAGTACACATATAAAACTTATAAAAAATTATCTCCTCCCTCATCAACTACTATTTTAATTTATATAAAATTATCCCCTTCCCCTTCAACTACCCTTTTCATTTATAGACATTTCATCTACCTTTCTACAGTGGATTATTATGACCTTCTTTTAAGGATACTTTATTTATCAAAATTAAGCACTTTACTCTTGTTAAAACGTAAAACGTTGCAGGTAAACTACCCCTTTCCCTTAACCGATCTTCATCAAAAGCAATAGGCCTCGAGTCCTCTACAATTCATGGCTGTATGCACAAAATTATTTGATTCTGTTTGAATTTGCGGCAGTCATCGTTCATCATGAAAAAATGTCTTGTTGCAACATAAAATGTAGCAGGTAAACTACCCCTTTCCCTTAACCGATCTTTACCAAAATCAGCAGGGTTCATTCCTTTTCAATTCAGGAACGTACACAAATTGATCTGTTTGAATGTGCGGCAGTTATCGTTCGTCATCGAAAAAATTACCGTTGTTAAAACATAAAATGTTGCAGGTAAACTACCCTTTTCTCTTAACCGATCTTCACAAAAATTAACAGACCTTGAGTTGTCTATAATTCAGGAAGGTATGCAAAACATTATTTGATTATGTTTGAATTTGCGGCTCTTATCGTTTGCCATAGAAAAAAATCTACACACACACCACACACTTTTCGAAAAATGACTTTTTTCATGTTTTGAGGGTAGTACAATCAGAATCTGAAATTATCTCGAACACGAGTTTTTGTCCCATCACCATACTTCCATTTCCTTATGGAACATGGAAGTAAATGACTATTTTTCATGTTTTTTGGGTAGTACAATCAGAATCTGCCGTTATCTCGAACACGTATTTTTCGCAATGACATACTTCCATTTCCTTATGGAACATGGAAGTAAAACGTGTTCCATAAGGAAATGGAAGTATTGTCACGTCGAAAAAAATCGGCTTCGAGACAACCGCAGATTCTGACTGTACTACCATCAAAACATGAAAATATCGGTATGCAGAACCATACATGACTTCCATGTTCTAAGATTTATATTTAAAATCATTTACGAATGAAATGTTTCCATAGAAACTACTTCTTTCCATTTATTGCTTCAGCCTTAACCAAAGTACTGTGGTCACTAACGTATACCACCACACGTTATCGCACTCGATTTTTACTGATGATGGCAGTCGACGGCACTGCCGAAACGTCTGGTTTTGCAGAAAACATTGGACTACGGCCAAACAGCCCGGGAAGGAATTTTAACAACAAACTACTACTTTGTTGCCGATAACGTAGTACACATAAAAATTATCCCCTCCCCCTTCAACTACAATTTTCATTTATAGAAAATTACCCCCACCCCGTTCAACTAGCCTCTTCATTTATAGATATTTCGTCTACGTTTCTACAGTGGATTATTAAGATCTTCTTATCAGGATATTTTATTTATCAAAATTAAGTACTTTACTCTTGTTACAACAAAAAATGTTTCCGGTAAACTACCCTTCCCCGTAACCGATCTTCACCAAAATCAATAGGCCTTGGAGTCTCCTACAACTCAGGCCATATGTAAAAAACTATTTGATTCTGTTTGAATTTAGGGCAGTTACCGTTCGTCATGAAAAAATTTCTCTTGTTACACCATAAAATGTTGCAGGTAAACTACCCATTTCCCTTAACCAATCTTTACCAAAATCAACAGACCTTGAGTTCTCTACAATTTATGGATGTATGCAAAAACTTATTTGATTCTGTTTGAAATTACGGCAGTTATCGTTCATGAAAAAATTTCTCTTGTTACAACATAAAATGTTGCAGGTAAACTACCCCTTTCTCTTAACTGATCTTCAGCAAAATCAATAGGTCTTGAGTCCTCTACAATTCAGGGATGCATGCAAAACATTATTTGATTCTGTCTGAATGTGCGGCAGTTATCGTTTGCCATAGAAAAAAAATCTACAGACACACAGACAGACAAACACAGAGACACTTTTCGAAAAATGACTTTTTTTCATGTTTTGAGGGTAGTACAATCAGAATCTGCAATTATCTCGAACACGATTTTTTTTTGCCATCACCATACTTCCATTTCCTTATGGAACATGGAAGTAAAAAGTCATTTTTCGAAAAGTGTCTGTGTGTAGAATTTTTTCTATGGCAAACGATAACAGCCGCAAATTCAAACAGAATCAAATAATTTTTTGCATACAGCCCTGAATTGTAGAGGACTCAATTCCTATTGTTTTTGGTGAAGATCGGTTAAGGGAAAGGGGTAGGTTACCTGCAACTTTTTACGTTTTAACAAGAGTAAAGTTCTTAATTTTGATAAATAAAGTATCCTGAAAAGAAGGTCATAATCATCCACTGTAGAAAGGTACATGAAATATCTATAACTGAAAAGGGTAGTTGAAGGGAGGAGGAGGTAATTTTTTTTATATATTAAAATGGTAGCTGATGAGGGAGGAGGAACATTTTTATAAGTTTTATATGTGTACTAAGTTATTGACAACATAGAAGTAGTTTCTATGGAAACATTTCATTTCACTTTAACAAAATTCTATATTTTTCATTTTAATTTAAATCACGTATGAGTGAAAATATATCGTTCCTGGCAGGCAAGCATATCTCAATTATGTAATGTTTATTTCCAAAGTTTTATTATTGTGATTACACCAAAAAAATGCCGGCAGGACACACACACACACACACACACACACACACACACACACACACACACGAAATTCGCGTTATTTCTGGCCTCAGTCATGTTTATTTTATTATGTATGCAAGTCGGAAGCCGGAAAGGTGGACATCGATTTGCTTCCTGTGGATCGCTGGGCAGTTTTGTTGTATAAAGCAATTAATACAATCTGTGTACTTATTGCTATTATGATATGAGAATTATAAATTAATATGTGCATGTATGTATGTACGAAAAATATATAAATATTTTTCTCCTTTGGAAAATTGTTTGCCCCTCCTTGAAAATATTTTGACCTCCCTGATGGGTAGTTATTTTATTTACTAGCCTGTGTGGAATATAGCGTTATGACACGGATCAGAATGGTGGGTGTTAAACAGGAGACACAAACGTATTAAGGAAGAAATGTTTTGCTGAGAAATTTATAATTATTTGGTGAGCAGAATAGTCGTTCAGGAAATCAGAAGACAAATGGAAAGAAAAAAATCAAGACTCGATTTTAAAAAAGAAAAATTACTAGTATAGTATTGACAGGAAAGACTTTGATAACACTATAGCCATCCCTCGGCCCCTCGCAGCGAGAGTCCAATTTCATTACAGGAATCAGATCGCAACTACCTTTAGCTCTTCGTTCGACCTACAGGCATTTTATCCAAAAGTACAGTTCTTCCTCACGAAGGTTGAGGATAATCTTAATCCACCTGACATGGTGGTACCATTGTAGCTGATACGTAATTTCTTCAGAACTCAAGCATCCACTTATTTAGTTAATATTTAAATGATTTTAAATATAAATTTTAGGACATGGAAGTCATGTATGGATCTCCATACCGATTTTTTAAATGTACTAAAATTTTCACTAAAAAATTCTTGGAAAAACAGTTAATTAAGAGTTTAAGGAATACGAAACCATTTTTTTCATACCTCCAAACTTTGCATTATCACAAAATTTATCAAGAAGTGAATTCGAAGTTGAGTCAATTATAAAATCTCAGAGTAATTAGTTTTAATTTGGATCAAAATTGGCTAGATAAAGATATTCTAAAAATCCTGTGATTTTTACATCGACTTTTCAAAATACGTATTTTTCTTTTTACCCTGAAAGTATAGATCCTATACAAAAAATGGTGTTGTCACATTTTGTTTTTGAGTGAACGAGCACGTTAGGACTGATGAGGTGACTTTGCAAAGAATCCACGAAAAATTGATCTAGTGTGTTCACTTTAATTTGACATCTAAAAACAACTAAAATAGTGGCAAAAACATTTAAAAAATGCATTGCTATTTGACGTTTACAGTTCGTCATATCTAAACAATTCCTTGGTCATTTTTATGGAACTCGTGTGAAATATTGACTATTAAAAAATATTCTTTTGTGTAAAATAATATTTTTATGAAAAAAGTTATTATAATTATTTTTAATTTAATTTAATTTGTTTAAAAAACATGTTTAAATAATTAAATAAAACTTCTAGAAACTTATTTGGCTTTTACTCGTTATTAAATTATCTTTCAACTGCTACTTACGGCGTCAATTTATCTAACTAAAAGTTTGGCAAAAGCTACTTGAAGGAATACAAATTTCCAAAAATAAATGGCAAAATTTAATTATTGTGAAAAAAATTTAATGTGTCTCTGACAAAATTTAACAGGTACCTAAAAATTAACCTAAATTACCTAAAAATGTAACAGGTATACCGTTATACCTGTATGATCCCAGGAGGTTTGTATTATGAGAAACACGTATTTGAAAATTTTCTCAAAATGTTTGATAGTTGAATAAAATATTTGTTTTCCCAAGTAACAGAAAATAGGTGCATTTTGAGACACTTTTTACAATACTTCAATTGAAGGTAATGAAATTTTCTTTTTAATTTTAAGCTACAGGTAATTAAAGATGGCTGTGACTCGTTAATAATTTCAAATAATTGTTAACGAAATAATTGTGAACAAGATACCACGAAATTTTTTTTTGGTATGTTGGAAGATGTCCTATTTTTGGCGGATAATGTATATATTATATTGAAAAAAAAAGTAATGAAAGACACTACACGAATGCTAGTTGATTCTTGTTAAAATATTTTAAATTATTAAGTTCAAAACTACTTGAGAAAAATACAACAAAACAGTGTGCGCACGCGCGTGTGTGAGTACGTCATCTATGCGTTTGAATGTTCGGCTGTAGAAAGTGAATTTATAGCCTAGGTAAATTAGAGACGATTATCATTTCACAGGATAAACAAATTTTTAATCTTCGTATTGTTTAAATTAGCAGCCATCCTTACTATTTCTTTTATGAATTTGCTAACTGCTATAATTTTTATTGTTCGACTAAGCTTTTCGTCATCGCTGACATCATCAGGTCTTAAACAACCCTGATGATGTTGTTTAAAGACCTGATGATGTCAGCGATGACGAAAAGCTTAGTCGAACAATAAAAATTATAGCAGTTAGCAAATTCATAAAAGAAATAGCAAATTTTTATTGTTGGCATATACTGAAGGCAACGTACTTTCATCGTACTGAAAGTTCAGCAAAACATTCGTCGGACAACATCCTCAAAATAGGGATTAAGAGGAAATTAAGTATGCACTTTATAAAAATTTATCAAAAACTCAAATTTTAAACAAAGGTAATAGCTGATAATTTGAAAAGTGTCATCTTCGATTTGGATACAAAATAACCGAGATAATGATGTTCGAATAACGTGGTATTCCCTCAAAATCATTACCAACGCCGCAAATGTGGCTATTACCATGGCGTATTCTGCCTAAATAAAATTCAGTAGTAGACGACGACTCCGTATCTACCATATAGATATGTCTGTGAACAATTACGACAAATTCTGAAAGTCATAATACAACTCTCCTTATGCTTTCCTTATTAAGAAATTTGAACCAAATCTTTAGGCTATTGATTGTTTTTAGATAGGACTGAAATAATTTACCTGGACTAAGATGAAGCTTCAAACCACAGACGTATTAGACTAGAGGAGTCTTCCTGTAAGGAGAAGGTGTCTGGGCGATAAAGAGAAAGGCAGATTAATAGATTCTGCTTCGTTATGTGGCTCGTACGGCGCAAATAAGCTGATATACTTACTCGTTTGAGTTAGGAAAGACGGGTTGCTTTAATAAAATATGTCAGCATAATACAATTTGGCTTTCTCAAGAAGAAAGGTACAGATGATGCTATAGCCCTACTTAGCAAATTTATTTATGAAAATCTAAGTATTAGCATACCAACTGTTGTAACTTTTTTGGACTACTCCAAAGCTTTTGACACTGTCGATCATGGCATACTTATATCCAAATTACAGAATATGGGAATAAGAGGTGTAAGCTTATCCCTGATAGCCAGTTATTTACATGACAGGACACAAGTTGTAAAGGTGAATGGGGCTAGAAGTCAGCCTATTAAAACAAATGTTGGAGTGCCCCAGGGCTCTATATTAGGACCTTTATTGTTTATTTTATATATCAATGACTTACTAGTGTTACAAGATGTATTAATAGCATATGCTGATGATACAGCAGTACCAATGAAAGCAAAGACATGGCCTGAACTTGCTACAGATATGTCAACTAAATTAGATATTATATACTCTTGGCTCTATCACAATAAACTAGTACTCAACATAAGCAAGTCTGTTTTTATCACCTTTGGAAATTATAGAGACTCTGTTCCGCATGACTTTGAAATTAAGATAAATGGTCAAAAATTGAAAAGAGTTAAATCTAGTAAATATCTAGGAATAACATATGACTTTAACATGAAGTGGGATGTACATGTGGCTAAAATTGTAAAAAAAACCAAATACTTAGTCTACGTTTTTTACAGACTTGAACAAATTTTATCAAAAAAGCAACTAATACAAATATACTATGGACTATTCCATAGTGTGGCAGGGTATGCTATAAATCATCTCTAGACGCATTGGATCGGCTGCAAAAGTGTATTCTTAAAATTATAGGAGTCAATGAACAAGATTCGAATAAACCATTATAATTTTATAATATTATTATATTATTAATATTTATTAAACAGGTGTTTGTAGTGAATTCTATAGTTTATCAATACAATGATCTAAAAAGTGAGTTTTTACAAAATCGAATCAACACACGGTATAAAAATATTATATTGCCGCGACACCTATTAAGTATTGGGCAAAGAAGCTATGTGTATTATGCCATAAAATATTTTAATGAATTACCTAATGAACTGAAAAATCTAAGTGTAAATATAAAAGTGCTTAAAAAAAAAATCAAAGAAAAAGTTAGGAACATTGTTATTGAATAATCAAAAAAACAGTCTATTATGATATGGACCTTTTTTCTCTTTTTTTTTCATTTATTTATTGAATTGTGTTATAGTACAAACTAAAATTTTGTTAAAATTGAAAAATAATTTATTTTTAATATTTACTATGATCGGTGAGGTAAAACTCACAATTAGTATTAAGTATATAAATATTAATTCTAAGGACCAACCTATGTACGGGCATTTATGCCCCCTATAGGTCCTTTATTGTATAATTTTTATTATATGTAAAGGAAAATTGGTAATAAATATTATTATTATTATACGTGTTTGGTGAAGTTCTCAACGCCACCCATAATAAAAATAAGTTCCTACTCACACATATCATTGTTTTCACACATTTTTTGATATCATTTACGTGGATAGACTAATAAACATGAAGCTGTCTAGCGTGGAATATTACAATCAAATCCTTTTGTTATCTCGTTACCTCTATAACAGTATTTAATAAACAGGCTAATTTTAAAAGGGGCCGTTTTGATCACCAATAAGACCGACCAATGTACAGGGTTCTGTCTTCACAACTAAGCAAATAGCATTACCTATTATCAGGTATTATATAAACTAATGTAATTCGCAAGTTAACTAGAACTGATTTGGAAGTCTTAGGGACCCGCGTTTTTACATTTTTGATGCTAGTTTGAAATTGATTTGTGTAGATGACGTTCTCAGAGAACCTCAGTACATTAGTTTTGTTTACACGAGAAGTAATTAATTGTTGCTATTTATGTTCGAATTTATGTTACTAATTTAGTTCGAAGTAATTAAGACTAAATGAATATTTACACATGAAGTAGAGTGTTTTGTTGTAATTGTAAGAATAACTTTACTTTTGTGAAGAGGCTGCGGCAAAACGATTCATTCCAACCATTTAACACTGCCTTTGAACCTTCTACAACGACGTAACCTATAAGCCACTTGAGTTGAAGTTCCAGATTTGTTGCATTTCACCTGTCTCCATATCATCAACGCCTGCTTGGTTTGATGCAGTCCACCAGCTCCACCGATAATGAGCTAGAGCTAATCTCATCATGAATAATGATGAATAAAAACCACTTAAAAAGGAAGAAATACGAGAGTAGTGAAGAAATGTATTATGCATGTGCAGTTACAAAAATAACAAAATTTTACGCGTACATACGATTTTTCTCGTACATTATTACTGCACTGTAACATGTTACAAACTTGGGCTTTCTTATCATGTTTGTATCATACCACAACTTATAGTATGGTTCCCCTTAATGTAAAATTGTCTCTTTAAGAGTTAATTTTCGACAGTTTTCGTAAAAGAGGTCAGAAGCGTTCTTTCATCGTCAAAAATTTATTATTCCAATTCGCACAAACGCCAAGTTGTTACGCCTATGAAAATGGAACCGAAGACAATTCATTCAAAGGGAACTCCGTCCAATGCTGCACCGTCTCAAAATTTATTCTTAAATATCACTACTATGTTAGAGTTACAAAATTTTATATTGTTAATATAAGAAGCTTCATCATTCACACGTTTTTAATCACTTTCATCAAAGAATAAAATTACACATAATATTAAAATTCATTTAAAAATAAAAGCATCTAACATTCTTCTGGCATGACTATATCCAACTGTACTGTAGTGTCGATTGTTTTGTTTACATATGCCTTTCATATTTCATGAAATCCAGGAACGACACTCATTAATAACAACACAGCTATGCTGTGCTTCGTTTATCATCAAGACAGAAAAATATGTGTACAAATACACACACACGGTCAACCATCAACCAGCAAAAGACGATTCCTGACTCCAGGGCCAACGAAATTTGGTCGACATTTATTAACGACAAGGCATTTACAATGTTATAATTATGAGAACGTTACAGATGGAGAAAGAGATTAGTGAATTCTGTGCATCAAAACAGATCATTTGTCTTCAGAAATGTTTTTTTTTTTCTTTCCTGCTTTCCTCTTTGCTGACTTTTTATTAACTTTGTCTATCCGGGTTCTTGTCTAACTTGTCCCAGTTCCGGGTGCACTGGCACTTCTACAATTAAATGACAAATCTGTTTTAATCTGTATTCTGACTCTTTGTAACCATGGTATCTTTGTAGTCGCAGGTGGTCAATAACCGTTATGTCATCAGAACATATTAAAATCCACAAAGTACTTTATTTACTTTTCTTCATTACGTAATTTTTTTTTCTAAATCTTTACTTTTTCAGCATTTAGGCACCATTACCGAAATGGGCTAGATCCCATCACACGTTCAACTGGTAGGATCAGACGACACTTCACCGAGTTGTCTTGGATCAGCTTCTCTGGACAACGTGTCTGATCGATCCGCTATAAATATCGATTTTATCTATTTTAGACATTTTTAACAGCTACTGATTCGATTCCTCATTATATCGGGCGGTTAACGCCTGACCATTCTTACAGGTTGTTTTCGATATTAGGCCTATCTACAAATCAAGTTTTTCACTGAAAACACAAATCCTTAAATATTCCCATTCACAGCACGTTTTAAAGACACGATTTTTTTTTAACATCGTACCGTATCACATGAATTATATAACGAATATTCTGCGGAGGATATTCTTGGTTCAGAATAAGAAATTCAGCGAATAAGTGTCTGACGTACCTCACACGGTAAAATTATACTTTTTCACATCTCCTTATCAACGTCGATAATTAATCACAGCCCAACACACGTTTTGGTGCCGGGGCTTTTTCAGCTGATTTTGCGTGTATTTGATATGCTGAATTTGAATTTGACATTAGTTTTAGCCTATGAGCTCTTGTTTGTAAAAAATCACAATAGCGTTATTTACGTTATCCCATTTAAATTAGGCCTAAGGTATAGGTGATAAATTTAAAATGAACAGCCCTATTTTAATTTCTAATTTAATTTATTGACTCGAAAGACCCCATAGTAACATATCATTATCCCTACAGTAGCTAAAATAACAATTAATATTCAAAATAATAAGATAAAAAGACAAGGAAAAGTTAATTTACACTCCGGAAGCTTCTTTTTTGGGACATTCTTGAATGAACTTTGTTTGGACAGTCTCTTTGCAAGTTCCAGCAGTAATCTGCCATCATATGAGTATACCATCTTCCTTTGTAGCAGTCCTCCATCGTTTTAATATCCTGGTGAAATCTCTCACCTTGTTCTTCACTGGTATCGCCTAGATTTTCAGGGAAACGGTCCAAGTGGCTGTGTAACAAATGAACCTTTATGCTCATGTTACATCCAAGGTCTCTGAAATTGTTGAGCATACTGTTAACTAGTTCTTCATAGTTTTCAGCTTTGTGGTTGCCCAGAAAGTTTCTGACAACCAAGGCAAATGACGTCCATGCTTTTCGCTCTGCCTCATTCACAGAATCTACGAAATGAGGATCATTTATGAACTGTCTGATTTGATGGCCAACGAAAATTCCAGCTTTAAGTATTTCTGTACTTAGCCCAGGCATCGTTTGGCAAATGTATGCAAAGCATGGACTAGCCTTCACAAATTGTTTCATAAGACCAAGCTTTATATGCAGTGGAGGCAAGATGATTTTGTTCCGTCCAACTAAGGGTTCATGAATAACATTTCTTTTCCCCAACAACCATGTTCTCCCTCGTAGGCCACTCTCTTCTTACCCAGTGATATTGTTTTGCTCTGCTATCCCAAAGGCACAAGAAGCAAGGATATTTTGTGTAGCCACCTTGCTGACCAAGGAGAAAGTTTACCATTTTTAAGTCCACACAAATTACCCAATCGTGTTCATGATACCTAACCTTATCCAAGGCCAAAGCTATGGTATCGTATTCTTCTTTCATTTTGGTTGAGTGAGCAATTGGTATTGATCCAATTTTGTTGCCATTGTGCAAAAGTACACACTTCAAACTCCGCTTAGAGCGGATGAATAAAGAGACGCCAATCATCTGGACAATATTTGGGAAGACCCATTTTCATTAGGAGCCCTTTGACATCTTGACAAAATACAAGATCGTTTTCTTGAGAAAAAAAGGGTAACAAATCTTTTTCTCTTGTACAGTAGAATGTTGTTCCATGATCAAGTAGATTCTTGTCACTCAACCTGGACGCAAGTACTTCAGAAGCTTGTTTTGAGAGGTTGAGATCTCTGATAAGGTCACTTAACTCGCTTTGGATTAAAACGTTGAGGAATTGATGATTTCCCCTCATAATCACTATCGTTACCTTGATCTATATCACAACAAGCATCAGAAAGATTAAACTCATCCTCCGAGAGCTCCGGTAGCTGATGAAACGTTGGAATTGGTACTTCATCTGAATGACGAACAGGCCAATTGCAGATTGGCTGCAAATCCTGTCTTGCAGAGGCTAAATCAGGATATGTCCACTTGCTGCGGTTATTTCGATTGATGCCATTAATATTTACAATACAAAAATAGCAGTCATCAATGTGATTTTTGGGTTCTCTCCAAACCATCGGCACACCGAATTTCAGACTCCTTCTTTTTCCGTTAGTCCACTGGCGTAGGTGTTCGGTACAAGTTTTACAAACAATGAATGGAGCCCACAGTTTATCTTGGTCACCAAGCCTAACGCCAAAGTATCCATGGTACGCTCTTTTCACAAAATCAGAAATAGTTTTTCTATTTTATTTCAGTGTGTACTCACCACATACGTAGCAAAATATATCAGGATGATTAACACAGCTCCTTCGACTGGAATACATTTCTTTCTTTT
>CM068368.1:561916359-562086359 GCA_034769895.1 Magicicada septendecula | reverse complement strand
TATTGATTCAGTAATTGCTACTGTGGGTTCTGTAGCCTGTAGCCTATGTATTGGATGAAAGGTAGATTTAGTGTAACATGATTCTGATGTTCAGTAGAATTGCTTATAAAACGTATTTCTATTATGCACTACAACATTTAATACTTTGCTGCACTGAACCATCTTCTTCTCTAAAAAACATAGTTCATAATGCCTTTCTTAATTATTATGATTAATTTAACAACCAATTGGACGTCACTGGTTCACCAGGTTAGATTATGTGAGAGCGAAAAACATAAATAATAAATAAAAATAGAAAGAGAAGTGTGGCAAACAAGAATACGGGATAATACACTTCCTTGTTGTCATTATTAGCTATAAGAAGACTATAATTTGTAGGCGGGTACAGTTATAATCTTTTAAATGTCTTTAGTAAGGTAAAGAGCTTTTTTAAGAATTGTTTATGTATCAAATTTCTGTTACACTGTTCTACGAACCGGACACAAAGATACTTAAAAAACATTTTAATTATAACGGCACCCGTACTTCTATAAGCTCACCAGGGGTGCCCACAGCATAATGCAATGGTGCAAGTCGCAAAACTGGAATTTTGTTTGTGGGGGATTTCTGTAGTACTCTTTCTTTTACTTTTAAATTCTGTTGCAGAATTTACCTCCTCCTGGTAATAACAATGAATAGGGTCTACCTCTAATAGAGTGTTCAATCTTTCTCTTTGTGAACTTTATAACCTCTTTGGGCTCTACAGTTTAGAACACTTTTTAATCCCCACCCATATCCCAATAATTTGTAACTCCCCCTAGGAAATGTTAGCCCATCCTCATAGCAACAGTAAATCAGTCTCAAAATTCAACACCTGGTATGAGTAAATTTCATGCCTCCGTTTTCCTCTACCTTCAAACTTTTCCCTTTTCTCTTTAGAAATTCTTTCCCTTTTATGTAAAATTTTTTATTTTTTGATCATTTTTACTCATTAACGTTAATGGTGTTGTACCCAGCACACTCCAAATTATGACTTTATATATATAATTGTAAATGAGTAGAATCCTCAGTGTATTATTTTAATTTATTTTATTTAAGGAAAGAATTATTTTTAATTTTTTTAACAAAAACAAACTGAGCAATTGTGAGGAAGTGTGCTGACCATATTTTATCGTGGCGCGTATAGTGAGTTATCAACCACAGAAGCTAAGAAAAATACTTCTTGTCAGTGTTTGTGAACAAGTTCCGCTTTGGTTCACAAAAATCAATGTCAAATTGTCCTCTTGCATAACCTGATAAGTTTCGAGACACGTGCAAAGTCCAGTTCTGATTGGCTGAATTTTGAGCGTTAACTAGTAGACTCCTTGCGCCATGAGGGGTATAACACCGACGAAGATCACTGGGAAGAAGTTCACTTTTTGGCTTCTTTGCGCACTATACGTACATCTTCTGTCAACGATGGAGCTACATCGAAAGCGTAATTACAACTTTATTTTTGTTTAACTTTGTTCAAATTAATTTCTTTTGTAGTAAACTTAAAGCACTAACCGATTTTAACAAATGAATTATTTGTACTCAGACGTGCTCAGTAATGTTCTAAATTTGTTAAGAAATATGTATGATTCAGATGTCTATTTCAAAGTAGTAACGTACTAAATTCAGAAATATAGTTAGTAAAGCTTTTATAACGTTTTAATAAGAATATTCAGTATATAATGTAATATTGTGTCTTAGTGAAAATATTCAAGTAAGAAATTGAATTATTGTAACGAGAGTATGTCACTTTAGATTATTGTCATTTTGTTCATCAAGATAAATTTTACATTAGACATAGCGAACGAACGAAAATAGTTGCGTTGATGAATTAAAGAAATTTTGTCAGTCTAAGTAAATGCCTTATTTAATAACGAGCCACTCCCACAGCTTCCCTGTCCGTACGACTGGAGCTTTCACTTTGTGAGGCCCCAGACCCGGGCGTTACAACAATGGCTTATTAAAATACAAATGGCTTTACTGACAGTTCAGTCAAAGTTTGTTGTGATATGTTGGCCAACAAACTGTGAGAACCAAATTTATAGCCCCAAATATAATAGTATTCAGTGCAATAGTAGTAGGCTATTAGTTATGATTTGGTAAACTTTGTTTTGCAAACTTTGGGTGGTAACACTGCACCGGCACTCTGGCAGCGTAGCAAACCTAACCCAAAGAGTAAACAATCAAACGTTTATCGTTGACTGAGCTATTTAGTTAGGCATACTAAAAAACTTTTTGTATTGATAAAAAGTATAACATTAATTTTTTGATTCCAATAATGTGACTTTAAATAATGATTCCAATAATAAATGGCTTTAGTTTTTCAAAAATGTTTGGATAAAGCCTTAAGATCCACCATTAACTAAGGGATATTCCATACCCCCGTATTGTGAAGCCCCCTACCCACGAAATCAAATTTGGGATGAATTTCGGAATACTGGGGGGGGGGGGGATTGCACCATACCCTTTAGGGGGGGGAAGGGCATCTCTGAAGCTCACAATATATTGACGGTTGTAAGATGTATGGATGCGACAGCAATTAACTAAACACCCCTTTATGCGTTCTGTGCACAGAAACAGTTATCTCTTGCGGCTATAAAGAGTTTTTTTAATACTGTTTTAAAGAGCATACATTTTTATGTTATGAAGTCTCATAATTTAACTACTTGTTTCTACTATGTGGTCGCTATAAAGCTGATTATTGTAAACGTGTTAGCTGTGTAAACATAATTAAAAAATTTAGAGTTGCGACGTTAACAAAAACACAACGATATAACTAAAACCATCAGAGGACTAACTATACTTCGAATTTCAGTTACATGTAGGCTACTTTAAGAGTTTGATTCTGTAACACGTTACCGCAACATTTAACATGCGTAACTTAACTTGAAAAAAGTAAGTGACAAAAGTAGGCAAAACAGTGTTTAATGTCATGAGTTCACCACACAGTTCGCATTTAAAGTGTAACGGTGCACAACTGGGAAAGAATTCAATACGAAGGATAGGTTTTACGCTAGCATACACACGCATACGCGCATACGAGCGAGTGCATCAAACCTTTACGTTGAATCATTAAGAAAATATAATTACACGAAGATACTTGACAGAATTAACACAGTTCATTCATTCATTCATTCATTTATCCAGTTCCTCGAAGTTGAAGCTCAATATTATCTGTTTTTCATTCTGAGGTATATTAATCTCTTGTAGTTTAACGCATAAAATTGGTACGTAATAGAAAACAACGAAAAAGATAAAGGGATGCGTATGTCCTGAAATAGACAGGATACGACTTTATGGAAAGATACACAACTTAGCTCAAAATATTTTATTACGGCTTAACTCGCTTCATTTTATTTGCAAGAAATAAAATAAACACACACACACACACACACACACACACACACACACACACACACACACACACACACACACACACACACACACACACACACACACACACACACACACACACACATATTGTTACGACGGTCTAGTAATCGTCGTATGGTACAGTGGAAAACAAAATACATTACACAATCAAGTCACTAATCACTAGCTCTAATTGTCACAATGAAACAGTTTGTAATCAACAAGGTAGTCTCTTTATATTTACAATAAATCAAATAAAATTGTTCACACGCAATAAAATGTCAACTAATATAAAATACAATTGCATTATAATTGTCCCGCACGATTGTAAAAACATAACACTTCGCCACAATAATTATTACTTTTCACTAGTAACGACTTGAACGCACAGAGTAATCGCCGACAATAACTGAACTAAGACCGCTGACGCCTTGTGTTTATACCCCGCTCACACACCAGAACATTCCACATACTACACATTAGCGCTACATTAGGACGTAATTGATTGCGGCCTTGACACAGTGCACGCGGCTGGCGACGTCTAGAAAATCTCGCGGGCGCATGTTGAAATCACGTACGCACACAACAATACAGCTGGATTCCTCTGGAACATTAGAGAAACCCGTAGATTGTTCTGTAATGTCGTAACAATACATTGTATAGTCTATCAAGTTGAATCGTAATAATTACGTCACGACCACGCGTTAGTTAATTAATACTTATTTCTTTCCTCTCACTTTAATCCTAAAATTCATCGTGTTTATCAACGACGCAGTTGATGTCTTTTTCAATAAAGTATTTCAAATTGTACGCAATTTATTGAGATTTTTTACGTTTTTATAGTCTTGGGCAATAGCACATTCAGTCGGAAATCTGATTTTCTATTTCATCGCTTTCGCGTAAAATCTTTTTCTGTTTATATGGCTGATTTATAATTTGATCTGGTTAATCAACTGTCGAGCTTTCTGAAAGCAGACTGCAACGCACTGTACCGTAAAGATATTATCGTCAAGGTTTTGCTTTTATTTTTTGTAAATTAAATAAGGGCATTAGTTGTCATCTACAAAAATTTGAAATATGTTACAAGGTATGTGATTAGAAATATAAATTTTAAAAACAGACTAATTTGTGTTAATTATAAACAAAATAATATTTTATTACAAATTAGGCGGAACGTAGTTGAACAAAAAGACAAAGCAGTAAAAACTGATATATTTCTATAGTAAGAAAATACAGAGGATATTACTTTACATTTTTAAGAAGAATTCTAAAACTATACCTGCCAAAAACGACTTCTGTTCTCATATGCGTTGCGTCTTCAGTAACAACAAATACTTTTAAAACGACTGAATAAAGTAACTTTATCGTTTCTGTATTAGATAAACACATTCCTTGAGCGTAGTACTTGACTGGCAAGTATGCACAAAAGCCTTGTATTATGTAATTTCAGAAAATTTTTGCATCTGATTTGATTAACGTTTATTTACCTGTTCTATATGTATCACAGAAAATATTGACAAAAAATGTTGGTGGATTTTAGGAATCTACAAATTTTTATACGCAAAGAGAAAGTAACAATATTGAATTGCAGTTGTTATTTTGGCCAGAAAAATTACAAATAAGAAATGCAGGGTTGTGGAAGCTTTTTATATTGTAATATTTCTGATGATTATTCGGATTTATTGGATGAGTGTTCGGATTTATTAGGCCCCAAGTTGCGGTGCCATTTTGTAATAATCCGAGTTCCTGTCTCTTTATCTCTTTGATTATTTAGTATTTTGTTTAAATAAAAAAATAAATAAATTTATTTAATTTCGGTTAAAATGAATTTCTTGGTTTATGCTTCGATGTTCTCCTTTCGATATGATGAATCAGTGCAGGTGATTTCTCGCTGGAATTAGAAGTTATTGGTTAAACATATACTTACTTGGATTAATTTTTGTAAAGCAATGCAGATTTACAATGCTGGTTAAAATGTTTAAAATTATTTAAACCAATTCACTGCCGCCACCAGTGCTGCCAACTGTGGTTGCTGTCCATCTAAACTGTAACGTCTTAGTTTATGGAAATAATTTGTAGAACTCTTTGGTCAGGTAAAATGATGTTTATTTCCCCAAATATTATTTATGAAATTAAATTACACCACATTAGTGTTGTTAATTATTTTTTATGTTTAATAATATTGGTTGATAGACCCTTAAAAATTCTTATTTTTCTCAGGGTTTGCTAAGCTGATTCTAGTCTTCGCCACATGCTGAACGTTAATGTATTTGGTTAGGTTATTTAAAAACAATGTGAGTTCTTTGAGACTGCAAGATACAACAACACTTAAAGAATTACACTATTATGATTACTTAGTAGTAGGAGAGTGATTACTTTATTGAAAAACCTTAGTTAATAACATGAAACTTCAACGTACGATTTTGTATCGACATTTGAGGTTAAAGCTGGTTTGAGTGAATAAGAACCAGTTAACTTTTAAATTACTAACAACTCTTTAACATTATTAAAATTATCCGTAATGACCGGTTGTAAATTAATTTCAGTGGAAAAATTAATTATCTGATTCCTCAGAATTAATAACAAACAAAACAGGTATTGGATATACCACATTAATTTGATTACACATTATTAAATATTTTGAACAATTATAAAATTAGAACAATACAACATAATTATTATACTATAGTTCAAAGTCTCTTAAAGTTCATTATTAATCAACTGATACCCCTTTATCTTGGAACGCTCGGAGGTTAATTATGACAATTTTTTTGAACTATAGTTAATTATTTTGTATTTCTTTTTAAAACAACTTAATAGTTCTCGTTAAACTCATGGAATGTTTATTTCCATATTACAATGTCTCTTCCGTTATATTTACGGTTATTGATTAAAACAGTTGACCATTTATATAGTCGAAGTCATTTGTCTCTTTGATATATATTGTTTTTTCTTTTTTCTTTCAATAATAATTATTAAACATTGTTAAATTAAATAAGGTCTCATGCCTTGTAGAGTTCCGCTGGCATAATATTCTTAATTGTGTTTGATAATCTGGTTATCGTAAAAAGGTCATAATTATTTTAAGTAACTATTAAGTCACTATACTTGCGTTCTTTGCCTTTTACTGGATTGGCACTATTAATTTTTTAATAATTAATAATTAATAATGATTACACTGCGTATGCGCACATACTCCGTATAAGTTCACTGCAATTTAAAACATCACAACTTTTGTTTACACTCCGTCTAACCTCACTTTCACTTTTTGAGGTTACCCTTGCTCTAGTCAGCTGTACGACATTAAATTGTCTTTGTTGAGAATTGCGACCGACGTGGCTTCCTCCTCGTTGCCTGATGATGAACTGTTCCTCTCACCGGCGTCAGAATTCGGCTCTAATGTTGGATAATGACCTCTGATTTGACAGTTTTCGTAAATTCCGTAATTCTTCGGTAACTTTCGTTAAAACAGACGCGTTCACGGCGTCCTTTCATTGGGCTTGAGAGTATGAAAAATTGGTCCGCTTATCAACGCCCACGGAGTTGTACTTTATTAATTCTTAATAATTAAAATTGTTCCCTTATCTATAATCTAATTCACTTTTCATTACTGCCATTGCTCCTGTCTTTTTTAGACGAGCAACTTGATTCCCCACTCTCTATATGTCTGATTATTATTAACAGAATAAACTTATTAACATTTTTTGTAATCTATTTACATATAATACTTTTTATTTTATTTTATTTCAATACACATTTATGACTACTATCTACTCATCGCCTATCTTTCCCTTTCATTAAGTTATAATATGGCAATTCGCTAAAATCGTCCTTCGGTAGTTGAGGCCTACCTCACCATTATCTTGATAACTGACTTATAGTAATATTACTTATTTTTAATATACTATTATTGTTCACAATTGTCCTCTACGACTTCTTATAACTATTATACTCCTGTATTTGATATGATTAATTAGATATTGATAACAATTATTATAATTATCTTGTCTTTGACCCTTGGTCTATGACACTACCATTTGCTTTTGTCTCATGTTAATATTGATTTCTATACCATTTCTATTTTGGTCTAACCATTCTGGGATAAGCATTTCATCTTTTGATTATCTCAGTTTTAGTCAGTAGGTGTTTATTCTACTGGACTTATACTTTACATCAGTCTATATTTCAACACCATTGGGTGTTACATTATCAAAATTTTATTTTGTGTTAAAACTTTGTCATTTGATCCATTACTGTTTACATAAATAGTGACAAACTGTTTACTGTTCATTACAATAGTGACAAAGTTTGAGAAGATTTTGTTATCCCGTAGGGTATAGAAATATGTTGGCAAATCCTTAACACTTCTTGCACCTAGTTTTACATGACAATAACATTTAAGTTCCATAATTATTATTTAATTCATGGCAATAATCATTGGTTTGCTTTCTATTAGTGGTATTACATCTCTATTATACTGTTGACATTAATCCCTTCCTGTTTCATAAATATTTTTACATGTTAATTAGATTAGTCATGGTGCAAATTCAATTCTGTCCATTTCAGCATGTTATTTTACACTCATGACTTATACAAGTCTTTCTAGATAACTAGTTTAGTTATTGGAATGATTTTTATAATCTCTAGTTTCATTTTAGTATACTACACTCTAGTTTAACAACATTTTGTTATTACTTTTGGTGATTACAATTGACAATTGCTTGTTAGCTTAGGTTATGTGTCCCTATCTTACTGCACAACAATGGTTTTGTCTTATTATTAATTACTACACATTATTTAATTCTTCACCTGTATTAGTATTATTCTTTATTATTTATTGTCTGGTGTTTCTTTTTATGATTTTCTCAACTTTATTGTTGATTAATAGTGTTTCTTATATTCTTACACTTACATTAATCATTTAACTAGTCTTTGTGATACAATTCATTTGCTATTACTATACATTCTTAATTTATATTAATACAATTCTTAGACTACCTCTCTACCCTATTTTTCTCCTATCATTGTTTTACCTTTGAGTTCTGGTCATATTGTCAGGTCAGTTAGACTAAGTTATTGATGGCTTGATGTCATAGTCATGTCATAGTATAGGGTTTGAATTTGGCTTTTAAAGTAACTCTTTTTCCTTCCTCATTATCAATATTTCAAATTATTTTTATTGGTTTCATTCTTTTCATTGTTTATTTCTTCTTTTCGTTGATTTTATTTGGTTTTCCCTAGTTGCACTGATTCTGTTATCATCCTTGATAAATATTTTATTATGGTTGTTTTGTATTTCTCTCCTCACTGTCCGATCTATTGGGTTATTGGGTTAATCACATTACTATGTTTTCTTTTATTCTTCTTCGTCATTACTATTTTTCTTCTTCAGTTGCTTTTTTCAATTAGTTCGTGGACCGGATATAATTTTTAGTACACCCTTTGGGTGTTCTAATGTTAAGCAATGAGTGTTTTATTTCTTATAGTTGCTTTCAATGTTACGGTGAAGATATGTACTGATATAATATACATTTTTTTTAAACGTATTACTACCACGAATCCTTCAAAACCAAGTCTTGAAAACAAGTTCTCTTCATTGCAAAGACCTTAGACCTCTCCGTTTTTCTGTATCGTGTGTAGGGGCCATAAGGCATGAGATACTTACGGGTTGGCTAGCCTTTCACACGTGTACTCCGCAAACACCATTTAGCGCGAACGAATTTGAAATTTCGTCAGTTAAAACGGTAAAGCAAATTAGTTGGATCTGTGACAGTTTTGAGTTTCATTGCTATTTACTTAAAATGAATAGACGTGTGTTTAGTATGCCTTATGGTTCCGCAATAAGAGAGGATGCAGAGACACAAGTGAGTACATCCTGTTAATGTAGAGAGGCTCTTTATTGGGTACATCCAAGGATATTTGGTACCAGCTAACAAATTATGAAGATAAACCCTTTTAACTTCTTTAGAATAACAAAAGAAATTATTTTTTTCTTCGACAAGATTTTACACACGACTCAAGGACTCATGACAGCTTGAAAAAAAGAATTCAAAAATAAGAAGCCTAATCCCACCTTGGGAACGATTAGCTCTCATCTGAAGGTAGTAAACCATAACATAAGAACAACGTTTCTTGACTCTTCTTATTCTTCTCAATTTTTTCTGCACCGCCGACGACGGAAACAACAACTAACTGAACAAAATATTTAACTCTTCTTTCGCTCCAGTAAAACAAAAAGAAGTTTACCTCAGAGAAGAATGAAACTTAAAACCTGTGTAAAAAGAAAATTAAATTGAAATTGTATTAAACATTTTGTTACATTTAAACTCTAAAATTTTTTTAATCTAATCAAAAGTTTTAGGAATAAACACTTTTTGAAAAAATTTGTGTTTTAAGATATTATAGTAGACTTTTTGCTTGTGTTCAATCTAAAACTAAATATCGATGTTAACTGTTACAGTATCACACAGTTGGCTCAGGTGATTTTCAGCTGTTGCAAACAACGAATGTGGCCCTTGGACGCGAGCGCGTGGTTGTTCGTTTGTGAGGACAAAATGAAAACACATTAAATTACAATGAACAGGTATTTGCTTCAGTTTCATAGAAAGTGATTAAAACAACATTGCTGTTTAATTGAACTATATATCTGATTTATGTACAGGTAAAATAAATAACATGCAAAGCCATATTTTTCGTCCATGCAAAGCCAAATCAAACAGTGTTTGTCTGTCTCAGTTTCATGTACGGACAGAACAGTTAGTTCTTTGTATTGGTGATCGGAGATGTTGGTGTTGATGGGAGGTGTCAGCCAATTCTTAGAATAATCTTCTCGTCAGGTTTCTGTTGTTAAAACACGCTAGTGGTAGTCCGATACACATTTGTTTCAGATAATTGTTGCATGAACAAGGTCAGTTAGATGCTCAGCATCTGTGCCATGATTCACATTTAAATTCAACTTGGAGTTGAATTTAAGTCTCCACAAAATTACAGAAATTCGGACAAAACCAGTCATCTGAACGCTTTCTTACACGAACACGTGTAAAAGAGTTTTTCTTGCGGGAGCGGGACACACCACGGTTTTGACTGTACTGGCTATGTTCTACATATCGTGGCCATTAATTCTTAGTAACCGCTTGGTTAGTTGTTTTGTTGCTTGTCTCAATTGAAAAAAAATCTTACTAGAAAATCTTGTTATTTTACTTGAGTTGTTATAGGCTACTATTATAGTACTCTTTGTGCATTTAGTTTAACTTTATTGCAGGTTTACGTTCGTATATGTATAATTTATCATGTTTAAGGTCAATGTTGTATTGCAACGACTATTCTCTGAGCTCACGAAGTAATCAGAGAAATTCCGTTTATATAGGTTTGAGAGATTTTTTCATTCAATACCATGAAGATAAGTCGTCCGAAGTGATCTTTCCAGCTAAAACCAAACAAAAGTAATTAATGTCAGGAGTTGCTGCAAAGAACGTATTGGTATATTAAGTAACACTGGCTGAAGATTGTCCTTCAATAACATCTGTTTCCTACTGAGTTTAATTTATAACAAGATGTTGACAAAATCGTTATGAAAACAATTTAAAAAGTGTGCTTTGTTATTATTTTAGACACGTAGTCGCCAGATTTGTGACTTATGTTGCTTTCTTTACTGGATATCCAGGTACAATGTTGCCTGTTCGTTTTCTCTTAAAAACTTTCTCAACTTTCCTTTTTTTATTGATATTTGTTTTGTTTACTTTTTTCTAAATGTGCCAGAAATTGCGCCTGATACAAATACAATTTTTTGTTAAAGAAAGTTTTTCTACTTTTCTAATTGTTTTGACTTGCGAAAATATCTTCAGAATATTTTTAGCGTGTGATGTATTTTTCTATTATTTTCTGCGCAATAGGACTCGTATAGAACATATATTATTTAGTGTTTCGTCCAGTTCTTATACCTAATTCTATTAATGTCAATAAATAATATTTTTCATTAAAACCTGATACAAACTTTGTATTTCTTTTTTTGGTAAATTTACATTAACAAATTATATTATTATTTATTGCTTCTCTGCTCTATGTTAATTGCGTGTAGAATAGAATATCATTTCTCGCTAAACTTACACTGGTATATACGTTAAACATGACAGCGCCGTTAGGACAGAAGTACACAGAACACAAGACAATACAGAAGCGCGTGATAGACAGACTGTCTCTACTGGCGTCTAGAGAACATTGTTTACTTTCTGTATAAATCTGAAAGTCTTTATTGAAGGACAGGGTAAGTGGTGGATGAAATTACATGAAATTACATGGCTTCTAAAACTTATTTTCAACTTTGTATAGGCAAGGATTTCTAGCCCTCAGCTGTTGGACATGATCAGTGCTTAATTCTGTACAAAGTATCGCTTGTGTTGATGTTTCCCTTTTTTATGCATCTTGTCCGTGGTGGTGGTGGTAATGGTGTCCATTGCATAACTATTGAATAAACAGCGTATACTGCATTATGAATCTTAATTTGTACTGTTAATTTGAAGCAAGGAGATTATTAATACTTCTGATTTTTACTACTGATGCTACTTTCAGGGTGGTTGTTATCTAATTTTGTATTTAATTATTAAAAATACGCTACAAAAACTCGATTACTTACATGGAATTCAACATATACTAAAATGTTACACACTTTAGTAACAATAACCATATCTGCCACTATCGACACCACCAGCACCACCACTACTACCATCAATAAAACCATATTCACCACCACCATCACTAGGACAACAACGATATTATAATACACTATATATATATATATATATATATATATATTACACCGACGCATTGCCAAAAACGATAAAGTATAACATTTTTAACGTACAAATATTTGATCATACACAAACACGCGAGCGCGCAGGTGTATTACAGGAGGAATATTGCATGTTACATATACCGCAGATGTGTAGAAAGTACAAAATCGTTACGAAAATGTGGATTAAGTTATAGAATGAAACGCTTATTTGTTAAGGAAAAACAACAACAAAATTGTGCTTCTATGGACGTTAGAAAGTTGAACTGAATTGTTATTTGGCCTGGTATTAACATTTAAATTAATTCGGTTGGCGAATTTAATGAAAGCAATATGTAAAGTGAGAACACTGACGGTCAACACGTGGAGAAATAATTGATGCGTTGCTGTAATTGAGGCGTCAGCAGGTGGCATTGCAGTGGATGTCGTGCAGTGACGGTACTACGTGTGCATAATTTGTATTCAGCACCGTTTGCTGCCGAAGCCAAAATATTATATATAGCACTATTCCGCATACTATCCCTACTGATACTGCTCCCCTTCTTGATACGGAATTATGCAATAAGCGAGTCTGACACTACTACTACTACTACGGCTACTACTGTTATAAGTAGACTTCCAAGACATGAATACATTATTTTCGTACCAACGGCGAATGTTGATCAGTGCGCATGCATCAGAACAAAATCATAGCTCAGTTTTGTACGACAAGGCGTGAGTGTTGTTAAGTTTGTACGTTTCAAGAACTATAAGTTTTTACCTAAAACGTGGCGTTTATTTTTTGTTTAGTTTGCTGTTCTGTTTACTAGTTTCCGAAGAGAAATGATAAGCCTAAAGCGTCTTCTTTTATGAATTTTGTAAAAAGGGAGGGATACATAGAGCAGGAAAATACTTTATAAAGTCTTAGATACTCTGAACCAATTCAATACATTATTTATTGAGCAGGAGAGTGGAGAGTGAGGAGGAGATTATTTGGTTGAAGTGGTACGCGTTTTCTCCGATGACATAGTACATTATTAATCAATTAAAAAGATATTAAATTAAACTTACAAAAGATTTCTATTTTAGAAAAAAAGGTTACATAAGAGTAATTGCGTAACCGCTTTAGACAAAAACTTACGCACATTGACAATTATTTAGTGAACAGGTCATTATTTAAAATGCGGTAGTAGCTACTTTCCTCCTCATCATCACTATAATATATACAACCTGCGCGACTGCTCCATGTCTGAAATTCCGAGTAACACTACTACTACTACTACTGCTCCTACTACTACTACTTTGCTCAGGGGTTCACACCTTGTTAGTACGGATGTACCAAGGCCGGGGCACCTAGCTGGACTCTCAGATCCCTTTTCTTTGATCTGTCCTGTCCTTGATCACATTCTTGTTTTTTCCTGATCCCAACGCTGTTAGAGTATTCGTGGGCTACAGGTCTCTATTTTCTTCTTTCTCATTAGCTTTATCTTATTAAAGGTTTTTACGGAATAATAACAATGGATAAAACATTCGGTATTTGTATCGCGCTTGGCAGATCAGTTGATCTGGTAAGTCCACAGTCTTCAGAGACTAGCCCCGTGAGTTCTGGCGGAGGTGGGAGCAACTATTTCTTGTTTCCGATTTTATTTCCGTTTCAGGGTGCAGTCTGCTTACGTTTAGCTTAACTCTAACAATAATGATAACATGGCAGACACAGACTTTGTTGATTAAAGCTGAAATGTACATCATCAAAGAGATATTGCTAAACAACAGACTGGGGAAGCAGAAAGGAAAGTTGATACTGAACTGCAGATGTGTAGAGCTGTATTGTAAAATGATGGCTGCCGTCTTCAGGCAAAATAATGTCAAAATAGACATGAACTATAATGTGTCAAGGAAAGAAGGACTCTGGCACTGTTTTATCACTACTTTATCTATTATTAATAATCAATATACAATACTTAATATATACTCAATATATAAAAAGGAACATAAGGAGAACTTATAAATTACTTAACTCTTACAGATAGCCTACTTGACCCAAGCATAGTCTTATACCTCTTACAGATAATGTGACTTCGTTACCTGAAAACAAAGCTACTAAAGCTTTAAAGAGGAGGATTTTATTATGGAATCAGTAGAGGTACTAGTTGGTGGAGACATGTAAGGAAACTGCAATAATCTGCTTACTTAGATCGAATAGAGGAGGGTACAAACTAGAGAAACAGAACGAGTCATGGGAATACTTTAATAGATTCAGCTATTTAGGATTTGCATTAACGCGTGTCTATAGTAAAAATGTTGAAAAAGAGCCACATACATTTATTTATAAATGACAGAAAAACGTGTTAAAGACAGAAAATAATAAAGATCATGTCAACTAAAAACACCAGTAAAAGTCTGCAAACAATTCGGCGTCTCCACAAAGATGACAATGAATGTTGGATCCTTACGGACAAACAAAGACACAGAATATAAGCATTGGACCCTAAATTCCTCAGGGGACTGAAAGGGTATGATCAGATTAGAATTGATGGCCTGAGATATCTGATAAATTTAGCTACACGGCCTAAAGTAGCTAGATACATTTAGTGGAAGCGAGGTATCTGAGAGTGCACAAACGATGAGTACAGTAACAGTTGTCATACCGAAGATAAAGGATAAGAAAAAAGTAAATTCTAGCAACTGACATAAAAAGAATTAACACATGTTTTTTTCACCAAACCTGTCAAGATGAGGGCTACAAAAAGTTCAATTAATACCTTAAGTTGTACTTAATAAGTTAAAATAATATGTTTTTGCATACCTAACCTTGTCGGAAATAGAGAGACCCTTGTTAGGACTATGCTTTACAAAGATCATTATTTGCTCCTCTAATCTTGCAACGCTGGTGACATGTGTCGACAAGTGACTTGCCCACTATTTTATGTTCTTTATACTCACAGATTATTTTTTTATGTCGCAATAATATAAGTTATTCTATTTTTTTGCTTATCTAGTTAATGATTTTCCTTCTATGCAATAAGGATTATTCAGTAAGGGTTATTTCACTCACTCTGGTTTTCACTGTCTAAGTGATGTTTCTAACCTGTAGCCTGTGTCATTGCAGTACGTAGATACAAATTTAAAATATTCTTTTGTTCACGTAGAATCATGAGTACTTGCTTCAGAAAAAATGTAGCTCTAATGTTAAAAAGATATAAAAACGAACTAAAATTTAGAAATTATTAAACATTTTAATTAAGAACATAATTTCTGTACGCAAATTACGGCAAGTGTCAGCATATTTAACGAATTCAACATGCAAAGTTAAACATTACATAGAGTACTAACACTAGAGTAACTGGTGGCTGCTACCGGCTGTGGACTAGTTTCAATCCAGCGACTGCGGTTTGCAGTGTGGTGACAGTATTGCATAATTTGTGTTATTGAATAAACTTGCAAAATAGGAATCCACTGACTCCATAGTAGCCTACTCTTAGACAGCGTTTGCAACAACTCTTTTTAATTACATCATAAGTAAACTTGCAGACTTGTACATTCAGGTTCCAGTAAAATTTACTATCATACCAAGACAACATTTATATTAAATTAAATTCTATAATATTACACTTTCTTTACTCTAGCTATGGGAAGTCACAAGCATATCTGTAATGACGTATATGATTGAATATTCTTTACACATTATTTGAAGCGGACAAACTTTTATTCTTTAACGTCTTAAAATCATAATCAAATTATTACTTAAAATCTATAATCAAATTGGTTACAGAAAAAGCGTCTTGTGCATTTATAGATAAACAAAGTATTTAAATTAGTAACCCACTTTTTACTTATCGAATTCGTACCTGTATTGTTTTTTTTTAATTTCAACACCCTCAAGACTGAGGTGCATCTATTTTAATGCATTACGGTGCTACAAGGATTAATTAATCTTTCTAAAAAAGGACAGTAAGTAATTAAGGTTTTACCTACCAGTCACGTGTTAATACACTTGCTAAGCTAATAATCCCTATTTAAACTGAAATCATGAGTTTGCCATAGGGCATTACACAGTATTGTTTTATAATCTATCGTCTAGAGGCTATTTATTCTTTTGTCGGAATGTAACTTATTTTATTCAGGAAAGGAAGAATAAGTGTATTTTTAAGAAAGATTACGTTTACTTACTACGTAATGAGTTGTTTTATTCCTTACTGGTATATAAGCTTTACGTAACGATATACAAGAAATTTTTCTACTTCTCAGGCTTAAATAATATACTCACTAGATTAATTTGCAAAATATTATGAAATAAAAAACAGAGACACTGCAAAAGCAATCTCTAAACTGTTGTTAAAATAATGCTAATTTGCTGATTCAAAGATATGAATATTGCAAAATTTAGCAAATTATTTAGACACCCCTTCATAGATATTTTATCTCTCGGTTATACTGAAATTTAGTCAAAAATGTTTGTTTCTATTAAAGATTTTAAAAATTCTGATTAAATGTTATTAAAGATTTTAACACAGGAGCTTATCACAACAAATTGATGTTTATGTGTTTTTGAAATTTGACTAATTATACGGTATTCTAAAGATTATAGAAAGATTCTTAAACACCCTAAAGATTTTTGAGAAAACATAACAATTGAAAAATATATTGGGAAAAATAGCGTACTAATTTTACTTCCATGTTCCTTAAGGCAATGGAAGTATGGTGATGGCAAAAAAAATCGTGTTCGAGATAATTGCAGATTCTGATTGTACTACACTCAAAACATGAAGAAAAGTAATTTTTCGAAAATTGTCTGTGTGTCTACTGTCTGTCTATCTGTGTGTCTGTCTGTAGATTTTTTTTTATGGCAAACTATAACAGCCGCAAATTCAAACAGAAACAAATAATTTTTTGCATACAGCCTTGAATTGTTGAGTTCTCAAGACCTATTTATTTTTGGTGAAGATCGGTTAAGGGAAGGGGGTAGTTTACCTGCAAGGTTTTTTTTAAATCAAGCGTAATTTTTTCTATGGCAAACGATAACAGCCGCAAATTCAAACAGAATCAAATAAAGTTTTGCATACAGCCCTAAATTGTAGAGTTCTCAAGACCTATTTTTTTGGTGATGATCGATAAAGGAAAAGGGGTAGTTTACCAGGAACGTTTTATGTTTTAACAAGGGTATTTTCTATGGCAATCGATAACAGCCGCAAATTGAAACAGAATCAAATAATTTTTTGCATACAGCCCTGAATTCTAGAGTTCTCAAGATCTTTTGTTTTTAGTGAAGGACGGTTAAGGGAAAAGGTAGTTTACCTCAAACGTTTTATGTTTTACATGGGTAATTTTTTCTATGACGAAGGATAACTGCCGTAAATTCAATTAGAATCAAATAATGTTTTGCATACCTTCCTGAGCTATAGAGAACTCAAAGTTTGTTGATTTTGGTGAAGATCGGTTAAGGGAAAGGTGTAGTTTACCTGCAACATTTTATGTTTTAGCAACTGTAAATTTTTTCTATGTCGAACGATAACTGCCTCACATTCAAACAGAATCAAATATTTTTTTGCGTACGTTCTTCTACTGTAAAAGACTGACGGTCTGTTGATTTTGGTGAAGATCGGTTAAGAGAAAGAGGTAGTTTACCTGCCACTTTTAATGTTTAACAAGCGTAATTGTTTCTATGACGAACGATAACTGCCGCACATTCAAGCAGAATCAAATAATTTTGTGCATACCTTCCTCAATTGTAGATAACTCAAGGTTTGTTGATTTTGTTGAAGATCGGTTAAGGGAAAGGGATAGTTTACCCTCAACATTTTATGTTGTAACAAGAGAACCTTTTTCATGAAGAACGATAACTGCCGTAAATTCAAACAGAATATAAATTTTTTACATATGTGTCTGAGTTGTAGAGGACACTCAAGGCCTATTGATTTTGGTGAAGATCGGGTAAGAGAAAGGGGTAGTTTACCTGCCACTTTTAATGTTTTAACAAGAGTAATTGTTTCTATGACGAACGATAACTGCCGCACATTCAAACAGAATCAAATAATGTTTTGCATGAATCCCTATATTTTAGAGGAATCAAGACCTATTGATTTTGGTGAAGATCAGTTAAAGGAAAGATGTAGTTTACCTGCAACATTTTATGTTGTAACAAGAGAATTTTTTTATGAAGAACGATAACTGCAGTAAATTCAAACAGAATCAAATAATTTCATACATATGTTCCTGAATTGTAGAGGACTCAAGGTCTATTGATTTTGGTGAAGATCGGTTAAGGGGAAAGTGTAGTTTACCTGAAGCATTTTTTGTTGTAACAAGAGTAAAGTACTTAATTTTAATAAATAAAGTATCCTGATAAGAAGATCTTAATAATTCACTGTACAACCGTAGATGAAATATCTATAAATGAAGAGCCTAGTAGAACGGGGTGGGGGTAATTTTCTATAAATGAAAATTATAGTTGAAGGGGAAGGGGATAATTTTGTATATATGTACTACGCTATCGCCAACAACGAAGTAGTTTGTTGTTAAAATTCCTTCCCGTCCTGTTTGGTCGTAGACCAAAGTTTTCTGCAAAACCAGACGTTTCGCCAGTGCCATTGACTTCCATCATCGGTGAAAATCGAGTACGATAACGTTAGGTGGTATACGTTGTGTCCACAGTACTGTGGTTTAGGCTGAAGCAGTAAGTTGAAAGAAGTAGTTTCTATGGAAATATTTCATTTCGAAGATGATTTTAAATATAAGTCTTAGAACATGGAAGTCATGTATGGTTCTCCATACCGATATTTTACTTCCATGTTCCATAAGGAAATGGAAGTATGGTGATGGCAAAAAAAATTGTGTTCTAGATAATTGCAGATTCTGATAATACTACCCTCAAAACATGAAAAAGAGTCATTTTTCGAAAAGTGTCTGTGTGTCTATCTGTGTGTAGATTTGTTTTAAATGGAAAACGATAAGAGCCGCAAATACAAACAAAATCAAATAATGTTTCGCATACAGCCCTGAATGGTAGAGTACTCAAGACCTCTTATTTTTGGTGAAGACCGGTTAAGGGAAAGGGGTAGTTTACCCTCAACATTTTATGTTTTAACAAAGGTAATTTTTCTTACGACGAATGATAACTGCCGCACATTCAAACAGAATCAAATATTATTTTGCATACATTCCTGAATTGTTAAGTACTCAACACCTGTTGTTTTTAGCGAAGATCGGTTAAGGGAAAGGAGTAGTTTACCTGCAACGTTTTTTGTTTTAACAAGGGTATTTTATATGGAAAACGATAACAGCCGCACATTCAAACAGAATCAAATAATGTTTTGCATACATCCCTATATTTTAGAGGACTCAAGACCTATTGATTTTGGTGAAGATCAGTTAAAAGAAAGGTATAGTTTACCTGCAACATTCTTTGTTGTAACAAGAGAATTTTTTCATGACGAACGATAACTACAGTAAATTCAAACAGAATCAAATAATTTCATACATATGTTCCTGAGTTGTAGAGGACTCAAGGTCTATTGATTTTGATGAAGATCGGTTAAGGGGAAAGTGTAGTTTACCAGAAGCATTTTTTGTTGTAACAAGAGTAAAGTACTTAATTTTGATAAATAAAGTATCCTGATAAGAAGATCTTAATAATCCACTGTAGAAACGTAGATGAAATGTTTATAAATGAAGAGGCTTGTTGAACGGGGGAGGGAATAATTTTTATTTATATGTCATGTGTACTACGTTATCGGCAACAAAGAAGTAGTTTGTTGTTAAAATTCCTTCCTGGGCTGTTTGGGCTTGATCCAAAGTTTTCTACAAAACCAAACGTTTCGGCAGTGCTATCGACTGCCATCGTCAGTGAAAATTGAGTGCACTATCGTTAGGTGGTATACGTTAGTGATCACAGTACTGTGGTTAAGGCTGAAGGATGAAGTAGTTTCTATGGAAATAGTTCATTTCGTAAAGTATTTTAAATATAAATCTTAGAACATGGAAGTCATGTATGGTTCTCCATACCGATATTTAGTTACATGGAAGTAGACAGAAAAATAATAATAATTGCTGGCGTTTACTTATTAAATTCAAGTATTACTAATAATTGCTTCAATTAATGGAGGGAATTATAACCAAGCTATATTCTTAATCAACTGCAGATAAAGAAGAAGCCTGTATAACTTTATGAAAAATGTAATAGTCTTTTTTTAAAGTACTTGCCTTAATATGACAGTAATTAACGAGAAATTATTTGGCTACTCTTAAAGCTATTAACTGGAAAACGAAATTTTGATTCTCATTCAATTAACTTCATGTCACTATTATCCTAGGTAACTGAGGTAACTTCTGATATTTTCTAATAATATCAGAGCGCATGTTCGTGATCTTAAAACAGTGAAACAAAACAATGAACACCACAGAATCACTCATATTACTCCTAAATCAGTAACGCTCATATTACTCCTAAGCGTACGGTTGTCAAATACACATTATATTCTAATAACACAATCCAAGTAAAAATTAATAAACAATCACTGAGGGAATTTTATTAACTATTTTATACTCTGTGACCCAAAACTGAAAAGACACCACTAAAGCGCATGGTAATCGCATGTATAAACAATTTGGGGAGGTAATTAAATGCTTTATATAAACCTTGGCTGTTCATATTCTCACAACCAAGGCCACCTGTTAATGGCATACGCTTACCTGAAAAAGGAAAATCTCTGGAACTAGCATTTGTATTTGTTAATATTTTAGGCATTGCAATGCGTCAACCTTTGAGTTTTCTACCGTAGCCTATGACCGGAACCAGTATTTTGTTTTTTCTTATAACGGTATTTTGTTATATTATTCTTCTTAAAGTATTTTTTGAAATCTCGGTCTCCACATACAGTACAAATATTAACGCAATTTTGCTCGAAAACTGATACTACAATTTAGAAACCGAATCTTCAATTAAAATATTAATAAATCCAAGTTAATTCTATAACAGAATGATAAGATGTAAAAATTATTTGATTAAACATGAAAATCAACGGAGAATGTATACTTGTCTAAGAAATGTCTGATGCCACAGGGAACGTTTTCAATTTTATTTTACAAAGTAATAAGTATAAATCCAATATCAATAAGTATTTCTTATTTCCTTCTCATTGTCTGTTTCTATTCTTTACTATCTATATTAATCTCTCTTTCTCTTTATCTTTATCTATTTTTAAACCCATTTAATCTTGAGCGGGCGTTTAGATTACAGACGACTTTAATCCAACAATAGAATGGATTTATTTTTGTTGGGTTAGGGTGACTCTGCCACAGTCAAATATCCACAAGCAATTATCAACTCACCACACATGATGTTATGAACAGTTAGTGTAGATTTTTAAGTCTTAACGTTAAAACTAAAATACAAATCAAATAAAATTACATTGAAACTGTGATGATGGATATCTAAGACAGAACCATTATTAGAACACTGCAGCCATGCGATGGAAATTTAAAAAAACCTAATTCCTTCTAGTACCACTTTGTCAATAAAATGTTTGCATATAATCAAAGTCGCAATTCATCAAACCCTCAGAGTAAGGTAATCTCAAACACCTGAAAGCGTGTACTCTAAGTTACGCTTACCTGAAAATTTTGGAAAAAGAAATTGTCTGGAATATGTAATTTCTAAAATACACTAAAGGGTTCGCTTCTAAACTTCCTACTGCTGCCCAAAAGAAAACCTGATATTATTACATATTTTAAATTGGTTAGATTTATTGTTTTTTCTGTACTGTTTTTTAATATCTCGGCTTTGACGTATCGGATAAAAAAATAATTAAGTTACATATACATTTATAATTAAATAATTAAATACATTTTGTCAAATTAACTGAATTTATTATTTCAAGTAATTTAAGATAATGCTTGTTGAACAAAATTTAAAAGTAATAGGTTTAACAAACATTTTAATTTCTCCACGTTTTATGTGTAACGGTAGAGGTGCCCTTTACCTGGAGTGCCAAGAGTAACTAACCAGTGCCGGGGAAACTAACCAGTAGGCAAAAGCAGAATTAGGCGCAGAGTACACAATACTTTCCTTTCTTTAATGGAAGGAAATAAACGTCCATTCTCTATTTTGTTATCACATGGTAAGCAGTCTTTAAGTTATAAACCTACTTCTTTCAAATTTGTGTGATTATTAAAGTAATTAAAATACCGTGAAGAAATTGTAATTAATAAGATATGTAAATGCTAATTAAATCGCATTTATTTGAAACGTTTTTCTTGGTGTCGAGAAGGCGTTTGATCATGTTTCGTATCCAGGCATTATGTACAACTCAAGGAGATTCTGCTTCCGGATTGCTACACTTATTTGATTTGGTAGCTTCATTCGGAATAGATCCTTCCGAAAGGAGATAACATCTTTTCTTCGGAAAGGGTTATTACGGCTGGTGTACTTCTGGGAAGCATCTTGGACCCCCTACATTTCTGTGTGTACGTTAACGGCGTGCCCAAGCTGCCTGCAACCAGATTAGCCATGTTCGCTGACGATACAATGGTGTATGCTGTCGATCGTCGAGCTGAAACGTCCGTTATCTGGCTCCTGTTACAGCTTGACAAATACGTTGAGTGGGCAGAGAAAAGGAGGGCTGCCATCAACGCGGCCAAGAGCCATAGCCTTCCCCAAACGACGCAAGGCTCCCTGACAAACTGTACGTCGGCTATACTTCCCTACCCTGGTCTCGAGAAGTTAAGTACCTCAGGCTCCACCTGGATCGTCGTCTTACCTGGCGGACACACTCCGTGAAAGTAGCCCGCTAGACGTTTATATAAACTCCGTCCCCTCCTTTGTAGCAAATCTATGACCCACCGCCTAGGTAAACTCATCGCCACCACATATGTGGTGCCGATGGTTACCTATGCGATACCCGTCTGGGGGCACTTTTCTAAGACCCATAAACAAAAGTTCAGTCTCTCCTGGACAGAGGATTGCGCTGGGCATGCAAAGTCTACTAGTTGACATCGAAAAAACTTATCCGAGACTCCCTGCGTGTCCGTTCCTTGGACGCCACTATACGGACACTTTCCCGAAAGATCTATCGCCGCACTGCCCGCTTCTAGGGCAATCCCCTTATTAGCGCCCTCCGGTGCAACCCACCTGTGCCAGGTGAATCTTGGAACCGGGCTCCACGTACACTCACACTCAATTAGATAACAAAGTAAATTCCCACTTCCGGTAGCAGGCTACACCCCTTATAATAAAAAACATCTACGGTCCCTGCGGCAGGAGCTCTACTTGAATCTCGGGACGCAGCACACGACCGGGCGACGGGCTTGCCCTTCATCTCGCACAACCCCTCTTCTACTATTTGTTTTAAATATAATATAAAGAAAGATCATCTCTTGAGACTACTCAGGCTGGAGTTAGCTACTGATACAATAATCATTGGTGAACAGTGGTAGAACAAAGATGACTCAGGTAGGTCACATCAGATGGTCTGGAACTCCGGTGCCAGGCCGGGTAAAACTCCTGTTGGAGAGTAATAGATACGGCATTGAAAATAGGTGCGGAGCAGCAGTATTAAAAGGAAACGGTTACTTTATTTACTAATTTCAAGAAAAGCTTTCAAACTGTAAGTGATCTGCATGTTGTACACGAGGGATAAATGTGACGACTCTTTATTTGACGATGTATGACCATTTAAAGAAACTCTGCTGCTGCTGCTGCTGCTGCTGCTGCTGCTGCTGCTGCTACTACTACTACTACTACTACTACTACTACTACTACTACTACTACTACTACTACTACTACTACTACTACTACTTTTTATTTATATGTATAAAATTAATAGTTTAATTTTCTTTCTACAAGCATTTAAACAACATTTAAACTGTTTTTACTGTGGTCACCTTATTGATATCATTTATCTACATTTTGTATATATATAATATTAAACAATTAATATTATTATACTAATATTATTAATACTACGCATTACAAAGGTAATTATTTGCTCCCCTAATCTTGCAACACTGCTGACCGTGTGTCGGCAAATGACAAATGTCTATATCCGTAATAAAAGTTTAACACTGAACAGGTACAGCAATTAGTAAAGTAAAAACAGCAGAGCTTTGTGATAGCAAAATGTATAGATAAATACCCCGTAGCGGTTGTTTTCACATTTTGAAAGTAACTAATCAACTTGTAATTTGATTCAAAACAGGCGCTTTGTGTTAAATGAGAAAACTTTAATATATAAGGCTTTACATGCTTGAGTTTACCCTGTTCCACATAATAAGTTTTTAAAGTAGATGAATGTAAAACTGAAATAAAATTTTGTTATCAACTGTAGGCCTAAATAAAATTGGCACAATTTTAACTGGAAGCAGTAGAAAGATACGGCTTGTCGTATGCAAATGGTGTGGACATGAGAGCATTGCTATTTGCCTGGCTAGCGCCGTCAGTTAATATCAGAAAACAACTTCAGTATTAACTTTAAATAGAATGCAATAGATTATTTTGAAGTTTCCCAAAATGACTGCAAATCAAAATTATATTTGCACATCAAAGTATTTGAGGTACTTTCATCGAAGGAACAAAAGCTGCAGGACATATATTAAATCTATTGAATGCTAGATGGTAGGAAATTAATGGGCTTAAAAGTAATATTTGATGTTTTGGTTGGATGAATATGGTAGCCAAGTGCACATAATTGATAGCAGATAAAGAAATAATAATTATGTGATACAGAAAAAAATAATACTTAATAAAACTTGACCAAAATAGACACGTCTAAGGGATGACCAAATTATCATTTGTTTCAAATAGTTGGGTCTATTAAAATATAACAGAAATAACAGTGGTTAAACGATTACACGAGTTTATCATATTTATTATCGTAGCAAAAAGTGAGTGACAATCTTCCTAAGATGCAATCTTCAGCTCAGATATTACTAAAATAATTTGATAATTTCATATTTGCCAAGTATTGTACTTTGGTATATTATAAAAATATTTCACATCCAAAAACTTGTTCCAATAGTGTTTCACTATTTTAATAATAAAACATTTTATTAATTAGAATCATAGTAATGAAGGTAACAATTTATCATTTGGGTATTTTTTAATTTAATTGTTTTCTTTTTTAATAAAAGCAGTAGCCATAACTTTTATACATACTAATATAGTGTTAGCAGGAGGCTACGTTATTTGAAAATTTAACGCACCTTTAAAAGCTAGAATTTGTCTATTAGGACTCATCAATCAGGTAACTTCTCATTCATAACATAATTGTTTTTATACCGATTCAAACTAAAAAGTCTCTCTCTCTCTCTCACACACACACACACACACACACACACACCCACACACATATAATTACTTACAAAACCTCTGATTATACTGATATTTTTCAGTGAAACGTGCGTCAGGTGTTAAAAGAATATACGAAATTTTATTACTTGCAGAAGAAACAAATTGAATAACATCACAAATTTATATATATATTGTAACATTACATTTGGAACAACTTAATATCGTACCCGATTTAACGAAGATTTTGGATAAGAAGCTAAACAAGAAGAACAATATATTTCAAGATGATAGTGAAGAGGAACGAATAACTATTTCAGACTGACTAGTAATACAACTGACCGTACCCACATTAATGATTTAGGCAAAGTGATGCAAAATACATTCAACCCCGATTATGACATGAACTTTAAATAACGACAAAATAATAATTATAAAGACAGACAGCTTATGAACCAATGCTATAAGGAAACAAATGGATTCATTCAATGTATCATAATATCAAGATAATCAAAATACAAATTGAGGGATAATAGGCCCAAACATACAATACTATGTAAAAAGAAATATTAGTAAGTGATTAATTTGAATGATGTAATGAAAATATAACAAACCTTATTATAGATACATGAACCATACAACTAATTGTAATAAATAGTGGTCATAAGGTTGTCCAGAGAATAACAAATAATAACTTATTCACATTAATATTTTATAACAAGAGTGAAGTTCTTTTAATGACAATAAAAATGTAAACCCAAACACAAAAAAACAATGAATGTGACAAATAGAAATACAATACGATATATTGTAGTATTCAATATATTTTAATGGATGAGTAAGTAGCTGAATATTATGTGTCAGTGAAACCAAAACAATCAGTAACAAAAGTGTCTAAAGGTAGAATTAAAAGTGAACCAGTGGAAATTATTTATATAATGGATAAAAACAAATCTTAGTGATCCCCTGTAACTGAGATTCTTGATCTTATAAGACTAATTAAAACAAATAGAGATAAGATCAAAGAATAACAGTGGACTAGTGCAAGTAATTTTATTATGAAAATATACTAAAAATGATCCCAAGTGAGTGCTATTTTTATCTCACAATATTAGGTAATATGACTACAAATGTGATGAGATAATATAATAAGTAGTGCAGTGATCAAGGGTACATCCCTAAAATAAAACAAAAACGGCAAGGACTGCATGAAACTTAATGTTAAGGAATAATTTAAGTAATGAAAAAACATATGTGTTTTGTTTATATTAATGGTTCATTGAACTCAATGCTGGAAGGTCTGAGTTAGAGTGCAACTCTTTTGTTTGCAAATACTTGTTAGGTATTAATAATAAGGATTAATTAATTGGTTATTAAAGCAAGATGGAGTAAAAGGAGGTGGTATTACAAGCGGTAAACAGTTGTTTATGTTTAATGAAAGTTTAACTTATTTATTTAATGTCCATAAAAGTCATACCAATGTGGGCATGACAGTAAATTGATTTGATTATATATTGTTTTGTTATTGTTTATGTAATGATGTTATCAGGATAGCCAGGGAAGCAACCAACCATTCTAAATTAATGAGAAATAGAAAAATAACAAAGCAGACAGTAGTTATATAAGGATGATCATATTTTTTGAACAAATCAATGGAGTAGCAAATGTCTTGTGGATGGCTAACTGTATGAAGCCATGTACAACCAACTTTTGTAAATTTTAGATAATACTGTTAGGAATTTTGTAAAACAAATGTTGAAGGATGAATAGATTTATAGTTAATAGTATACACAACAAATCTAGAAGCAAAATAATCCGTTTTAAAATATTTAAGAAAAATTCAAATAACAAAATTGTAACATCTGTATTTTTTAAGTAAAGGTAGGCATGTTTAGTGTCTATATGTCACAAGTGTAAAGACCAAAATAATGTTGCTAATAGTTTTAAATTCCCAATCAGTACAGAAAAGTTATACTAATTTAAAGGTTTTGAACAAATTCAGACATTGAAATAATGAATTTATATGACAATGTATATCCGAATCAACCAACCAGATTCCAAGTTTTACCTTAGCAACCAGAAATTTCGGATAAATAAAATGAGACTTCTTTAACAACGGTCATAGCGTACAGACGCGTTCGTAAAACGTCTTACATAATTTAATTATAAACTGTGAAAACACATTCCAGACATCTTGATACAGATAGATATACATAATACGAACTATTACAACCAAGTGAGGAACATCCAGCATTTGAAATAGAAGAATCAAGAACCAGGGAGAAGAACCGAAGCAGACGTGGGCCCTATCTTCGACCAAGAACCATATAAAGAAGAGGATTTGGTGACTTTGACATTTTATTATATTATGTATGTATTTTACCAACTTTTGTATACACGACTTTTTAAGAATTAATCAACTAAAACTACAGACACCATATCACACCAACACTAAGAACACTCACGAATAACACGAATTGAAATTTACACCTTTTTAAACACCACAAGAACCTTTGATTTTGATAATAATTATTAAACACATAAACTGGACATAACCTATAATAACTAGCAACCACTATTCGACTGCCTGCGTGCATATTACACTCTAAAACTTTGTAATATCCTTGAACTGTAAAATTTTTACTTTGATTTATAGAATAATATTTTGTTTAAATGTAATCCCCGAACCAGATACGCCCTGAGGTACTTTATATTAATAGAAATAATAACCAACGCTTTATTTTGGTCTGAATACTGAATAAGAATTGTAACTACTGTACCAACTGGCAAAGAAGACACATAATTTTTGCCACAATTGTGATTATCATAAAAAGAAACGAGAAACAATTAACCAATGCTTTACTGAATAAATGGTTTCTACAAAGATATATGCTTGATGTTATATTTGCGTCGTTATTATTGCTGTTCCATTTAAAAAATAAGTTCACAGAGTACAGCGGACACCACAACGGTTGGCAACGGTGGGTGACGTCATTGAAACGGTACGTATAGTGGGGGCGAGCGGCAGATTACAAAATCATTCGCCGTTCAACATAACGTATTAATAATTACAAATTGACGACTCCAGTGTGAGGCGAAATAAGTCGTATTATTTATATTTGTTACAAATTGACGCTTCCAACGGGCGGCGTATATAATTTAAGTACCCGTAACATAAAACAAACACAGTAACACAATTGGAGCGTTACAAATTGACGAACCCAACAGTGGGGCAGAAAATAAAGAGCGACACATTTAAATAACATATACAACTATTAGAGTGTTACAAATTGGCGAACCAACGTGTGAGGTGTTTAATTTAATATAAATTAAATTATAATTTATAATTAAACAGTCAAAAATAAACAAAAATGAGAAAGCGAGAAGTATCGCGCAAACGAGCGGCCGAAACCGAGAAGGTAGACGAATTAAACATGGAAGACAAAGAAGCAACACCGGTCGAGGAAGTAGAAACAATAACAAGGAAGGATCCGGAGAAACAACCAGAAGAAACCACACAAACAGAAAGCGAGAAGACGCAAGAAATGTTCAAATGTATGATGGAATTAATGCAGGAATTAAAAACGGACAATAAACAGTCTACGGAGGAATTAAGCCGAAAATTGGAAGAGACTAATAAGAAAATTGAAGAGAAAATGGGAGAATTGAAAGAGAATAGCAGAAAAATGGAGGAGAAAATAGACGAAAATAATAGAGCATTGAGGGAAGAATTGAAGGGAAATTACCAGGAAACCATGAAAAAATTGGATGAACACAAAGAGTCATTAAAAGAAGATTGGAATAACAAGATGGAAATTAATAACCGGCAATTGCAGGAAGAATGGGGCAAGAAGCTAGAAGAACCGGTAACCGAAATTAAAAGGGTAGAATCCGAGACCAAGGAAAAGTGTGAGCGGATGGACCAAGAGATACTGAGCGTCCCGGAAGAAACGAATGGACGGATAGAAAACATACGAACCAATCAAGCAGTGATGGGGGAAAGATTAGAAAGCATGGGTACTAGTCTTAATCGAGTACAAGACCAAACAACTGCCCATAGAGTTGAAATTAATTCTCTAAAAACAGACAATGTACCGGTGCCCATATCACATGTGAGGAAAACCGAGAAGTTATCGATTTCCAAAATTATAGAAGAAACCCCATGCTATTTTTAGAACGGGTAGAAAGAAAATAGCCAAAACCAGAGGAGACAGATGGTTTGTGATTAGGAGTATGCTGGACGATATGTTCAGAAAAGTCTATGACAATTGGTGGACGGCGATGCGGCCGAGTATACAAAACTTCCAAGAATTTAAAAAACAATTCAAATCTAAGTATTGGTCTGATGCCACGCAACATATGATAAGAAGTGACATAGGATTGGGCCGATATGACCTACACGGCAAACAAACTCCGACCGCATATTTCCTTGGGAAAATAAACATAGCCAGACATTTAGAGCCCGCAATTCCTACCGAATGTTTAGTGAGGCTATTAGCTTACCACTATGGTGGGGAAATTACGAGAGGCCGAATAAACGGACGTATACAAACCATCGAGGAGATGTCGACATTATTAGCGGAGATGGAACAGGAGAAGAACTTCCTCCAGTACAGACGAAGGAACGATGAAATAAATAGAAATAATGGTCGCCGCGACGCCCAATATGAAACCAACGGGCAAAGACCGAACAATAGTTACAACAACAACGGTAACCACTATCAACGCGGTTACCAAAACAACAAAACCAATAACAACTATCCACGAAATAATGCGGCAAATAATAACAACAATAACAACAACCACTATTACCGTAGCTCTCCTACAAATAATAATAATAATGGGTACCAGCGTGCCAATGACAGAGACCACCATTACCAGAACAACCGAGGTTATAACAACAATTACGATAACCGATACAGACAGAATAATAACGGCAATAATAACAATCAAAACCAAACATATCGAAGACATGTGAATTATGTGAGCATTGACGATAGAGATGTGGGAAGACGTTCGTACCAGGGACGAACGAATTATAATGGGAACCGTGGGAGAAGTTTTCAGGAGGAGAATAACCAGCACTACCGTGATGAACATAGGCGAAGTAGGAGCTGCGACGACGACAGGAATAACAGAAACTCAGTGACGTTCGATAATAACGCCATTGAGGTACAAGAGTTGCAAAATAGAGACAGACCCGGTCAATCAGACAACAGGACTGAGGAGATCAGCCCTGATTTAAACGGACCGCGGCAGTGAAAATCCATCAGGTCCCATCACTGAACCGACAATTTGGGTACTTACTAGGACGAGACAAAATGACTGACGATACAATGACGATAGTGCACAATCACTTCTTAAAAAATGTGAGAGAAGAACTACTGAACGAAGACACAATAACGCACAATAGTTCGAATAATGAGATCGCCTATATCATCTCCCAAGTGAATGGACTAGAGACAAGATTCATGATAGATACGGGCGCAAACGTGTCGTTAATCGATAACAATGAATACATCAAAATTCAAAAATATAGTAAGGTCATCTTACCAACTTTACCAATTCAGAATATAATTTTAATCGGAGCCACCGGAAGGCAAAACAAGTCAATAAGAAAACAGGTATCATTAACAGTGACCAGCAGAAGTGTAGCTATACCTATGATTTTTCTAATAGCTAGTAATCTACCATTTAATCTACTAATAGGCTGTGATATTTTGAGAAAATACTCAGCAATAATTGACATGAGACAGGCCATAGTGTCGTTAAAAGTGGATAATATAGAATGGACAGCAAAATTAGTAGAAAATAAAAATGTACCTTCATGCAACAGTATAAGAAAATTCAATAATAATCAAGATGATTAATGGAATATAAGAAGGGAATACTTTGGAAGTGAAGATAGTTTATGGTTGGAAAAATTAGAAGAGATCCGACAGTTTCGGTCAGAACAAAATGAATGTAATTTAACTACACAACAAATAGAAAAGTTAATATCAATATATAATAAATACCGCTATGTTTTCTCTGATATACCTGGCAAGGTAAAAGATTATCAATTTACACTACAATTCAAGGAGCCTGTAAATTTTAAGAAGAAATCATATCCCGTTGCTTATGCATTAAAAGAAGCAGTGAGGACCGAACTAGACAAAATGATAGCAGAAGATATTATTGAGTATAGCTGTTCCCCATATACAAGTCAGTTAATAGCCGTTCCCAAGAAAGATGGCAAAGTACGACTCTGTTTGGATGCTAGAGAGATCAATAAGATCATAGTTAATGACAGAACATCTCCCGGAGAGATTGAGGAGATATTGAAAAAATTTAATGGCATACAATTTATCAGCACCTGGGATACTGTTTGTGGGTATTGGCAGGTGGAGTTACACCCAGATAGTCGAAAGTACGTCGCCTTTATTTTCGAAGGGAGGAACTACCAGTTCAAGAGACTACCGTTTGGACTGGTAAACTCAGTAGCTGTATTCGTAAGATGTATGGACCAGGTGTTGGGTCCAGATACTATTCCATATACCACAGTCTATGTTGATGACTTGTTGATTACTTCAGTGAATTGGGGAGGCCACTGTGACAGAGTAGGGCAAGTATTACAAAAACTATCAGACAATAACGTTACCCTAAAGCTTCAAAAATCCAAGCTTATCGCCAGTGAAGTTCAATTCCTGGGTTTTAACTTAACAAGACAAGGAATAACACCATCCAATGAAAAGATTGAAGCTATCCAGAAGTTCCCAAGTCCTAAAAATAAAAAGCAACTTCAATCATTTCTGGGACTTTGCAATTACTAAAGGAAGTTTCAGAGAAATTATTCTGAAATGACAGAAAAGTTTTCTCCACAATTATCCTCTAAGTATTATTTATATTTGTTACAAATTGACGCTTCCAACGGGCGGCGTATATAATTTAAGTACCCGTAACATAAAACAAACACAGTAACACAATTGGAGCGTTACAAATTGACGAACCCAACAGTGGGGCAGAAAATAAAGAGCGACACATTTAAATAACATATACAACTATTAGAGTGTTACTATATATATATATATATATATATATATATATATATATATACATACTCTGTGTTTGTGTGTGTGTGTGTGTGTGTGTGCCTTGCAATGAGACAAATATTAACAATAGGCCTATGTGTAATATATGGGAACATATTTACAATAAGCCTTAGTTGGCGTTCTGTAAAAAGGGGTGTGAATGTGATAAGAACCTATTGTTATTAGAATAAGTATTGCATGTTAATGTAGTTTAAGACAATAATAAACAATAAAAAAAAGTAGTGCAGTGTAGAGAGAGAACGCGTCGTGTAAGAACCACTCCTGCTGCCGGAGACCAACTAGCCGGCCGGAAGGAAGAGGACAACAGCAGTCTGGGCTCGATGAGTCTCGCATCTGTTTGTGCTCTCTCCTAACTGCTCACATTTGCTACGTAGCACTGCCCCGGCTGGATCCTTGCGGGTCCCCACTAGTGGTAAACGCCGTTTGAGATATCACCGGGGTAAAGGGACCGGTGGACATCAGTTTTGGTTAGGACAGAAGTTTTGGTAAGTGAATGGTCGTCCCTCATCGCCGTGAGCAGAGTGGTCATGTGGGTTACTCGGCTTCGGCTTGACCCAAGATCCCTGGCGTCTGGCGTCTGCCCGGCGACTAAGCACGTCGGCCAGCATGCCCACATGCCCACTATGGGAGATGAGCCTACATGTGTCGATTCGCTCGCCTCAGCCTTGCCCCAAACGAACAACTCACCCAATTCACCTCGAGCGGTGGAGACGGATAAGATCCGTCCTAAAACCGTCCCCCTTCCGGCCGACGAATCGGACGCCTTCGTAACCGTTGGTTCGCGTAGGCGCCCGACTAAGAAGCTGCGGAGTAACTGCTCCACTCCCATGGACCTCGGCCATGGATTCTGGTCCTTTGCAGAGCCAATTCGGTACGGCTACGACTGCTTACGGAGGCTGCTCCGGCTTCCTCCGCTGTTGGCCGTACACCTCCCGTATTCGTCTATGGAGTGACGGCGGCTTATCCCGGCTCCCGGACTGCAAGCTTGACCTTAAGCTGCTTGGCGGTGACACGGTCAAGATTGTCATCAAACGGCTCTAGGACCATCGCTTAGTCGAATCTTACTTGCAAGCTAAAGACCTGCAATACCACACATATTCTCCTTGTCGCGTCAAGCCCCTCTATGCTGCCTCCTTCTGGACCTCCGCGAACTGGGACTTCCCGTACAGGCTATTATCCGCCTAAACACAAACTCAAATCCCAGGGTTCCTTTACCTATTGCCCGTCTTCACCTATCAGATAAAAGTTTTCACCTTACGTGGGTTTTTCCGTGTGAGGGTGGAAATGAGTCGTCGCCCGGGCAATTTTCCGCAGTGCCACCGGTGCCAGAGGTTTGGTTACCACACAGATGTCTGTCTCTGTGCTCCGGCCTGCTTACGCTGCCCCATACGCTGACGCAGTTCTGCACTGTGACAGACAAATAAAAATATCGCAGCAACAATTGCGGCCATGGTCATGTAGCAAATAATAGCAGCTGCCCGATATATAAGGCGGAGCTCCTAAAGCAAAAGATGTGCAGCAGCACCCGAAGAAAATGCCTAAAGTTCAGGCACCGCCTCAACCAAAGGCGCCACCGGCATTGCGCGAGCTCTCCCCAGGTCCACCACTAGCCCCTGCCGCTAAGTCACAGAGGGTACCGCGCCTAAAGGATCCAAAGCAGATGGTTGGGTCCGAAACCCCACAGAACCCACCATTCTCGGGCTTGAAAGTCACGAAGACTTATTACCCAAGGCTTCTGTCTCCGGGTTATTCCCTAACGTGTCGTCCATCCCAAGATGTCAAATAGTGTCGATCCACCACCATCTTTACTGTACCGCCCCCTGACATTAGCATCCAAAGCAGAGACAAGAAAAACGGAACCTCCAACTCCTGTCTCTGAGCCAGAGGCAACCTCACCACTACTGCCACTTCTGCGACATCGTTCAAGAGCTCCTGCCATCCAGTTGCCTAAGAAAAGTCCTGTTTCCCGGTCGTATAAGTCCGACAAAGCGCAGCAGCGCAACACTTCCTCCATACAATGCGCTTCGACTGTCCCTGATCCTGCGGCTTCCACTGCCACCCGTTCTGCAGTCGAGCCTGGTCATTCTTATGGGGCTACAGCCTCCAGGCAAACCTGACCTGGAAACTGTCGACCGAACTGAGAGATTCATGGTTTTAATGGTAGCCTGCAAAGTCATAGGACTTCTATGAACCGAGCCCTCAAACGAGATCTCTCACACGTAGGGTGCAATGCTAATTCAGTCGGTTCCAAATTTCCGAACCTCGGTCATCTTTCTGAAAGATGATGTCCTAGACCTTCTCCAGGAGACACATTAAGATGTTGTGACGCTTAATAAAATCTCATTGTCAACACCGTCTGTACTTCCCAGGCTATTATTCCACCAGGCAGGATCACCTTTGCCGATCTGGCAAAGTAGCAATTCTCGTCACCAACTCTCTGTAGGCGCAATGGATTGCCATTGCAAACGACTCGACCAATAAGCTTCTGTCCAGCTCACCTTCTTGAACATACCTCCTCTCTTCTTAGCCACCTACTACTGCCTCCCAAATGACGCACTAAACGTTGCTTTCCTGGATCGTATGGCTACAACTTACACCCTGCTCATAATATCCGCTGAACTGAAAGTCCACCATCATCGAAGATTTGGAGACCGTAGTAATAACGCATTCAGTTGTATTCTGTGATACCCTTGGATCTCCTATACCAACCAAGGCGAAAACACTGCCCAACAGCCCCATCTGGCCCATAAGCTAACAACAGTATGTGTTAGCTTATTATGTGTTTCTTCCAAACTAAAATTCTCAGTTTTTCTTTTGTTGTACTTTATTTTCACAAAAAACTATCACCTATCACAGAAGCCATTTCAATAGTGAAAATGGGTTTTCGTCGTGGCGAAAGTTAAATAGTCGTGGCGATCATGAAAATAGTCCTGCTCATTGCTCTGCGTTTTTGGAATGGAAGAAATTGGAACGTTCTTTAAACAAAGGAGGACTTATTGATGATCTACTTCACGAACAAATTAGTAAAGCAGCTAAGTCATGAAAAAAAATCCTCGAACGGGTCACTGCCACAGTACCAACTCCTGCACAACAAAATCTGGCATTGAGAAGACATCAAGAGTCAATTACTAACGATCAAAATCGTGAAAACTTTCTGGCTTTATTAAAATACTTTGCTAAATTTGACCCTGTCATGAGATCTCATTTGGATTCAGTCTCTCGTAAATCTGGGTGCATATCGTATCTTTTGCCAACTATTCAAAGTAAAATAATAAGCCTGTTAGGAAGAAGTTCACAAATATATTATTACTGCATGTAAGATGGCGAAGTACTTTAGTATTATTTGACACAACACCAGATGCTGCACATGTAGAACAAATGTCTCAGATTATAAAATTTGTTGAAATTAAACGTAATTCTGTTGATATCAAAGAAGACTTCATAGATTTTGTTCCTTTAGAAGTGAAAACAGTGGAAGCCATCACACAAGCTGTTACAAGTAAATTTGAGAGAGATGGATTGAATCTTAACGATTGCAGAGGTCAGTCGTATGACAATCAGACAACAATTGCTAGTATCCATTCAGGAGTTCAGAAAATAATGAAAAGAATATTAGATTTGAATCCACTGTTTGTTCCCTGTGACAACCATTCACTTAACTTGGTTGGAGTTCATGCAGCTCATGTAAACATTCAGGCAGTGACATTTTTCGGGACAGTAGAACGTCTATTCACCTTGTTTTCCTGTTCCACTTATAGATGCAGTGCACTCAAAGACTTCGTATATATTACTCTAACAGAATATTGTGATACCAGGTGGAGTTCAAAAGCAGATGCGGTGAAAGCAGTATCTACTCAGCTGGATAAAATGATCTCTGCACTGGAGAAACTGAGGGATACACCAACTGAAACAATTGATACGAGCAAAGAGACAGCGTTAATGATTTATGCGATAGAAAACTTTAATTTTGTACATTGCTCTTTCTCTGGACAGATATTCTTTCTTCTGTGGACAAAATCCAGAAAATCTTGCAAAACAAAGAAATAAGCTTTAGTCAAGTTAGTCAATTTAGTCAAGCATTAACACTTCTGGAGAAGCTAACGGACAAATTAAACGTTTATATTACTACATTTTTTATGATCTACATTTGGTACTAATAAATGTATACAAACTAAATACCGGTAATATTAAACTTATAATAGGCCTATGTAATTTTGTAATTTTGACTTAACAATTATTCTTAAGACGGTTACTGGACGGGCTTTCATACAAAAATTCACACATTTGCATTTATTAAGTACTTTGTTCACTGGATGGGCCTTCATTTTTGCTCTTTTGTCCCCTTTTAATTGTGAAGGCGATGCGGCCGACGATCTCCTTGCCCCGGGCGCCGAAAAGCCTAGCCACGCCACTGATTTGCCAAATATATCGTCGTCCCCGATATAATCAGGAGGCGATGAAAATCAGCAAATAAACTAAAATCAGCAATGTAGCCCTCTACTCCCAAAATATCATTTTCCTTGATCTCGACTTCTTCATACGTAGACTCAACCGCTGAAACACCAGGAACGCTACGCTTCCATGCCCCCATCCACTCCACTCAGAAATTGTTCATCAACAGAACAATAGAAAACACACAAAGACCGCCCGCTGGCACATGTGAACACACCACCTGAAAACAACTGATAATTAACACATCACTCCACTATGACTAATCTTCAACTGCTGCACAACCCCATTCCTATCTCCCGATCTCTACACCCTCCCTAAATAGTTCTCCGGCGTTCCCTTGACGCTTGACGCTCTCTTCCTACTCTTTCCAAGGTGAACACTGCTCCTCCATGCTGCTCTAACATTACCGTTGGGCACTAATGCACTAATAAACACAGCTAATTCAATAGGAAGTCCATCCACTCTTCACAAAACCTACACGATTACTTTCGCTTTCCTTTTTGACTTCTTGGTGCCTTCACCTTCTCAGACGCACTGAACACTGATATTTTTCAGACGTACTAAATGATTCAAAAAGCTGCATAAAAAGTTTATAATTTTTAATTGATAATAGTAACTCTGTATTAAAACGTTATTCAGTTTTATAAAAATAAATGTTAGATTTGTTAATGAACTTCTGTTAATGATGTTTCTATATTGACTACTAAAATTGACAAATTTTTCACAAACTCATAATGCCCTTAAAATTAACAAACTTTATTTCTTGAGTTTCTAAGACCAACAGTTCATTTTATTAGATGTCTCTCATGCATCCTATTGAGGATAAGAGAAGAGAAGACGCATTGCAAATAAGTTTAGTATCGTACGATGCTTGTAAACATTCTCTTTAATAAACCTAATAACGGTTCTCTCTCCGCCGGACTTAGAGTAATTTTTTTTAGTTTTATTAGCTAATAAACATTTTCTGACTCTTTTATTTATTTTTTTATTGTTCCGTTTCAGAGCTTCTTTTATCGTAGTGCTTCAAACTGTACAACTACGTTTTGTAACACTCCATGTTAGACTTTTGGGAGCGTACAGTTTTAGCAATATTGTTTGAGGAATGCAATAAAAATCGTTTAATTAATGGAACAAGTTTTAGTTTACTTTTAATTGGTATTTCAATAATTTGTATTGAATAGCAAATTCAAATAATATTGTTTAAAAATGATCGTTTACAAACGATCTTCTTGAAATTTCATATCTAACAAGATTAAACGCTACCTACAACAAAAATCATTTTATAACATTCAACAAAAAAATTAATTAATTTACTTTTGTTCCGTTGTTTACACAAACTAACTGTTTGATACGCGCGGTGATAACTAATCAATTAAATATTTGCCGTGTTTTTATTTCAAATTTAAATTGTTTATAAAACTAGAGTGGTTACTTACACAATGACAGCGTGATATCGCGTATTAGGGCGGTTGGGAAATGCAGACCAAAACTTGACCGAAAAGAAATAAACAAAGAGTATCCAATGCCACAATAAAGCAACCAGAAGTACAGTTGTTAGTACACTACATTGCAAAATAGAATTTTTGTTTAATTACAAACAAGGCAGTGACAAAGTATAAATTCTAGTAATGACTAATTACTAATTTTTTGTCCAAAGAATATTTTATTTTTTGAATCTTGACATAAAATTATTTTTATTTATTTTTTATCCTATACGCATCCAGAAATATCATTCGTTATGTGTTGAAAATTAACTACGCATTATGTTACATGAAAAGAAATTTAATTTCTGTTTTCTCTTCTCTATAACTTGCGTCGTAGCTTATAATTTATTGACTATTGACGATTTTGTACAAAGTGGAATCAGATATTATGTTCTCTCAATACACTTGCTGCTTCCGTAAAACATTTTATTAGGAATGTAGTGTTAAAGATAGTAACAAGCTTTTTACAGTCATCTTGAAAGACATCTGTGTATTTTTTAATAAGTCTTGAAATACGTAATATTGTTTTTCAGTACGTGGCACTTTACATTTTAAAAATAAAAGTTGTTTTTCAGCTTACGTGTAGTGTCTGTATTACGCTGTTGAATATCTTGAATCTTATAGAGTAAAGTACATACTGTTTTAGTTGGGTATGCCGTTAAGTTTTGTAGACTTTACACAAGAAGAGACTAGTTAGATAAAGTGAAAGAGAAAAGTAAAATTTCATATTTTGCTAAAAAAAAACTTTTTAACTATTGTTTGTGTTATTACTTACTTCTTTCTATGTAAACAGTTTTCCTATTAGCGCCGCAATTACTTCAAAGTTTTTTCCATACTTTTAACTGTACTTATGTAGGCGTCTTAGAATATTTTTAACTTGTGCTATGTTTTCTTTTGCAGGAGGTACTATAAAAATAATGCCGATATAATTTTTATACCATTTTGTATAACAAGGTTAATTTAAAATTTAACTTAAAACATATTGATTTCAAATTTCTAAATTGAAAGAACAAGTGGATTATTAGTTTAAGTATACTGTTTTAGTATAAATAGTACGTTTCAATTTAATTAATTATTCCGTATAGAACGACGTCAAACTTTACTGAAAAACGCATTGAATTTAGTAAGAGCAGCGTATTATTAGCCCATTTAATAAACAGACTGTAATTTTCCGAGCCAAAAATATACCATTTATTTAGTTACTTGATTTATAAAGGTCTCACACAGTATCATACTTAAAGCATAAAGTTAACAGTGTCTACAATTTTAAAACAAGGCAAACTTGCATTGGAAATTATTTTTATAAAGTATTCGAACTTAGTATTATTTATATAAACCTAACAGCTCAAAAGGTAGAAAAATAAGCAAGGGTTGAACTGAGTCTGTTGAAAAATAAAAAAAATAATACTGATAGAAGAGGAAACGAGATTTCTTACAGGTAACAGCAAATAGTCAGGCTAGAAGAAAACGGAAAGTGTAGATCTTCTACAGAAGCCTGACAAAACTATTTTACGATTATCAGTGCATATGGCACATGGTTGGAAAAGTCTTCACCAACCACAAACAAGGGCCGCTTTAATCTTTATAAGCAGTTACCTACAGTCAGCAAGCTCACAGTTTGTAAGATGAGCTTGTAGCAGTTCCTGAAGCTCGAAACATTTCCAGCAGATCACGACATTTTCTGGAAAACACATCACCAAGGATTGGCAAGGTGTACACTACAATACCAATGCGGTACATTGAAGCTGTCCTTCAAGACTTCGAAAAATCTGTTTCCTGAAAATGTAACTCAAGTCACTTATTTTACAAAATTTATTGCTACTTCTACAATATTCTAATCCTACTTAGTGTACGTGAAGTCTAACAGCTGAAATATTCTTTATAAACTTCAAGCATTAGGTTTGCTTTGCTTGACTCTTCTTAGACGAAGTTTATTGCTACGTCTACAATATTCTAATCATACTTAGTGTACGCGAAGCCTAAAAGCTGAAACATTCTTTACAAATTTCAAGCATTAGGTTTGCTTTGCTTGAATCATCTTGGACGCATGGCTATTTTTTTGAATGGCTACATGTGGTGCTGGTTGTAACACTGACGTAACTCTGTCACAACCTAACGTACTACAACAAGGAAACCTATACAGGTTTTTCAGTTTTTTTTTAAAATAAAGGATGTAATCTAAATGAGATGAGGGAACTATTCAGGATGGTTGACTTAAATTGAATATACAAAGTTCATGAAACACTACTTTCACTTTACGTGTTCTTCCTTCTTCTACTGGAAAACCATCAGCCTCACCTCTCATCTCACATATTCAACTATGTAAAGGATAAGAGGGTTGTTATATTATCATTTCCGCCTCATTGTAACCACCGGGTACAACCCTTGGTCTGAAGCGTTTATACATCTCTCAAGAAGCATATATCCAAAAATCGAAATTGTGATGAGCATGATGCACTGCAATACACCGTAGAAAACAGTACAATATACGATCCTCTTCCAATCATAAAAGTAGTATTTTTTACTTTCCATGCCTACGTCCATACAGTATAGATTTTAAAAATATAAAATATTTCCATTTAATTGAGAAATGTTAGTGATGCTGATTTTGGACCGTTGATTTTTACCAATAACGCTTTATCCGAAATTCTTCAGTGGAAGATTGTAGACCCAAGAAGAATGACACAATTGAGGTATGACACAAATGAACTTTCAATTATGCTCAATGAATATTTAATTGCAAAGCGACCTGAATCTTCAAAAGTTATCTAGAAACTTATCTTTAAATTCGATTTTTCTCCAAAATTAATGTTACCTCGTTCTTAAAGCAAGGTGAAGGAAATCTAAAGAATGAAGCATTGTGTCGTTGTGTCGTACTAAAATCCCTGAAAAACAAGTGAGTGAAAGCAAATATCAGCAAATAAAATCCTTCAAGAGAAAACCAAAACAAAGGAAGAGAAAATGTGGAGTAAAAATTTTCCCAAAAAGGTCAGATGACCTAAAACTTCAAAATACTGGACCCAGTCTGTGTTTATTCTTCATGAAATCACAGTCAAAGAGAAAATGGAGAGGGATGGGTGCAGTGTCTGGACTGTGAACGTTGGGCATACATTCCATTTGCTAAGAATCAAAGACTTATATCTTCTATAAATGTGTCAGATGGGTTTTTAAAATTAAAACTTAGAAAAGTGGAAATAGAATAAAGATTATAATTTTATTGTTTACAGGAACAATTGTATACAAATGTCTCAAATTTATTTAGGTTAAATTTTATTTTTGTGTAAGTGCCTGTAAGATTGCGCGCGCATGTGTATGTCGTATGACGGAGACTGATAAACTACATATTATATTAATGTTAAGAAATTTGAGATAAAATCGATTTTAAAAAGAATTTTCGAACTTATAATTAGGATGTAGGATGTATTTGGAAAGACCTTATCTATAAGATAATGATATAATTATATTTCACAACATTCCATGTCAATTTGTAATTAAACAGCAATTTATAATCGTAAATTTACATTCTAACTGTAGGTGAAATTACATAATTTTATTTGAAATAAAACTTTCTGTTAGCAGAATGTGTCTTCTTACAATCAATTTCTGCAGTTGTTTCAACTACCCCGCCGTAGGGAAGGTTACAACATTTTGACGAGTTGATTTTCCATTTACTAAAATAATTATGAATATTAAAACTCTGAACTTATAACGTATCACAAACGACATCCACATCTACGGACACTGGAACTACGAATATTAACAAAAATTTTAAAAATGTTGAGTTATTAATGAGCGAAGTTGAAATGTTTCATTCACACCAACATGAAATGTTTGATGACTAGCTTCAAGAAAATATAAAACATATCATGTTTCAAACAACAGACGTGACAGTAGCCAATGTTGTGCAGATTCTGAAAGTAGTAAAGACGCCATCTGACCTATTAATATGTTATAATGATATGTCTTTTAATCAAGGCTAGACTACAAAAAGTTGTGCTAGTTATTCAAAGACGGTTATAGTTTTGGCATTGTTGAAAGAGGAAAAAGAAGTAAAAAATTATGTTGACTTCAATTAAGATAGTATTTCTTATTATTCATATTAATATTATTAACATTAACTTCCTTATTGTTTTGAACTATGTTAATTAAATATCTTTTGAATAAAATAATACTTTTTATTTAGAACCGCCTATAAATCTACCAAATTGCAGACTTTAATTGACTTTTGTCGTTCTTTTAGAGCACAAAATGGCAATAACAAGTTTAGAGCTATTATTGGCGTCTACTACTTTGTAAAAAATTGATAACCATTTGGGATGTTCATTTAATGAATATCGCTTACATGGTTTGACCTTTGTTGCCCACTTTCAGCTGCATTGACTATGCCTGAATTTTGTAGAAAAGACGAGTTTTCGCCTGTGGCCATGAAGCATTTACGTAGCGATTCCTTTGTCTATTTTCAGCCAGTTTTGATTTTTAATACTCAGACTCAAATTTATAAAAAATAGTAGTTGGAGCACACAACAGCATGGAGTGTGTGCATGAATCATACTACCTTTGTTTAATGACTAAATTAAACGTCAGTTAAGATTTTATGAGTAAATAACATTTATTTAGCATATAACTTTATGATTTTGAGAGATTTAGATAAAATTAGACAAAAGCCTTCAGCGCGAAAGAATAGTACACATATTGTTGTTGTTGCAGTCGCCGGAGCTGTTCTTTATGTATTAAAATTCACAAGGATTACACTAACGATAAGTTTCTGGATTAAGACGAAGATACATATTTTCCCATGAACTAATAGTCTTTACAAATTTCAATGGTCCTGTAAATTCCTCAAACTATCACTTTGTATCAGCCAATTGTTTACCTTAATTTCTGTAATTTTAGTTTTGCTATGTAAGTTTTGCTGTGTATGTGTGTGTAATAATGATTTGCGTCACAGCATATAAAAAAATCGCAGGAATAAAATGACGCAAAGACTATGCACGCATACATACCAAAATATCCATATTGGCTGTAGTTCAAGAATAAAGTGATACAAATATCAAAATTTACAACTGCCCGTTAACATCATGACAGTTACTAAATTTAACTTTCTCTATGCTCAAGTTAAATACGTTTAATTAAATACGCTTTTGAACACTTCATTTCTCTATAAAACAAGAAGCTTGTTACCTAAATTAGAATAATAATCTGTCTTACATAGGAAAAACTTTATAAATTTTTTGATATCTTATTGAACCACATGATATTGATAATCATTAAAACTGGTTGAAAATCATTTATTTCAGAAGACTCTGGAAACAGTACATAATGTCTCGTTAGTGTACATTAGTGTAATAACATGTCAGTACTGTACAGTTTAATAAAGTTAATTGACATCAGAGTGCTCCCCATCGCGCTGTGATACGCGACAAACCACAACAGACGTAAAACATATTGAATATTCTTGTACATTGTGTCGCAAATTTTGACTAAGTTTGTTGACAAGAGGTTACTGTTCTGCAGTCACTGATGTAACCCCTTCACAAGGCAACGCGACGGGGTAACACGTTTAAATACACTTAAATAAAATAATCGTAATTAATAATCATCATAAACGTTTTTCATAAATCTAATTACTGCCAAAAATAAAAACTAATGTGCTTGATTACATTGTTGTTCAAGAATAATATTACTGTGACTGTTAATAATATTTCAGAAATATTTACCAAATTTTTATTTAAGCCATTGTCAAGAAAAATTAAATGAAAACATTCTATTTTTTATTTTCTGTTTTATACCAATATATAAAACAATTAAGCTGTTCATTTACCAATAAGTTTAAAAATTACTTATAATAATTTTTTGAAATCTCATTAAATTTTCTGAAGTAGATTATACGTACATTTACCATTAGTTTAACTGTCCTTTGAGCGAATAAATTAATAATTAAAGATTCTATATAAATATATTTAAAAATTAATATTTCATCAGAGAATGAAACCGCAACTAAGTACTTACAGAAAGTTAAAAAGGACTTAAGATTTTGTAAATGAACTGTCGATAATTGAAAATAGTGCTAGAAACAATTTTTTCAAGGTTTGAAAACTTTATGAGGATTACAGTTGGAAATGAAAAGTTTTAAGGAACATAAATATAACAATTTTTATACAAAGTTTTATAAAATATTTTATAAAACCTGTTATGTTTATACAGAATAAGATCATTTTGTGTTATATTACTAGTTCTGGGGTAGATAATTACCTTGAATAAGTTTGTGGTATCATATTGATTCTTATTAAAAAAACACACGCACACATGCGCTCGCGCGCGAGTTATGTATAGTGACCTATATAACTTATTATATAGTGACCTAAATAAAGTAACGCGTATGAGCCCAGTACATACTATCTCAATAAATCTACTTTCTCATTACTTTTCTTAATTCGTGTACTACCATGTTAGTTATAATGTTGTAATTAAAAATTATTTTATTGTTCCAATAACGTATTGTTACACTTCACCAAGTTTACAGATAAACTTTGTAAGAAAATGGTAACGTACCATTGGCTTATGAAACGCCATTGTTTATCCTTTTGTAATCACATGTACACATATACAATACCAATTTTATCTCGGTAAACTTTTGTAAAATTATATAATTTTATAAGACTTAATATCATGAATGACTTTAGTAATATTTATTCCGTAATCTGAAATAGTTTTCAGTATTTTCTCATTGAAGTTACAAAGAAGTCTTTACTACTTGCTTAACGTCATGATGAATTATTAAAACATTAGATTGTATTTTCTTGCTTCTTTTTGATGTTTAACTTGAGAATAGTTCAGAATAATTTTACACTATTCCAATTTGTCATTATTATTCTCAATAATTAGTGGTTTTAAATGTCTTTTAAAGCTGTTAATCAGCTTTTTTTAAAAATAAAAACGTTCATGAAGTTAGAAATATCCTAACTTCATGAAGTTATATTAAAAGCTTAAAATATCCTATTTCAAATTTCCTAACTATGCAGCCTGATGTTAGAGTTCTCAGTGGAATTTACGTTTTATTAAAAATATTTACTCCCAGTATTAAAAATCTCAAAAAATAAATTAATTTGTACCTGTGTTGTTAAATTTTCAGAAGTATCTGCAACATACATAATTATACAAGTCGGACACATTAACCAGCTAGAGATTAACCTATTTCAGTTTTTTCAGCGTTTCTTTTCCTTTCTTCTACAGAGCCAAAGGGTATGAAATAAACAACTATGTTAACTTTATAAGGCCGATAAATTTTAGACCACACAAGTATAAGCACTTAAAATAATTATTACCAATTTTTGTAATTATTTAATAAGAATATCACAAAAAGTATTTTGATTTTTCTGTTTTGAGGTTTATTTTTACCGATTCGATTATTTTATTGGCTTAAAAATTGGATAATATTTGTAAATTGTGAAAAGATTACGCTTTAGTCATGTTTCTTAATATACGTAGGCCTATTCATATTAGTCTAAAATTACGAAAAAACGTAAATCTAAAGTTTTACTGGTTTATCAAAAGATTTACTTGGTGTCACGGTGAAAGTCCAAAATATCTCAAAAAATATTTACATTTCGAACGAACGTTTACCAACAGCAGTCTCCTATCGTTGGGGACAAATAACAGCGTATACAAAAGCAGCAGTAACACTGGATCATCATCGTGGCTCATTTCTCTTTGGCGGTGGTGGTACGTGAGTTGTGAACACGACCAGGGGGCGCAACGAGTCGCAGAACTAATGCTTGAAGGAAGGAGAACAAGACCATTATATGCAGTTAAATGTCAGGGGTCTATCAATCGCTTGTGGTAAAATATAAAAATACAGACTTATTTCGCCCTGTCGACTGTATTCTCCAGGTTTCAACATGTTTGGGAGTCATCGCTAGTGACACGGAGAGGAACTAGTATTATTGTGGATCTATATCGGAAATACAAAAATGTTACCTATGATTCAACTGAGGCTATATGAGCAGCGTCAAAAGGGCCATAATTGAAGAAAATAAAAAAGGATGAGTTATAGAAAAATCTATATTACACGACGGAATGAGATTACTTTGTCAAATACTTAACTTATATACAAGCCAACGCAGACAATTTGTTAAACTTTATAATGGGTTAATTTTCAAGGATCATTTAACTAAATTTAATTAAATTGAGACTCACATAAAGCGCATAAAACACACATGAACAACAACACACATTTCTAAACAACTATCAACAATAATCTCTATGTACAATAAGAACTATGTCATGTAAAGTTTAATACTTATCTATGTTTTGTTAATTTGCATAAACTTGTAAGGCTAAGATAGATTGTAACTTGTTTAAAATACACCACGTTTCAGAAATAGAATTAGACCTTGTGTTAAAGACTAACAGCAATTTTGAAGTTTTCTATATGCAGTCAGTCAAACGCATTTTTACGCAGTTCTACGTAAATTTCGATAAAATATTAAACACACACAATTTCTAATTCCAGTAACTATAGATTTTATATTATCATTAATAATAAATAAAACTTTTATTATAAGAATATATATTCTTGTAATAAACGTTTTATTTGTTATTAATGATTTTATATGTATATATGTTTTTGAACAGTGTTAATATTGTATGAAATGAAAAATAAACATTATAGAGAAAATATCTACTATAAGTATGCGCTATATGTATGCTTTACCACAAATATTACGAAAATACAATTAAAATGTATATTAATCTACCCACTCATAATGTTCCGTCACCGTAATAGAAAACAGTGAACGTTTTCTTTACTCTCTTCGGGGTTTAATTTTAGCATTCAATATCGTATAATATGAATCGTAGTAATACTCTTATTATTGGTGGTTATGCAGTTAGCAGAAAACTCGTCTATATTTGGTAACAAAAAGATAAAAATAAATACCCACCCACCCTATCTGTATGTATTACACTGGAGGGTTAAGTCTGGAGTACATCGGCATATGTTAGATAATAAGTGTGGCTTTATGGCTTTCGTTATGTAAGGTTTTAAGAGAAACTGAATTAATTTTGTAAAAAGTAAAACATATAACCTTTGCTTTGGTAGCTTTTGTTAAATGTTTAAAACTAATTAGGAAAGCAAATTGAAATGCATAGCACGGAATTGGACGCACAAAAAATCAGTTAAACAAATGACTAAGGCAGCGTTGTTGATTGAATCGTAATGGACTGTGATCACTCATCGAATAACAATGTAATGCGTAACGAATTGTGAATAACACGATTACGTGGAATGTGATCGCGTCGAGAGTTTACATGTCAACTCATTGGCAGTACGTAATGGTAATTAGCATAACAGCAAAGTAGTTCGGTTGGTTCACAGAGTGTAATTTGTGTTATTAGTGATATACTGAGTGTTTATTTGTTTTAACTACTATTTTTTAACTTTAGAGGCTTAATGTTTTATAATATTTATTGTAAATACTGTGTAATAGGATTTTGTAATTGGTATATAAGGATGTTGTATTACGAGTTACGAGTATAAGGATGTTATGATAAAAAGAGTTAGATGAAACGTATGAAAGTTGTTTTGCTTACTTTCGTTTTAATTAAGTTTGCCAAAGTAAACATCGCTAACCAAAATGTTGTAATTATACACTTTTCTGGCGTTTGGCTTACCAAACTTTCTCAAATAACGAATTATTTACTAAAATATTAAAATTTACAATAAAATAAATATAAATATTTATGAACTTATTTTCTTATTTATAAAATGGTATTCCTTCATAAATGTTTCTATATTTTATATTACACAAATATTTATGCTTATATTTTTCTAACAAAAACATGCCGCCAAACGTACCGCCTTTTACAATAAGAGTAAAATTTAAAAAAAATCAGAAGCGAATTAAATCCACATCTGTGTAAATTAAATAAATAATACGGTTTTATAATTACGATAAACAAAGAAAATCTTTTTATTTCCGCATGTGCAAAGACACAAACATCAACATGCTTTCAACGTTCAGATGAACATTTTATTATGACAGAGAGAGTATTTACGGTATTTGTCATGTTGAAATCGAATAAGATAGACTCAACGTGTCAGTCTCAAGCTCTTTGTGAAACAATTTGTTATCGTTACTGTACTGCTGTCAACATTTGATATACGATCTTTAAACCTAACTTTCGATGGTACGTGAACATTAACAAAAGGGTTAGGTTGGACAATTACCATGGTTATAATTTATACAAAGTTAAACGCAGCTATAGAGAAATCATATAAAAACAAACTGCTATTTACCCTCCATGTCTGCTGGACAGAACCGGGAAGCACCACCACACTGTCGTAAGTTTAACTTCCTAGATGTGGTGGTTTACTAAATTTGTTGACGGTTTACGCTTGTTAATGAAGGAATCTCGGACAAGTTTGTATTTAATTTACTAGGTTAACTTATATCTGAAGACGACCACAGATTTATTAGAGATCAAAAAGTTATATGATAAATTATAGGCTAACGATTATAATTTTCAGACCTATTCGTCTGTAAACATTTGATGTATGTAAAGAAACCACTAATTCACAATCATTCAAAAATTTTCCTATGTGTGTTTGTGACCCCTCATCATCCTATTTATTTCCGTCACAGGGTCCAGGTAGTGACTTAAATTTTATAGTACCTAATAAAATAACAAATACACATATGCCGACTTGTTACAATAACATACTCAACAAAACGGGAATAAACATAACGTTTCCAAGGGTCTGTTATTTTAAACATTTCACTGGTTATTGCAGTAATCAGTTCTTGCAGTTATCGTCAGTAATTAATGATTGTAAAAAAATTGTTATTTTGTCGAGAAAGGTGAGCATAAAGAACTGAAATTTTTAAATGGTTTGTATGATCAAATTCTTTTGAATTGTGCACGACATGGCCCTTTTGACGCTGCTCATATAGCCTCAGTTGAATCATAGGTAACATTTTTGTATTTCCGATATAGGTCCACAATAATACTAGTTCCTCTCCGTGTCTCTAGCGATGACTCACAAACATGTTGAAACCTGGAGAATACAGTCGACAGGGCGAAATAAGTCTGTAATTTTATCTTTTACCACAAGCGATTGATAGACCCCTGACATTTAACTGCATATAATGGTCTTGTTCTCCTTCCTTCAAGCATTAGATCTTCGACTCGTTGCGCCCCCTGGTCGTGTTCACAACTTACTGAAAAATAAGAACAACTTATATCAATAATATGAATAAACTAGTTTTGGAAAGGAAATATTAAAATATTTACGAAATGCAAAAGAAAGTAACATACCATTTAAATAATATAGTGTTAATGAAATAATTTGGGTGAAACCAAGAGCGAAATAATAATTTTTGGAAAAAAAATATATATTGTTACGACGGTCTACTCGATCATCGTATATACAGTGGAAACAAACTAAGTACAAGACACAAATCAAGTCACTAATCACACCTTTAATTGTTACAGTAAAACAGTTCGTAATTAACAACACAGTGTCTATAACAAATCAAATGAAAATTGTTTACACGCAATAAAATGTCCACAAATATTAAAACTCAATTGTATTACAATTATACCGTCCTAATATAAAACGCAACACTTCACTAATAACTACTTGAACGTACACAGTAATAACTCGAACCGCTCTGTAAATAAATCGCACTAATACTCTCGAACCGCACAGTCAAAAATTCGCCACATACTAAACTGAACGTCGTTTGAGTACCGGTATTTGTAGCCAGTCGAATATCTAGACGATTCCTAATTGCGTCGTAGCGTGCGTATGAACTACGTAATTAACTGCGTCCTTGACATAGTCCGCACGGCTGGCGGCATCGAGAAGTTTCTCGTAGATGCATATACAAGCACGTACACCACACGCGTACACTCTGGATCTCTCTGGAACGTTCGACAAACACATAGATTGTTCGTGATGCCGTAACACTTCCCCCTCCTTAAGCCTGTTCGTCCCGAAGTGGCAAACCGTCTCTAAAGTTGTACTTAGCCAGGCGATCTAGGTGGACGACCTTGAACTTTCGCTGTCCTTCCTGTTGAATCTATTAGCAACATCGTTAATTCTTTTTTTCATAGTGTAGGGTCCTTCCCAGTTAGACTGAAGCTTAGGTGAGCGACTACGACGGCGCTTTGGATTGATCAACCAGACTTGATCTCCTTCTTGGAAACCCATACTATTGCTGCGAATGTCATACCGAGTTTTCATTTTAACACTGGCAATCTTCAGCCGTCCTCTTACCAAGCGATTCATTTCTCGCAGTTGGTTTTCTAGTTGCGAAGAATAGTTCTTTGGCTCTTGGGACTGAGTCTCAGGTCATCCAAACATCAAGTCCCCAGGAAGACGAATCTCCGGCCCAAACACCAATATTGCTGGAGTCATGCCGGTTGTGTCGTGTACTGATGACCTAATTACCACTGGCTGATACAAGTTTGTTTGGTTCTCGTCAACAACCTCCTGCGTAACCTCATCTTCAGCCACTTTACCCTCGGGCGCTTCTATCAGCTCAGGAACAAGCAAGAGATTTGTCTCGACACCCATAGTTGGCTTTCCAATCACTTCTTTTGTCGTTATACTAATTTGTACTTCCTCTGCTAGTTCTTCCTCCATTTCCGCTTGCAACAGGGAGGGTTCCTCTTGACCAGACTTGTTGACTTTTTCTTCGACTAATGCCACTCGCTTAATCGAATGGTTGGTAGACCCTGTAATTTTAGCCATGCAAAGCTTTATCTTCTCTTGGCCAACCTTCAGGACATTCTCTCCTAAGTCCACAACGAATCCGTAGGCATTCATAATGTCCGTGCCAAGAATCACTTCATCGACAATGTCTGCAACGAGCATTTGGTGGCAAAACTCAAGAAGACCCAGCGTACACGTACGTCTACCTTTCCTAGCACCTTGACGGGGCTTCCAGTCACAGTCTGTATTGTACAAGAGCTAATTAGAGGATGACGGTTACAGACTAAGTCAGGGCGCACAATTGACACTGTTGCGCCCGTGTCAACTGTAAATGATGTTGGTTTACCATCCGCAAATCCATTAACAATCAAGTTTCCACTGATCTTATGTAGCGTGAAAACTGTGTGCTGTTCTGGGGCTTTACTTCTCCAATTGGTGCGACCAGTCTCTCCTCTCGGTATCTTCTTCTCCCAACAGTCTACCTGTAGATGACCACGTTTTCCACAGTTGTAACATTTCGGTCTTCTGTCTTTTTCAAATCGTTGCGACTCTCTTGAACTTTTGAATTGTTTGTCCGACAACATTGTTTTTAACGGTAATGTGATACAGGGATCTTCTGACTGCAACGTTATGGAACAAACCCGTTAATGTAGCGGGACGCTGACTTGGCAGCTTCAAACTCTAGGGCGTGAACAAGAGCTTCTGAGCAGTCTTGCCATTCGTAACACTTGCTGAAGATCACAATCTCCGATGCCATCAATAAATGTCTGCACCGCAAACCTTATTCGGATGTCTTCTGGTGCTTCAGGATAGGCCAATCTAACCAATCTGTCGATACTTGCTTCAAATTCTTGAAGACTTTCCCCGGAACGTTGTCGTCTTGTTCTCAACTGAGCGTAGTACACCTCTCGCAAATGTTTATCACCGTAGCGTAATTCTATAGCTTTTATCAACTCGGCATAGATGTTCTGGCTGTCAGGTGGTACTTTCTGTAGTAATTCTGCCGCGGGTCCTTTTAATGCAAGAACAAGTGAAACAGCCTTGTCTTTCTCTGTCCAATTATTTGCGCATGCAGCAGCTTCAAATTGGCGGAGGTACGTTGCCCAGTGACTGCTTCCGTCAAAGGTTGGAGCTTTGACATGAACTGTCCCTACTGCAGGCAAAGTGACTTTCTCTATTAACTTATTTTCTGTGTCTTTTTCTGTCTTTATCACTGGTACAGTCTGTTCAGAAATTTGTTTTGGTTGAATCTTCATGCACTGTTCAACTTCAATTTTAATTTGTTCTCTTATATTTGCCATTGAGTTTTCTACTGCAGATATTTTTGTTGACATAACTTCTTCCAAAGTCAAGACAGATTTTTCTACTATAGCTATTTTATTTGACATGGATTCTTCTACGTCAGATATTCTGGTAATCCGATTGTTGAGCTCACCTCGTAATTCACCTACGTCACCACGTAGGAGACCCAATTCTGGGGCAGTATGTTCTTGCATCTGCTTTTGTTCATGAATTAACGCTTTGATGTCACCTGCTTCACGTTTACGTTCCTCTGCCTCCTGCTAACGTTCCTCTGCCTCCTGCTTACGTTCCTCTTTTTGTCTTTCTTCTGTTTCTAGCATTAGTGCTTTCTGACGTTCCTCAGCTCCTTCTATTTCCTGCCTGCGTCTTCCATCCTGTCGTTTTTCTGCTTCTTCCGCTTTCTCATCCTGTCGTTTCTCTGCTTCTTCCTGTGTCTGCCGCAGCAATGTTTGTAAAGTTTCCATCATCTGACTGGGATCCATGCTTACCGATTAATTACGAATCACACTCGTCTTGTACAAAGTGTCCACTGTTTCCAGTGTTAACCGTTTTATCCCACTTCTGACACCACTGTTACGGCGGTCTACTCGATCGTCGTAGGTACAGTGGAAACAAAATAAGTACAAGACACAAATCAAGTCACTAATCACACCTTTAATTGTTACAGTAAAACAGTTCGTAATTAACAACACAGTGTCTATAACAAATCAAATGAAAATTGTTCACACACAATAAAATGTCCACAAATATTATAACTCAATTGTATTACAATTATACCGTCCGAATATAAAACGCAACACTTCACTAATAACTACTTGAACGTAAACAGTAATAACTCGAACCGCTCTGTAAATAAATCGCACTAATACTCTCGAACCGCACAGTCAAAAATTCGCCTCATACTAAATTGAACGTCGTTTGAGTACCGGTATTTGTAGCCAGTCGAATATCTAGACGATTCCTAATTGCGTCGTAGCGTGCGTATGAACTACGTAATTAACTGCGTCCTTGACATAGTCCGCACGGCTGGCGGCATCGAGAAGTTTCTCGTAGATGCATATACAAGCACGTACACCACACGCGTACACTCTGATTCTCTCTGGAACGTACGACAAACACGTAGATTGTTCGTGATGCCGTAAAAATATATAATATAACTATCATCACTACTTTAATTTTAATTATAATAAGAACAATTGGAAGAATGACTGTCATAACATAAAACCAGTAGAACAATTAATAAGAACCAAGAAAAAAAATGCTAATAAATATAGATAACCAGAAGAAGATTATGCGGACAATAGAAGAAATAAAGAGAATTCAGACGAAAAAAGTTTACACCCAATAACTAGTGATAAATATATCAACAGAGCTTCCAACCATGAGAAAAGTAAATATATCAGCAGAGCGATAAAACATTAGAAGAATAAATAATAAAAAGAATAAATGAGATAGAAAGTATTAGCAAATCTGAGCAACCACGAAGTGAGGTATCCAAGGATGTTTTTTATTAGTTGAAAAATAGACTATTCTTGTATAATTTTTATTTAATGACTGTCTGTAGATGAATTCCAGCAGTATTATATTTTGAGCAGAGATGATGTTCCTCTGATCTCAAAAAAGTGTAATATGGCCAGCAGAGTATATGTAGCCACAAGTGCCTCCCTGGACTGCCCCAGCTCACGTGTGAGGGAATGAATATCCCATGGATAAAACACTAAGTAAAGGAAAAAATAAATATAATAATAATGATATACCTCATATAACGATAACTATCGAATAAGAATAAATTCAATGAAAAAAAAAAACTAAAGCTCAATTACGAAGGAGCAGATATAGAAGTGGATAGGAAGACAAAGAATGTAATAACCAATAAATATCATAAGCAATTATTTCATACATACTCAACGTATGATCTGAATTAATCACTTCTGGAGGAGAGCAATCTGTAGCGTGACAGAAAATCCACCTTGTTATAATTTAAAAAATAATCAATTATAGAACCAAAATAAAATGGCTTAAAGGAAAATTACTATAAAAATTAATCAAGGACCTCAGTAAATTGAAATCATGGTTTCGAAGAAATAAAGTGAATTAAAAACAACCATCCAATATTTAATAAATTATAGGAAAATAGTGATAATCCAATGTATAGAGTAATTATAGCCAGGTAGAATAGGAGCATGTAAGGAAATACCACGGATAAACAAACCTCCATAATAAAAGAATAACCTTTGGAAAAAACAACGAACACATATTATAAAAATAGAAACCCCCAAAATAGATTAAATGTCCATATACAATACAATAAAATAAGAATAAATGTAAAGTAGGTGTAAGTAATGTTTCTAGACATATGATTAACAGTGCACCACTGCAATTTATTTTTATGATGACAAGCAAATCTTGATGATCCCATGTAAGGGATATTCTTTATCTTACAAGACTAGATAAAATGAATAGAAATAAGATAAGAGAATGCAGTAAATAGTGAAGTGAACAAGTGTAAATTAGGGTGGGTCAAAAAAAGCGAATTTTCGAGTATCGAATTCTAATAGTGCGGAAAAGTTGCGTATTCGCATGCTAATAAACGGAAAAATATTGAAAAAATTCCTATGTTTAATCTTCAGTTCGCGCAAAGGGCCTAAAGTTTGAAAAAAATGACAAACATTACCTTAACGCTCAAATTTTACAGATTAAGTTTTCGACTTCTAATAGCGTGAAAGTACTTCATTTTAGTTGCCTGATAATAGAAAAAATATTTAAAAAAATCGCGTGTTACATATTGAGTTCGCGCATAAGGCCTAAAGTTTGCGAATTTTGGTGAAAAATTGATATTTTTACAGTTTTACAAACAGACGGACTGTTGTATTAAAAATATATACAAGGCCATTTTTTTTACTAATTGTTCCTATGAGTGATTTTATATATTCAACTTGGATCCGAATACATCACCTTGCAGCTCTTCGCCCATTTCGCAAAATTATTTTTGCTGAAATGACCCAGAACTCACCACGTGGAGGTGGCTGCAATTCGAGTTCCACCCACGCCCTACCCAACCATCCAACCATTCAGGGCATGGTAAATTATGTTGGTTCGCCACTATCAGTCAAGGGCGTTATCTTGAAATCGGATTTTTGGTTGAATTTTGGCATCGAAGATCTTGAGTGCAAAGTTGCTCTAATGTAGCCATCTCTGTTATCTTGTCCGCAACTTTTCCGGCGGACTCTGTCACAAGTTTTACGCATGTTTCAACTGCTTGGGTATGGCAGGGAAAGTTTAAAAATTAAAACTCAGGCAGAGTGTTATTTTGCAGAAATGATGAAATATTCTCTGTTGTCAAGCTTTCCATCATTGGAGGGGGCGACAGCTTACATTTCGTCCACTCAATCAGCTCACTGTAGTCCGTGGCACCAAAATTTATTGAAGGAGGCATAAAAGTTGTAACAGATTTTCCCTTCGGCTGTTGATTTCTTGCTTTCAGTATCCTTCTGTAACCCAACTCTCGTATATGTTGTCTCTCATCCACTATCATAGCCAACAACATGTTCTCTAGATGACAGAAGAACGCGTTTCTCTGAATCACAGGATCGATGATTTTTTTAATGTTGTCCTGCAAATGTCTCGTTGTTTGTACAACCTTAAAGATATGCTTAGGACCGTATTTTACTGAGTGATATCTCTTAACGTCGAACCAGACAGGAGCATACGTCTTCACAATGTAACTGGCAAGTATCTTCAGTTCGTTCGTAGGACTCGATTGGGAAATGAACAATCGTAAGACCCGGTTTGCACATGTCAACCATCGGGAATGACTGAGAGGTCCAGGATCTTTTACAGCCAGATCTGGAGCACAGTCTCCTGTCTGGATTGCCTTGACAATGTCCAGAAGGTACTGTTCATCTTTACTGAGATCAGTTTTTGTTATATTGATTTCCTCGGATTCGATTGTTTCGAAATATACTACATGTAATTTGTCACAGCCAGGTAGTTGTTTGCCGATTTCCCCATAGAATGACGCTGGTCCCGTCGTCTCTCCGTCCAAGTACTCAAAACAAATGTCTGAAAGGCAGCTCGTTGAAGTGAAGTAAGCAAATGAACCACTGCAATGGGCGCTGAATTTTGACCTCGATATTGTGAATTGCACCATTTGTTCACCCTGTGTTTGTCACTGTGCCATCGCAACCGATCGCTTCCAGTTCATTAATGTCGAAATCATTATTTTGTAGGTAGTTTAGGATGCACTTGGCTATTTCACTTCCAGTTCCATTTGCCGGTGTAACGTGGCCGATATATTGCCCACCAGGCTCACGAGTCACGCTAATGTGTTCCTCTTTCCTTACTCTGCGGTGCATTTTAGCCCCTATTTTTTCTTGAACGATAGTATTATCTTTTCTACCATCAAAATATATTCCCTTTGTTACTGTAAGCCGGTGCATTTCTTGTACTACGGCCTCTCGTGTCTTCTGTTTTTCTCTTCTTATCTTGCTTTTGTCGATCACTAGCGACGAATCTTTTTCAGAGATCATTCCAAGATCATGCAAAACACTAGAAGCGATAGCAGCTGTGGCTCTGTTAGAAACACCAAATCTATCGCTTACTAATGCAGTAGACATCAATTTCAACCTCATTTGAGATGTAGAAGGAACTGAAGACAAATCGATTTCACTGCTTCTTTCGTGCGAAGATTTCCGAGTAGCTTCCGTGTCACATGTGTCACAGTCGGGCGCAACAGTTTCTCGCAACAATTGTAGTTGTTTTCTTTTGTCTAAGTTCAACTGTTTCTTTTCTATCCAAACTGCAAAAAGCAGCCGATCCTGGTTGTTCGTTGATCGTATATAAATTTTCTCTCAATGGGTTGGATCTTTTTGTCTTTTTCACACTTACATTTCTGAGTTCTGGGTCATTTCAGCAAAAATAATTTTGCGAAATGGGCGAAGAGCTGCAAGGTGATGTATTCGGATCCAAGTTGAATATATAAAATCACTCACAGGAACAATTAGTAAAAAAAAATGGCCTTGTACATATTTTTAATACAACAGTCCGTCTGTTTGTAAAACTGTAAAAATATCAATTTTTCACCAAAATTCGCAAACTTTAGGCCTTATGCGTGAACTCAATATGTAACGCGCGATTTTTAAAATATTTTTTCTATTATCAGGCAACTAACATGAAGTACTTTCACGCTATTAGAAGTCGAAAAACTTAATCTGTAAAATTTGAGCGTTAAGGCAGTAGTTGGTGTTTTCTGTTATTTTTTTCAAACTTTAGGCCCTTTGCGCGAACTGAAGATTAAATATAGGAATTTTTTCAATATTTTTCCGTTTATTAGCATGCGAATACGCAACTTTTCCGCACTATTAGAATTCGATACTCGAAAATTCACTTTTTTCGACCCACCCTAGTGTAAATCCCTAAACTAAAACAAAAACAGCAAAAGACTGCATAAAAATTAATTTTAATAAATCATTTAAATAAAAAAAAACAGATGTGTTTTGTTGATGTTAACAGTTCATTGAACTCAAGGCTTGAATGCTTGAGATTGAGTCTATTTTTTTTAATATAATATCTTTATTGTGTTGTAATGATATCAATTAATAATAAACATTATTGTAATTAAGTAAGGGCAATTTAGTTAAGATTTTATAAGAATTGAATGCCAGAAAGGGTATTAGCAAGCTCAAATAATAATAAGCATTGTAATTGAACTAACATAAAATATAGGCCAAATTGTAAATATCATCAACCTTATAATTAGTAAATAAGTTAATGAAATTAATTAAATTGATGAAAATTGTTTAATGTAAATCAATAACTGTGTATAATAACTGTAACAACAATTTGTGAAGGTATTGAAGGAATGTATAAAATATTATTATAGTGTAATAAGTGTAATAACACTGGAATCTAAGGAAAAGCATAAATTGAAGATAATATTCAAAATAGTTAACCAAATCATAAAATTACTGAGAATTAAAGAAAACGAACCATTTTAATTCAATTAATGATCTTGTTCAATGATAATTAGAATCTAACAGAAATTGTAAACCATTTAATGTGGCAGGAAGTAAAGTAGCTAAGGTCTACAACCAGATATACTGTAAATATGACCTTTTAAGTTAAAAAATACTATAAAGTATATCATGTGTGGTATTAAATAACGCAGAATTAAATCAGGAAATTGATGATGTAATTAGAATTTAATAAGAATAAATAATAAGCAAAATGTAATTAATCATATAATGTAAAAGTTAATTATTTAGTTCAACATATAATTAAGGCTGAAGTGACAGCTGATTAAAACAATATGAATTTAATATTAAATCAGCCAGGACCTTTTGTATGAAGAAGAAAGAGAGTTGGTTGATTGTTAAACGTTGAGATGAACACATCGGAACGATCTCACACAAATTAAAAAATTAAAAAAAGATAGAAGATACAATTTTGGATACGAACTAACCTTATAAAAATAAAAAAGATAAATCTAAAAATATGAGGCATCAACACTGAATTCTAATGAAATAAATCAAATGAGCCTATTTATGAAGATCGGAAGGCGTAACCCAGATATTAGAACAATATAAACGTTAATTCAGAATTTTATCGATACGAAATTTGCCATTGTAAAACCTTATGAACTATTGGAACCAGAACACATTTGAACACTGATTGCCGAGCCGAACAACTGATCACTAATCCAGGATAATTACACTGTTATGAAGAGAAATTAATCACTACTGCTTGGATGAAGAACACATAAAGAATCAACATTTATTTGAAGGAATTTCGTCGTGAAGACTTCTCGTACATACGCAGCAAGGGAGCGGTCATCTTTGTTTGTAGCGAATCAGACCAGCCAGCTGTGGTGACGTCAGAACATCGTCCAGATTTGTTGGTTCCAGAAATCTAATTTATTAACATTTTTATATTAATAATTATTTCTAATTTTATAATTAAGAACGGTTTTATTGTAAGTGTTGTACTTTTCAGCATTGCCCTTTCTCTGACTATTTAAATAACATCTAAAAGAACCTGTAATTCAATATTAATAATTTATATAACGAAATCAATTTGCCCTGAGATATGATTTTGCGAGCTGTGGATTAGCAGATCGATTCAAAGTCGATTAGTTGCGATAAATTTAATAAATTCATTTAATATTATAATTTTGAGTTTTATTTCTTGGTAAAAAAAAATATATATATATATATATATAGAAGAATTTCAGGTAATATTTGAAAACTGGACTCCCAGAAAAGAAGAGAAGAACATTGCGACGGAGTATAATCACTGGATAACTGAAAACCACTAATCGATTTTTACATTTTATACTCAATTTAACGTTGGAAAACAATTATTGCTATTCTAACATAATAAATCAAATCAATTAATAATTAAAGGAATTAAGGACAAATAAATAATAAATAATTAATAAATAATAAAAAAAAAGAGAAAACAAATTTTTTTATTTCCAAACAAAATTTTTTACCAAGTTATATTATAATTTTTGTAACCCCGAAACTCAAACCCGAAAAAGTGGTTTTGTTACAAAATTGACGCCTACAACAGTGGGGCTTATTAAAGAGTGACACGAGCAAAGTACCAGTATATCATTATAAACTGAAGACGATCACAAAGTGAATGTAACGAAACGTCAAGAAGGAAGATTAGTAATTCATTACAATATATATATATATATATACATACACACACGTGTGTGTGTGTGTGCAGAGCGTAAATATGGATTAAAGATACATTATTTAATATACGGAATGAAATGTAATTTAGGTAGACGGATTAAATAATTACAATAAAATGCATAGCTGGATGCAGCATTTATCATGCTTTCTCTACTAAGAAGAGAAAGTAGAGATGAGTCGATACTCAAGTAACTGGTATTTTGTAACGGTTACCTTTGTGGAACAGCTGTAACTGTTACTGAAAAGTTGAAGTGTCTGTTCCGGTTACTCGCGGCACCCCCCCACGCAACTAACAAATAAACATGTACAAGTAGCAGTTACATGTAACATGTAGCAGTTACATGTTATTGGTACTGAATACTCGCTTCTGCGCATGTGCCAATTGCCATACACGTACGAAACAAAGCAAAGTGAGGTATTCAGAAAATGTCTATGCCAGTGAGATGAAGCTACGACGTCAGATACAGACCATGCATAAGGAACTAAATGAAAAATTTATAAATAGGGGATGAAAATCCTACTAATATTACATTTATTTTCCTGTGTTATGCAGATATATAGGCTAATACAGATGATAACAACAAATTAGAATACCCATGAAGTTGGTAAATTTCAGAGATGATTGTACCTAATTGAAATGTTTTTAACTTCACGTTACACTTCACATAAATTATAGAATACTATACTTCATTCAGAAGTCACATAACACGGTAGGGTAGATACAGAAATACACTGCGTATGTGGGGTTTTCACTCGTAACTAGTGCGTGACTTAAAAATTTAGTCGTCTAAAATTTACAGGATTATAATTTGTAATCTGTTGTAATGTAACTAACAATCGTTATTCTCCACCATTACACAAATTTTAAAGTTATATTGGCTATAACCAAGGTGTAAAAATCTAAACATTTCAAAACTTTATTGACATTTAAGATGTAACTCGTTCTATTACTGTTGTTAATTGGCATAAATGTATAATTTTTAATTCGATTTGTAGCTCAGACAGTAAGGCGACGGGATACTTATTTTGTATCTATACTATCCATCTTAAAAAAATATATATGTAACGTTGAACATTTTTAGTCTGCTTTTATTTGAAAATGAGTTTGTTTGCTTTAAAAGGTAGCCTACTGCATGGATGAAAAAGATTTTTTATCATTACTACACCTGGAAAATAAAAAGTACTGTGAAGATAAAATGAGTTTGTAAGAGACAAAAATATTAAGGCATTACTTTTTACTAATTGACATACATTAACACTATTCTTTACTGAATTAAACAAGAACCAGCCAGCAATAATTTATTAATTAGCAAAAATTACGAATTAATATGATTTAATAATTATATATAATAATTTATATAAACATTTAAATTATTTTAATATTTTATAATAAATTATAATATAAATATATTATTTGTCGTTTATAATAATTTATATTATTATAGTTATTAAATTATTTAATAACAAATATATTTATCTTGTTTATAAAGTAGCAAAGCCATATTCGAAGTTCAGCAATGGTAAGGGCAACATTATGATGTACTTTATAAACTGTAGAAAAGGGATATAAACTGTAAACAAATTCGTAAAGAGTTGAACAGTTTTGATATCCAAGATCGTATTGGAGAAAGTAAAGAAAGATGGATTACTTATCTGAATAAGACCCCAGATGGCAGGTTGCCTAAGGAAGTTTGGCAATACAAGTCTATTGAACAAAGCAGTATTGCAAGACCTAGGATAGAAGAAGAAAAAGAAGAAGACTTCACATACCCTGGATCTAGTAGAGGTATATGTCATATAATGTGTTGTGTTCAGGATTCTGACCTGACGTTATGTATCCTTACGAATCTGCAAGTCTTCTCCAATATACGAAGGTGTTTTTGTTGTCTCATGTTTCGGTCGACTTATAAGTTTTTATAGCTATTAAAATGTACATGAGTGCATGTGTATATGTATTCTCCCAGAAAACTATGTCTCTCAGACATCCAATATTCAACCTCATAAAGAAAAATGAACTAGCTATCATCTCATATCTCCACTGTACCACTGTATTACTGTAGGCCTATATGTTATTATATGTTATTTATACGGCCACACAGCAGACGAAAACTGAACTGTTTCTTGAACTACCTGAACAATTTCTTTTGGTATACCGTATGTGTGTAATACTGAATATTGCTCTTGTACGCTCACGCGCGGGCGCACGTCATTCTATAAGAAACTCATATTTTGCTTGATAAATTGCAATAATGTAATTGGAAATAAACTATAATTGTGCCTATCTTTCGTATAGTGGTACAATTCTATCGTAATCGTGAATGAAAATATTACGTACTTTCCAGAAGGAATCAGATTTTTGGTACAAAAAACAAACAGAGAAACTGAATATTATGAGTAAACTTGACAGGATTATCCGGTATCGTTTAAAATGGTTGGAACATCTTAACCGAATGGGTGACCGCCGTGTGCCTAAACAAATATTAAATTATAAGCCGAAATGATGGACGTGTGTGGAACGTGCGAAGAAGCGTTGGAGTGGCCAGCTCTAGTTTATGTGCATGGGACCGCAAAACACCATTTTGGTTTATTCCTTGTTGAAAAAGGTGATGATGAAAACCAAACAGATACGACTACTTTTGCTTAGACAAATATATGTAATCATAGAGAATGCAACCCAAATACATATAAACGCTGGCAGACACACACACACTCACACATAGACGCAAATTTTCGTATACTAAAACAAGTAACATTTTTGAAAACACTGGTTATAGTAATCTCTTAGTAAAGAAGCGTTATGTTTACATCTGTAATGTTAAAGTAATTGCCTTTGTGCACCTGCTTTGATATAATAATATTTTGAGTCGTTACCTAGAGAGAAAGCCAAAATGATAACCTAAGAATTGTCTTTAGAAAGTAGATGCACGTATATTACTTATTATTAGGAGACACATTTTTTTGATATTGAGAAAAATATGTACTATTATTATTTTTTTTTTAGAGAACTGATTATAGAAACTGAGACGTATAGAGAATTATGGACGTTTAGGTTACGTTTACATATAAATAGGTCTAACATTATATTGCAACAGTGTTTCATTCCTGCATAAACAGTGGTTTACAATATGACAAAACCGTTAACGACTAAGGGCGATTGTCACATGACAAAGAATAGTGTTAATTAAATGAAGCAGGTGTAATGTTAAAAATAAGAACGTGTTGTCAGCAATATATTAATGTATGGTTGAACTATACGACTGTGAGTGTGACGTGTGTATGATAGTTAAATACTGGTTGCTTTACTCACTGTATCAGTGACTCTTTTAATACAAGCTGTATGTGTGTGTGTGTGTGTTCATTATTTAAATAAAAAGAAAATAAACCGTAAACGAACGATGCGAGGAGATTTAATGTGTTTAAGATAATTCTGATAGGCCTACCGTTACTTGTTTCAAAATGTTGAGCGTATTATATTGATTGAAAGTTTCTAGACAGTGACGGATAATGAAACTTTGTTACTTAGTTCACTCGTCACGTATATATCTTTAGTATTGAGAAAGTGACTTATCGAATTTTACACTTTCCTCTAATGATCAAAGTGTACGTGTTCAACACAGGGAGCCTTCTTATAATCGACTGTATGAAAAGGCTTGTTGCCGGTTCTGTCCTTTTCAAAAGGGACTAATAATTTTTTTACTGACTTTTATATTCTTTATAAATACAACAAATTTTGTCCTTCAAGAATCTGTGAAAATATTCTGTTAGGAAAATAAAAGAATTTTTATTGACGACCTTGTTGAAGTTGTTATTGCATTAAGCAATTTGAAATTCTGAATAATTGATTCGTTTCATAGCGGACGAAAACATTATAGTTTACATCCCATTCTAATTAATTGACTCTGTTCTACTATTTCATTGACCATGTCTTCTATTTTAATTAGTTTCACTACATCTTTGTTTAATTTTGTTAACTGCATAAAAAACAAAAGAGGTTGTCTGTGCATTTAGCCTAAAAGGTAGTAACAGCTGTGTAATAAAAAGTGTAATAATTATCTTTTAAATCTGTATATTAAGTTTACTACACTTTGATGGGAACATATTTTAAGTACGTCATTGTTATAGCAAATAAAATAATATACCTGAATACAAATATTAAAATGTAACGATTGTGTAATGGAATGTGATGACAAATAATCTGTAATGAGGTACAAATAGCACGTTCAAAAACGCTGTAGGCAAGTACAGAATAATAGAATAAATTCTAGGAAAGTAAACGTTTTTCGGGATTATGACATTCTAAACTAAATTTCGAGTGCAGTTCCGTTTATAGTTTGTTTATTTTGTATGCTTTGATTAATCTACAAAATGTTTTTATCTATTTTTTGTTTTTATTTATCTAAGTATCCATTTATTTAGGTTTTATTGATTATTTGTTTTTATCTATAATTAAATAAACTTAATATTTGTTCAGCACTTCTGTATTTGTCTTACCAAGAGCTTATTAAGTTCACTGTGGATAAACGTGACGTCGATGTAGGCCTACTGCCTCTGGTCGGCGTCTGGTCTGGTTACTGTCTTTGTTTCTGAATTGAGGTTTTATCTCAAGTACTGATTTCTGACCTTCTGTGTGACTTATTATTATTATTATATTTATTACTATCAAATTCCCCCCCCCATGGGCTCACCACTTGTGGGTACGGGCGTGGCAAGCTCGGGGCACATAGGATTCTCACTTTGCTTCAACTGTCTTGGGTGAGGTCCCTATGCTTTAAGCTGTCCTGTTGATCTCCCTTGATCACCTCTTGTTTTTCCAGTACCGACGCTATTAGAGTATTCGAGGGCTAGGGATCTTTACTTTCCTGACTACTATCTTTCTTAAAATCAGTATAGCATGGGCAATGAGTAAAACGAACGGATGCAATAACCCAGGTGGGACTCCAGCTACGCTGGAAAATCCACCCTCTTCGGAGGCAGGCCCCACGGATTCTGGGGAATGGGCAATCATTGCTTTTTTGTGAACCTGTGGTCTCGGCGGCTAGCCCTTCAGAACGCCAACCATCTGAAGAGACAGCTTTGGGTGCTCGACACTCAGGGGTACAACAGTGTGCTGATCATATTCAACAGCAGATAGGGGAGGCAAATGTCAAAGAAGTTACCGAGCTTCAGAAATGTAAAGCTTTTATCAAAAAGCTGATGGCTGCTGTGTCCAAACAGAGGAATATCAGTGTGGATGTTAAATGTGGACTACACTCTTTTGAAGAATCGCTAGAAATCATCGAAGCAAACCTCGACATTTGTAGGAAAGCTAGACAGACTCTCCAAAAAACAATTGCGGGACCGACGAGTGGAATTGGTATGACACAAAAGGAGTCTACTACAAATAAGATAAAGGTCGCTACTAGTCTCATCATAGTTGAAAAAGAGAAATGGACGAAAGATAAAAATAAAAAACAGGGAGAAATAAGAGAAAACGATGACATCCCTCAAACGAGTGGACCGAAATTCGGCAAAAGAACAAGAACATAAACAGGACCAAAGACAAAGTAGCTTCAGGGGATAGGACAGCGGCAAGAAAGATCCACAAATAGGATACGAACAGAAGCCCTACTCATTAGACCGGTGCAGGGGAAACCTACGCTGAGATACTTTGTGTAATACGAAGCAGCGTCAAACCAGAGGACATCAACATGGATGTCAGATCGATAAGACAAACAAATGCAGGATATATCCTTGTAGAGATGGGGAAAAAAAATAGCGAAAATAGGGCATAGATGGACGACGCTATTAAATCAGGTATTGGTCAGTTAGGCACAGTCAAGAGTTTAGTACCTACTACTAGCTTAGAGATTAGAGATCTGGACTCTCTAACAGAAGAAGATGATGTGAGGAGCACACTTGCACGCGATTTGCCTAACAGTAGCGGCGAACGGAGCATCTTCGTAACAAAGGCAAACAGCATCGCTTTAAGGATGGCGATTGTCACCCTAAATGAAGAGGAGGCCAATCATCTGTTAAAAACCGCAAGAATCAAGATCGGCTGGGTGAATTTCCGAATCAGAAAAAGAGCTGTCGTCACTCGATGCTTTAGGTGTCTTGCTTATGGGCACCAATCTAGAGCATGTAGTGGCCTCTGGTGCTTCTTTCATGTAGAAAGAAAAGGACTCTGCTTTAAGTGCGGAAGCCGTGAACATATGGTCAAAGTTTGTACTAGGAATCCACGCTGCATACTGTGCACTGACTTGCAGCAGACAGGAGAAGACGTAAATCACATTTCAGGTTCTGGTAAATGTCCAGTATTTCGAAGGGCATTCAACAAGGTAAAACAAAACCGAAATGCTGTAAGTCCTACAAGGAAATATGCATAGTATTAGGTTGGCCCATGACTTACTCACGCAAATTATACTGGAACATAACGCTGACATAATCATCATTAGCGAACAGTATAGAAATAAGGACACACCTACATGGTATTGAGTAAATCTGGGTATTGCGTCTATATTGGTTCCAGTTTCTCAGCGGGTCCACGTTGACAACCATGAATGCGGTGATGGCTTTGTATGTATAATGTGCGACAGCATTACATATGTAAGCTGCTACTTTACACCAAATGAGCGGATTGATATTTTTCGAGCTAGGATGGACAGATTGGAGGATGTTATACAAAAAATAGAATGAGGCATGATCGTGGCCGGTGATTTCAATGCTAAGGCTTCGGAATGGGGCATGCCTGAACCAGACCGTAGAGGAGAGCGAGTGGTTGCGATGTCATCCAGGCTGCATCTCGTAGTGCTTAATACTGGGGGAACATCGACATTCAGGCGACCTGGATGTAGGGAAACTATCTCAGATATCTCACTAACATCGGAACACCTAGTATCAAGGATACGACAGTGGGACATCATCGAGGATTATACAGCGAGTGATCACCAGTACATAACTTACAACATTTGTCAAGAAAGGCGGATAGGAAGAAATGTAACAGACAGGCCACGTAGATGAAACATGGCGAGAATGGATTTAGAAAAGCAGTCTTCAGTACTAAAAGAGAGTCAGCGCGAGATTGAGGAGACTCTAAAGGGACCTGATAACCGGAATGGTCAGAGGTTGCGGTAGAGGCTGTGATGGGGCGATACAACGGGCTTGCAATGAACCTATGCCCAGACAAAGTCCTCGAAAAAATAGGCGCCCGGTCTACTAGTGGACGGAAGAGGTCGCTACTCTCATAAAGAAATGCCTCAGGCTGAGGCGGAAAGCTCAACGGGCACGAAGAAGAGGGAAAGAAGCTGACCTCAGAACAGCAGAGCATACAGCAGCAAAAAAGGACTTGAGCAAAAAGACGGCAACAAGAGCTTTGTTGGAAAGCATTGGGTGAAGAGATGAACAGGGACCCTTGGGGACTAGGTTATAAAATATAACCCGAAAGCTCGGAGCTTTTGCGCGGGAAGGGCCACAGGATGCGGAGAGAATGCAAAAGATTGTAGACGGCCTTTTCACATCTCATCCGGTAAGGGACCAGAGTGTGAAACGATAGAACCCGCAGAGACCAGCGAAGACGAACAGATACTAGCAGTGGATTCGCTACAAACTAAAAGGCACGTGGGCCCGACGGAATACCAGCAGAGGTGCTGAAGGCTGTGGCGCGGACTCACCCACATCTGTTGCTGTTCATGTTTAACATTTGTCTCAAGGCAGGAGTTTCTGTTCGCGTTGGAAAAGGGTGGTCCTTATCACCAAAGGCAAAGAGATTGCCAATTCTCCAGCATCGTACAAGGCCTTTGTGCATGCTGGAAACTGCCGGAAAGGTGATAGAAAAATTGATAAAACATCGTCTTTTGCAAGCAATTAAGGACTCCGAAGACTTATCCGGCAGAAAATATGGTTTATGGAAGGGCAGATCTTTCGGTACACGTAATTAATATAGTAGTTGAGTTCGCAAGGATAACCGAACGAAGAAACCCTTTTTCGCGGCCAGTATGCCTCTGGTAACGCTGGATGTCAAAAACGTGCTTAACTCAGCAAAGTAGAGTGATATGCTTGACGATTTCTCAACATACGTTTCGGATACTCACATACGTGTTGCGGATGATTGGAGAATAGGTAAGTGACAGGACATTACTTTATGACACTGCAGCAGGATTTCGGATTAAAGAAGTCACAGTAGGCGAAACTCAGGGATCAATTCTTGGGCCAGACCTGTGGATCGCTTCATATGATGATGATTTCCTTCGGATGGACATGCCCAAAAATTCATTCTTAGTGGGGTACGCTGATGATATAGCAGCGGTTATCATAGCACGAGATGTAGAATTGGCTCAGATGAGATTAAGGGAGGTTATGCGACGAGTCAGTTCCTGGATGACAGACTACTCGTTAAAACTGGCAGCTGACAAAACGAGGTCGTGCTAATCACAAAGAGGCATCTCCCCAACATCTTGCCAATGCAAGTCGGAAAAGAAACTGTGCAGACAAAAGCCGCAATTGAGTATCTGGGGATACTTCTTGACAAAAACCTTACATTTTGGCTACAATTAAAACGGGTGGCTGATAAGGCTGCAACTGTGACCGCGGCGCTGAATAGAGTTATGGCGAACACTAGTGGGCCAAAACCTTCGAAGCGACGGTTACGTATGTCGGTTACGCATTCAATACTACTTTATGGTGCGGAGATAAGGGCTGATTTACTCAAACTCGAGAAATACAGACGACGCATGTCAGCAGTGCAGCGTCGTGGCGCGCTCAGAGTGGCTTGCTCCTACCGCACGGTTTCGGAGTCCGCGGTTCTTGTCGCTGCGGGAATAATCCCAATCGATCTGCTGGTACAGGATCGGAAGCTGGTTTACAAGAGGAAGGTCCAAGTAGATACTGTACAATCTCACAAGTCTGTACTATGACTCAGTGGCAGGAAAGGGACGAGTGACACAAAGGGACAATGTGGACCGCTTGGCTTATAAACAGTTAGCTGTGTGGACTGACCGCAGGCATGGCGAGATCAGTTATTTCACAACGCAGTTTCTAACTGGCCACGGCCTGCTCTGGGCTTACCTTATATAGAATGGGGAAAGTAGACAGACCAAACTGCATTTTCTGTAAACATGAATTAGAAGATGTAAATCACAAGTTTGGAAAGATGGAAAGATGAGAGGCAAACCCTGGTAAATGTGGTGGGGCAGATCTCGCTCCAAAATAGTACATAGAGAAAGTACTAAGACAAAAGAAGGAAACCGAAGACGATCTTGTTAGGGCCGCTGACAGAATGCCAGAAAACAAGTAACGTGGACCCGCTTAAAATTTAGAACAGATGAACGCCCACAGGACGAAGTACAAATGGCACCACCTTGAAGTATTGCGAAAGCTAAGTCCCCAGGTGGATCCATGCCGTGGGCAATAGGGTTTGTGGTTTTGGTGGATGCGAGTCCCACACACCGTAGGAGTGCGGACCTTCCTGCTGGGAACATTAGTTTTCCACAGTTGCCCTCATATTATTATTATCAGCATCTTCACCTTTATTGTTAGAAACATTATTAATGTAAAGCATACAGTATTTAAAGACCACCAACGTTTATTCTTTGTTGGTCTAGAACCTGCTGATAATAAAAAGGATATCTACAACTTTCCCTACTTACAAAATCTCTACTTACTGAAACATTTCTGCTGAGCGACTGCACTAAATCAGAACATTAGTGCAATTACAACGTTGTCAAAACTACAACCATAAAAGTCATATTCTAACAGATACATATGCTTAATCTTGTGATCAGTATAAATCAACGTTGTGTACAAAAAAAACCCTTGACGACTTGTACTTGCACACTACTGCAAACTACAAAGTCTGTCGTGTTTGCCGAGAACAAAATGATAAGATGTACTGACGAATACATCAGGACAATAAACCCATAGTACCACAGAATGGCCGTTTCTATAACTTGCGTAAATATAATTTCTCTCCATTGTGTCTGACAAATATCCACCAAGGGTCACTACACACTATCTTTCAAACGCAGTTGTAAACAACCCGCATCCAGCACAGGACTTAATCCTCTCATTCTCTTTAATTTGTTTTATACACATTTTGAGTTTTTTTAAAACTACAGTTTATTTGTAAATTCGACCCGAAAATCTGGATACTCATACCATTCATATAATCCTTATCTGACTTTTCCCCATTTTTGTACATATATATTTTAACTAAGTTAATTTTTTTAATAGTGTTACAAACAAAGATAATCGTATCTAGTTTTGATATTAATGGTTAATGTCAATGAACAATGAGACTGAATAATTAAAAACATTCAGTGAGGTAGTTTTTGTTCAATTTAATGTTCTATTTCAGCATCTAAGTATAAAATGTTTTATAAATGAAACGACGAATTTTTTCCTACCGTACATTATTTAGGCATATTTGGAAATAAAAGTTATGCTTTTATATCTTAAATCTAGAGCTGTCAGGGACCTGGTAATGGCATCCGACTACTATTACTTGTTAACGGGCATTTATTCAAATTTTTGGTAAGTGTTAACGTTGATTAATATTAATATTATGTGCTGTTAGTATCAACATTACTTTAACACAAATATTAGTACTAATTAAAATAAACCTTGAGTATTAACAGCATTGTTACGGTTAGTTTTTTGTTAATTTTATAAACTTTTTGAAACTTCATATAATCAACCAACGTTATACCAATATAAAAAGGACGATGTTGTTAAAGCAATTATTACGTAAATAATTATTATCAGGAAAGGACAAGTATTATGTAAGAGGGAAAATAAAGACTAAAAATAGTATAATGCCAGAAACAAAAATTTACATGTAAGTATTTTAATCATAAATGTGATATCAATATAAAATAATTAATAATAGGGCCGTTATTATTACCAGAGCATGTGTGCCTGAAAACGTAAATTAAGTTTTACATAATTTTACGTTATTAATGTAGATCTAATACCATTAATTGATATGCATGATATTCATATAATTGATTAATTTTTACATAAATTATTATTTACATAAAATAAATAAAAACAGTAAAATAAATATTACTGATACACATGCTACACGAATAAGCACACATAATACCTATTAATACTTATTCAGCCTCCTTTTGATTTTTTCAAGAGTAACGCTTGAAGCCTGTAAACCGCGATATTACAGAACGATTAAAATAATAATAATTACGTCAAGTTTATTTTACTGAGTTCCTTTAAACACTAATTAATTTTTCTGTTTACAAAGTGATTTAATAAAATTATGTTTACAAAGTAATTGTTTATTTAAGGCCAAAGAAGTAAATCTGACATTGCAGAGGATTAAATTAATGGATGGTTGTTTGATGTTATAGTAGCACGATATTAAGCTCTGTAGTTAGTTGTATTTACATACAACCTACTACATACATGCGCGTGACCAGACACACATACACACACAAACACACGCGTGCGCGCACACATTAACATCAATAAATCATAAGTATAATTAGCTGGTACCTTTTTATAGTAACTTTTTCTAGTAGTAGAGTCATTTCTCAAGTAGAAATTATGAAATATGTGTATGTAGCTCTATTATTACTTTCACAAAATTAAAGTACCAAAGACATGTTGTATTTGAAAAAAATATGAATTATATCGTACAAGATTCACACACGCGAACTACTCTCATGTGTAGTCACAGTGAAAGCATTCAAATCTATAAAAATTCTATCCGTTAATTGGAGTTACAGTTGAGAGGCTCCACACGTTAGTAATGAAACGAAATTAAATTACGGTGATAGAATTGATGTTCAATACACCCATTGATAGTCTACGAGTAGAGAGACGGTTCAGTACAAAATTACTAGTGGAAAGTGCAAATTGTGTATGTCAGTTGATCAAATGTATGTATAATATTATGTATTCAAACACTTTTTGCTACAGTCCGTTTCTTGATGTATATAATATATTTAATATTTATAATGAATTACCTCAAGATATTTTTTCCTTATTAGGAACATGTTTAGGGAACCATTGTGTTCCCATCCTCAGCCTTCGTGATTTTGAGTCTGGTGAAGTAATTGTGTGTTGGCTGGTTGTTATTGTGGTTTGCTGCTGGCCTCTGGTACTTTAAATTGGTATTATTGTGTGTAATTGTGGTGTACGTATTAATATTTTGTGTATTTTCGATGTTGAGTGCTTTGAAAATTGTGTCATGTTTTGTATTGATTTGTATTTGTTCAGGTATTAGTTTGTTTTGTGTTTTATGTTTGTATATTTGTAAATTTTCCCAAATGTTCATTATGGTGCCTTTGTGTGGTATGTGTTTTATTAGTGTCATGTTGGTTATGTCTGGGAATTCATGTCTATGTAAAAAACTAATTTAATCATGTATAATTACTGAACAACATAATTACATACGTGTAGCATTTTACAACACGACAACTTTACTTCATTACTAGGCCAACTTGAGTTGCCAACTTGTTGTATTTTCTTTGTTGTGTGGGTTATTTAGTTTTTGTAGATAATTTTTTTAGTTTTGTATGCTATTTTAATGTCTGTGTTTTTAAACAATTTTGTTAGCTTTGTCATTTTATTATTTATGTATGTGAATGGGGCCCATTTTTTATTGTTGTTATTATTTTTATTTTGTTCATTTTGATTAACTTTTAATTGTTCAGTTTTTATTTGATATTTGATTTTATTTTCTATGTTTACAGTATTTTTATTATATCCATTTTTATAAGCAATTTGGTATATTATATTTTTTTCTTTGTCTGTTTCTTGTTTGTTTAGGGATATTTTGTACATTCTGTTAAATAGTGAATAGCATGCTGCCATTTTATATTGTGGTGGGTGGTCAGAATGGTTAGGTATAATGATGTTAGTGGAAGTTGGTTTTCTTTATATTGCATATTGTAGGTGGTTATTGTATTTTGTGATGGTTATGTCTAATGGTTATGTCTATATCTTATATTTCAAATTGCTTATGAAAATTGATATAATAAAAATACTGTAAACAAAATAGAAAATAAAACAAATATAAAATAAAAATTGAACAATTAAGAGTTAATAAAAATGAACAAAGTAATAAAAATTACAACAACAATAAAAAATGGGCCACATTCACATACATAAATAATAAAATGACAAATCTAACAAAAACACAGACTTTAAAATAACATACAAAACTAACAAAAATTATCTACAAAAACTAAATAACCCACACAAGAAAGATAATACAACAACCAATGGTATATACAAAATTGAATGCCAAGATTGCAATAAATGTTACGTAGGACAAACAAAAAAACAACTGAAAAAACGTTACTTTGTACACATAAACGCATACAAAAAACCAGAAATATACAAATCTAATTTGGCCACACATGCAACAAACCCTGGACATGAATTCCCAGACATAACCAACATGACACTCATAAAACACATACCACACAAAGGCACCATAATGAACATTTGGGAAAATTTACAAATATACAAACATAAAACACAAAACAAACTAATACCGGAACAAATACAAATCAATACAAAACATGACACAATTTTCAAAGCACTCAACATCGAAAATACACAAAATACTAATACATACACCACAATCACACCCAATAATACCAATTTAAAGTACCAGAGGCCAGCAGGAAACCACAATAACAACCATCCAACACACAAGTACTTCACCAAACTCAAAATCACGAAGGCTGAGGATGGGAACACAATGGTTCCCGAAACATGTTCCTAATAAGGAAAAAAATATCTTGAGGTAAATTCATTATAAATATTAAATATAATATTATGTATGTAGGTGCTAATCCGTTGTCAGATGATTTAAAAAAAAAATAGAAAATCTGAGCACATTGTTGTTATTAAGTCACATATAAAGAAGTGTGGATGAAAGATTTAGAGGTTACAGAAAATCAATTAATCTACGAATAAGAGAAAATGATTAGCTGGACAAGATATAATTTTATAAGATTAAAGCAAAAATATGGACTAACAAAATACCATAAAATTAAAAATTTAGAAAAAATGGAATATTAGTCTTAGATACTGCTCTGGTGTCGTCTCGTAACTCTGGAAATGACATCGTAGATTTATACGCCTACCAAGTTACTTCGTTAAGTGCTAAAGATTCCATGAGAAGAGAGGGAAAATAAGAGGCAAAAAGAACATTTTTGATACAGAAAACAGTAGGATGGAAGACAAAGAGTAACGACGAAAATGCAAAATAGAAATTAGATGCAGTTTGTATTTACATGGATGGCATTATGATAATTATAGTATACTCTAAGAAATCCTAGGTAGAGGCAAAGTACTGTAGTTAATAATGATAATATATTTCTACTGTCGTACAAAGTAGAGCTGCAAAAATTATAAATTACTGACAACTCAAGTTGGCCTAGTAATGAAGTAAAGTTGTCGTGTTGTAAAATGCTAGACGTATGTGTAATTATGTTGTTCAGTAATTCTACATGATTAAATTATTTTTTTACCGACACGATTAAATTTCATATTGAGTCTATAAAACTTTGAAGCTTGTAAATTAGTAGTTGGTAACGTAATCAATCTTCATTAAAGTAATGTTACCTTTACCAACAGTACTATACTTATAGTGACAAGTAAACTAATATAAATTTACAAATACAGACGAACCCTAAAATGCCATCACGTACCTAATATGGGCTACTAAAATATATATATATATATATACGTATATCAAAAATTAGCAATAATTTTATTAAGAAGTCTTAGTTATTTCCGTAATTAATTTATAATTTTTACAAATGTTGGTTTCTGGTATTTATAAAATATAATATCAGCTGACAGTGGTCCAAAGGGGGTGTGACGCGAACACATGCTTTCATTGAAGAGAAGTGCACCATCCTCTCAACCCCAACTCCACTCTCACCTACACGTCGGTGGACCCTGTTACGCCGAGCAATCCACTCCAAGGTTGTGGTAACCAATCTCTTCGGCGGGGTGGATCGGTAAGCAAACGAGAGATGGGGGTTCCGTCAGGGCAATCTGGGGGTATCCTGGGCCCTGGTCTGGCAGGATGGTGCACATCGGCAGCAGTATGTGCACGTAGTGTGGAGGGGGAGGAGGCTATAGTAGCCCAACGGCTACACACATGGGCTGAGTCAGTTAGCCTACTGCGACCGGGCAGAGAGAGCTCGTCAGCTGAGGTGAAAGCAACTCTCTAGTGGAAAAGCACCCCGAAATCAAAGTTGCTGGTCCTCCAGGTTCGGGGTTGGACCGGACCATATTCACATATCCCATCTGTAAAACTGTTTTATGTGCAGAAACCTGTCAGTTTCTCAGCCAGTCAGTTATCCGCACTTGACCGGGACAACTGGCGGAGGCCGTTAAAGGGGGGCCTTGACTCAGTGATGGGTTGTCGCGCCGCCGATGAAGAAGAATATCAGTTCACAAACCAGAAAAAAGCGTTGTTGTGGTCATCATCATTGGAAATTTCACTCAAATAACGGGCACGCAATGTAATAATATTTAAATTACGTGTAATATAATGTTCATATTTGTTCAATAAAAGACCAATAATAGTATCCAGATTAATGTGACATTCTGATCTGAACGTTATCTACATTTTCCGTAGGATACCACAAGGAATGTAATCATGAACGTCAGAAAAAGCGCTCTTTTAAAAATGTTTGTAATAAACAACAGTAGGCCTAGTATACCCACCACCTAAGAATCTGTTATGAGGGAAGGATCCACAGCTTTTATCCATATCATTACTACGCTGTAATCATACAGGCCTACTATTACTGTCTTAGTGCATAGGATATTATTAGTGTTTTAGATTATAATGCGTATTTTTTATATAATATGGATATAAATATTTGTGACACATTGAAAAAAGGACATACAACGGCTGTAACGTGTTGTGTCAGACACAAACGCTTTACGGTAAAGGGATAACAATGATTTAGACAATTTAAATTATAACATTTATGAGTCAATGAATGTTTAACGCCTATAAATCTAGGTTTGACACTGCAGCAACCATTTTGAATTTGTTGGAAAGGTCAACTTTAGACGTCTAAATTTCAATGCAGAAGCATTTGTTTATCTGAGAACTGTAACGAAGAATGACACAACTATTAAACATTGCATCAGATTAAACAGCTATGGATTTTTTCCATGACATCCTAATTGTCACTTACTAAAAATCTATGGCTTATTATTAACACGTGTTATAACAGTAATGATGGTGGTTGTAATTTATGTATTTCTGACAGCTTCTTTTATAAGTAACAAGATAGATTAGACTAGGGAGAGGAATGAATTCTGAAAACAATTTTGGAATACCAACATAAATTTTGGCTGTACTTTCATAGAGTAACGTTCTCTATAAAAATAGTAGTTAAGTCCCTGAGGTCTTACACAGCAAATATCTTGTTACGATTTCAGTGGCGATAATATCTAATAAACTGTCAGCTGAAACGTCAGCAAATACATGATATACAATACGTGATATGTTACAATATAATACTGTACGTGAGGATACAGAGAGTGCACAGAATTTTAAAGCAAAAATGTCATATATTCACTATGCGAATCACCCCATTATAGTGTGAGTCAAATCCGATATTTTTGAAAGAAACAATGTATTGAGTCATTTCTGAATCAGAAATGTGAGAATTATATAACCAAAACTATAGATTAACAAAATACTACAGTATAAAATAATGACAATTACTATTAAGATCAGTGATTTCCGCACGCGACACCTTTTGATGCGGTCCGGATCCTTCTCTTGGTAAACCAACTTATTAAATATTCTATTTACTTATTAAAAATTACTTTACGTTAATTATTTGAAAATAGTTATATTTAAATTTCTTTATTGTTATATAATAAATAAATTGGTTATTTTTGCAAGCTGTTTAAAAATGATGAAATACACTACATAATAGGAATTTTTTGCAAATATTTATGTGATTATAAGTTTAACATAAGATTAAAAGAATTTGAAATGCTAAGAAATAATACCTATCTACTTAAAACTTCCTTTGGTACTGTCACCCGTCATGCAAACCAGGCAAGGAAAGGAGCCAGATTTCATTAAGCTGCTACCTAGTGAATGATTTCCAAAACTGCAGCCTTTTAGACAGAAAAGTACGTCGATGTTTAAAAGTGCGAGCATCTTAGAAATCATGTTCTCCACAATGAAGTTAATCAAGAACTACAGCAGAAATCATGTCACATATCCAAATCTCCACAAAGAAGTTAATCAAGAACTACAGCAGAAATCATGTCACATATTCTTCTCTGGTTCACCTACTGAGATTAGCAACAATTCAGCTCGATGTAAGCATTCCTGCTTTATTGGCTGCAACGGATCGACTTCAGTTTCCACATTAAAGGCTTCAAGTAAACATAGCCTACATTGTTTAATATATTTCCCGTATCTTTATTATTATACATAATAAACATTGTGACATTAAAGATATTGCTATGGATCGTCGTGTAGTACAATAGAAACAGAATAACTGACCTCAATGAAGTCGCTGATCACAACTTTAATTAGAAACAGACAACTATTGGAAATCAATAAAGGCACATTTATACGGAAAGTGTAGTTACATTTGTCGAACACACAACAATAAATGTCAGCTGATTAGTTTCGGAGTAAGAAAACAATTACTCTAAAACTGCGAGTCGCAACAATCGCTGCGAACCGCACTACAATATGCGTCGGCCGCTGGCGCATATATTTAGCCTACCCGCTGAGACTTGAGAATAACACAGGCCAACAAAAAAAATTTTTAAAAACTTTTTAAATACTTATAGGTGATTCTTATGGTTTTTGACGTGCTGAATCCATACCTGGACTTAGTTATTTTCTATCTAGTTTAGTTTTATCACAATATGATCTAGTTATAATCAAGAAAACTGACAAAAATTCAATAGGAATGAAAATTTAAACCAGTATTACAATATATACAAAGGCTTTATTCAAGTCAAAACTTAAAAATAACATTTAAATACATAGTTTTATATGTCCATTGGTTTGTACTTTTTTTTTCTTCTCTTTAAAGCTTCTGATGTAGCTATTTCTCCGGTGTGATGCATGTTGAATTTCTTGGTGAACTGACCAACAGTATTCACCCAGTATTTGTTTATGTTTCATCGGCCCTGATAATTTTTTTTCCATCACCTTGGTATCTTGGTGGAAACACTCTCATTGCTCTTCACTTACATCGCCCAAGTTTTCAGGGAAAAAGTCAAGATGGCTGTTCAAAAAGTAAATTTTTTGAAAATATTAGAGAATAATCTGTCACATTCGGACTCACTAGAAACTGTGCCAATGTCCGACCTTGATAACGCAGCGCAGAATGATCACCAAACGTCTGAAACAATTCCGTGCTTTGCCGCGTGTTAAGATTCAGGTAGGCACTTTTGTTATTTTTCAGTTCAACGTAGCGTGGTAAAATATGTTAAATGTGCAAATAACATCTTTTTACTTATTTACAGTAAAACTGCTTATAATTCATTTATATGTTATTTTATACTGACAAGTAAAATAAACGTAAACTTGTATGGTTATTAAAACGAGTAGACAAAATTATTAATACACAATAAAGAATATTAATGTTTTTGTTTCAAGAATTAGAAGCATTACTTCTTACTATCATATCCTGTTTTTTCCTTTTCTATCTTTTCTTAAATCAAGATTTTTTAATTGCCAATCAGGTTGTAGTAGAACAAATGCAGTTGCTGTTTTAATTGGATTGTTTAATTTTTCTTATTTTTATTGCTCCATAGTATGGTCAGCACGTGATGAGTCCCAAGCTTTCCTTGTCATTTGCTGTGTTCAGTTTAACTATAAGTGTGAATGGTAAATTTAGTACTGCTTTGTGGTTCTGTTATAGAACTCGTTCATGCCCATGAAAGATTAATGTCAAAGGTGTGGAACAAAGAGGAGATACTATGAAGTCGAGTGATATGGAGGGATACGCTGATGAAGGCCAAACAGACATTACTAGACCTTAATGACATACCACATCAGGGATGCATGTGCACGCGTGCGGACACACACATATACACACAAGTACAATATATTCATGTACTACAATATACTACAAAGCAGTTACGTTTCACCTATTCTTGTCTCACCAGTTTTAATTTACGGTTTTATCTTTTAAAGAATTTCACCGACATTCTGTGATGCCGTAGCTTCAATTTTAGTTCTTAGTGTTAATGTTTAAATATATTTATTTTTATTTCGATTGCATTAAATTAGTATTGTTTACTGTATATTTAACGTTTAGTCAGATACACTGACAGGTAGTGTCTATATCTGTTTATTAATCTGTATAATCTGTATTTGTCAGATCTTAGCAATTTAACGTTTCTAATAAAGTAAACAAGCTTTCCCTGCTCTTTGTCTCGCTTGTCCTCTCTCATTGATCTATATAATAAAAACTGACAGGTTATAATTTCTGGTCTCATTATGTAAGTATAAAGTATGTTGCTATTTTGTATAAATGCTGATCATCATTAAATATAGTTGTATTACCTTTGTTTCGTAACAATTCATATAACAATATGGAATAATATACCTAACGAATCTGTTAAGTGTGTCCTAGACATCCTCACCGTCAGAGGCGCCTCACTCACGTGGGCACACTTCATGTGCCCTCCAGAAAATCACGAAATACTCCGTCACGTAGTCAGGCAGCGACTCTGCATTATCTGTTTCTTCCGCGGACAAATATGATAGGTCTACATGTAATTTCAGATTTTAACAGAAAATAACAGAGGAAAAGTTGCTGGTACACCTAAAACAGATAAATAGAATTCGTTATCATCAAATTCAAGGATTAGGCTTATCCTGAACCTGTTTCGGGACTCACTTCGCTCTCGGCCGTTCTACATTTTTCTTCCCCACCGGTCTATATTCCATTGCTAGCACTGGAATCCTGTCAATAAGATAAATAGAATTATTTTACAAAAGTGATATACTAGAAAATACATTTTATGGTATCTGAGCTAATCAGATTACAAGAAATTTAGTTGAAGAAAAGGACTATGGACGTATAGATCAGATCAGCCTCTATTCGGAATCGATAATGAGTAAACGCTGTGCTGGTACGTGACAATTGGTCTGCTAGTTGCGACGAATTGAAGTTATAAAATTCCTAGATTTACTGCAAAAATGATTACAATTGTGTGCTATCAGTGAAATTGTATTTAACCGTGCCCGCGAGAAATACCGACAGCCCCGAAAGCAACCGAAGCCAGACAGTAAATTAACCCAAGTATTCATTAATTGGGACCAACCCGTCGTCTGAAGGATCTGCAGAAGTGAAGTTATATTACTCATACACACTTATAAAAATGGATTTAAAAGAACGACTCTAATATAAGTTATATCTTTAATGAGTTTATAATTTAAATAAGGGAAAAGGAACTTTTTAAATCTTAATTTATTTTATTATATACAAATTGAATTTTAGTTTGTATTACGAAGGTCAACAAAGGCAGATTAATTATTTTTTGTAAACTCTAATAAAAGCACAGACGAGTGTTTGAAAATTAATAGCATCATTAATAAATCCGTTTTATTAACATCTATCTCGACTACTTATTGTATGCGACCTTTGTACATCGCAATATCTATGTGTGTGTGTGTGTGTGGTAAAACAAATATGGTAGATTAAGTGAAAACAAGTATAAAAATTTAATTATATTAATCAATTCTTAAATAAAATTATTTTTCTCATAATTCATGTAAATAATGTCACACTGAACCATAACTAATGGACTGCACCATTAGAAACAGGATTTTGCGTTAGATTCCGCTACCTTATGGTTAAATATTTACTGTAATTTAAAATGTTGAATATGCAATGTAATACGTCTTAGGGAAGAATTACTTTAAAAGAGAGGTTATATATTAATGTTAGACTTTGCTTTGGTAGTTGTGTTTTATTGTCTAAGCCACATGATATTTGTAAATTGTAGTCAAAGTCGGCTTATCTACCAAAACAATTTTGTAAAGTATATATTTGTTCAATAATAAAATTTATAAAAGGAATTCAGTACTTATTTATTGTCTTGTATCAAGGAGAAAACATTGTTGACATATGGAGAAGCGTATGAATTATGTAATTTAATTTGTAGAATGATGTGCACATAATAGTTTGCAAAAACGAAATTTCGTATTGAAATTCAGTAAACAAAGTTTTCATATCAATTTATTTTTAATTAAGTTATTTATAGAAAAATGTGTTTCTTGTTTCCTTGTCTATGCAGTACAACTAAATGAACGTAATTAAGTTACACGAGTACCTCAAATATTTGTGTTGCACGGAACATAAATTGTTTTATTTCTTCTTTTTGTCATTGTAAAAATAATATTTGTGTTAATTAAATTAAAAGAAAGGTAGATCATTTTATTTTTATACATACACAAGCAACAATAGCAAAACGTCGTCAATATTTGAAGGAACATATTGTTATGTGAACGGGAACCGTGTCTAAGTCAATGTTATAGTTTGTACTGGCTATAGACATACAAGCTGTAATAAGAGTGGACGCAATATTGAATTGTTGTGTACATGTCCTTATCCACAAATGTGTTAATAGTTTCAGAGGATGCAAGAAACTTTGTCGTAGTACAATCTACACGACATTTCACCTTTCTTAACTTCTTGGTTCATCTTTTACGTTACTAGAAAATTATACCGATTAGTCACTAGATAGGAAAGAAAGGTTTACCGAGCAACAAGATAGTATACTGTGTAATAATAATTTATACAGGTGGTGAAAGGGAATATAGCATAACGTAGAGACTGGAACACGACAGGTGATCGTTAGCAACAATTAAGAAAACTAATTTTACTGTTTTGGACACAAGGGAAAGATACAATATACACCGCTTGAAGGCAGGGTGGATCGGCTTAACAAACAATCCTAATTAGGAACAACAAAATTAAGGTAAATACGGATAATTACCTCCGCAGAGGACAGTCCCGATAACAGTATACAGACATCGTGAGCACCGGATTCATCTGTTTTCTATTGCGACACTTTAATGAATTCATTAAATACATAGGAATTGATGTACAGGCAATACCAGTATAATCTATACATAGACAATGTGCTAAAGATAACACTGGTCAACTAATAAATAAAAGTTGTCTCTTTGCTTTAAAAAAACAGTCAATTCAAATTGATATGATAAGAAATGATGTTGAGAAATGATAATATGACGTCAGAATGAGTTTATTAGCTCTTGGTATCATTTATATCAAAGTACGGTAACTTATATGTGCAGAAGAATACTCCTACCGTTTGATTCCAAATACAGGTGTGGAACTCTTTCCTATTAGTTCGGAAGTTTCTGTTTTTTGTTTTTCGTTTGTAGTCTGCTTGTAAATTTGTTTGTGTAGTCTACTTATCACATCCCAACAATAGTCAGCAAGCCACTTTCTCTGATACTTTCTTTCCATCGCCGCAATGTCTTAATGGAAGCGCTCTCCATGCGCATCGCTCATTGCGCTACAGCTACTTAGAACAAAGTCAAGATGTGAATCAGGGAAGAGAAGTGTATTTTAAGAGACATGTTGCAACCTTATTTTCGGTTGACAACCTTATTGTCAGAAGTTTATTAACAGCTACAGTCTAGTTTTATATTTTTCGTTTACCCAAGGTTTTGTAACCTCAAAACATATGATTTGAGGTTTCAATAACCCTATTAAAGGTGTTGTCCTTAAGTAGTTCACGAACCTGCAGGCCAACGACCATTCCTTTGTTTATCTTAACATCACTCAGATGTGGGAATTTTCTTAACATATTTGAAACTAAAATATTCCCTGATTCAATGTCTAAAAATATTTTCATCAGCCTAATTTTAATATGTAAGCCTAAATGTAGCAGTATGATTAATTACAGGCATCTAAGGGAGTATACTGGATAACCTTGTTTCCAGGCTCCAACAATGACTTTCCAGGCCTTACGTACTGTGAAGACGTATCACAGCTCTTTCACTCCATATAAAACAACATTATTTGGTACACCCTGACTGTATTGTATTCCAAATAAGAAGGCAGTAACCTTCCTATCTTCACACATCTGATATTGATAGTCTTTAGATTTTATTTTTTCAACAAGCTTTAACATTTTTGTGTCTCTCATGTGAAGAAAAACTACTTTCAAGTTTAACTTAGATGAGTTTAAGAAACGTCTCCAGGCTTTTAGATTTGGTCCACTTCTAGTCATTAGAACAGTTATATTACTGCAAGCATGAAGGCTGTATTCAATTTTGAAAAATAGAGCTAAGAAGTTTTTTGTCGTTTTATACATCCAGGCATGTTTCTCTCCAGAAGATTCCACTGCTGAAACCTGCAGGCAAGAAGTCGGCTTAGCTTCAGCACGAAAAAAGAAAGTCTATATAATCAAAATGGGTTCGCTTGGAATAAGATTGTTTGCTCAGTGTTGCCAACCCAATTTTCTTACTCAAAATATTTTAGCAAAATGGGAATATTTTACTAAATTATAATGAAAATTCCTGTTTTTCGTGACAGTAAGAGCTAAATAAGAAATTTAAATGTCAGAATTATTTTTTATATCAAAATTATTAAGACTTGACTATTTTAAAGTTGGAAAGATTTTTCATGTGGACAAGTGTAATGTGAACACTTTAGGTTTACTTGAAAAATCCAAATCAGTGTAAGCTTTGCTTTGCTTTCAAAGTAGGCTTTCAATAACATACTTGGTAACAAATATATTGCAATGGGTGACATTTGCATATAAAGTAGACCTATTTATTTAACTGTTAGCGTATGATAGCATGTTGCAGTGAAAATTTGTTTTAGAATAACTGAGTGTTCAGACATTGTATAATAGACAATAAGATACATGTCAGAATTGTTAGTTTCAGTTAAATTTTGACAGTAAAAAAAATTAGTGTTGTGAAGTAGTGCGAACATATGCGTAGGCATACGGCGAGTGCGCGTGTGCGGGTATGAATAACTATGTTACGGAATAACAATAAAAACATATTAAATTATATACTTTAGTGGGATAAGACTTACACCAGAATATGCGTAAAATAAAGACCTACATAGTGGTAATATTTGTTTATTGGGCGGAGCCTGATGAGCGTAGCGAAATCAGGCATAGACCTCTATCCATGACTCGGTGCACAACTTAGACCGCGAACTCCTCCGAAACTACTCAACCGAATGTTATAAAATTTTGCGTACATATCCGGACTGTATCGTAGAGTGCAAACATGTAATTTATTATTTTTCTAAATTACTTGGTTCAAAAGATATTACGTTTTTTTAAAAAATCTTAGCTTAAACGTGTGAGATGAAGAGAGATAGAGATATCGTGGCCCAGCTGGCTGTCGCCCGATAAGACAAGATTTTGCTGTATCACAAATGCCAGTGCATGTGCGTGTGCGGCTCCCGGCGCACGCGCTGGCTGTCTCTCGATAAGATAAGATTTTGCTGTATACACTTTGTATTTGTGTCACACGTGTTTAATTCAAAAAGTAGTAGAGCATTTTTCTATGGTGTAGCCAGATGTACGGATTGGACTTAAGTGTTGAACAAGCGTCAAGTTTTAGACGAGAATCTATGTAGTCGCTGATGCAACTGCAACTTTCCATTACATATTGTAACGAATCACAGTTCAGATAAATTTTAATCCAAATTCTATTAAAATTATTATTCTTATACTTCTTTATTCAATTTTCCAAATTCTATTAAAATTATTATTCTTATACTTCGTAATCAATTTTGTACTTTTTATTAAATAATTTTCTCTGTTATACTCATATTCTATACATTCTTATTCATCAATTTGTATATACGTATTATTTATAGTATGTCTCGACGGAGAAGAGGTCCAAATATTGGTCGTTTAACTACAAATCAAAAACGGATGAGACAGCGACAAAATGTTGCTGCAGCAACTGTTGAAAGGCCTGCAGAACGTAACATGAATCATGTGTTATATGATAAAAACAACACAGGATATAGGAATATTCAGAATGAATTTGAAAATAATTTACGATCTCTAGAATTCTATGAATGTGTAAATTGTTCTTGAGTGTTGATGCAGCAAACATTTTTTTGTGTCCGCAGCGTAAGCGAAACCCAAATAAGTTTACTGCAGTTAATCATATGGATCCTAAAGATGTACCTATAGAACTGATGGATCTCACTTATGAAGAACAACTCTTGATAGCAAGAGTACAACCAGTGATGCTTGTATATAGGGTGAAATCGAGAGGCTTCCCCGGTCAATATGCTTATAAGGGTAATATTATAAATATTGGTCAAAATATAACGGATATTGTTAGTTCCTTGCCCCCTTTGGCTGCGATGCAACTCTTTTATGGCTCCTACTGGTGTGGCAGCTAACAATATTGCTGGACAAACTATTCATTCATCTCTAAGAATAAATACATCAAAGAGAAGGGGAGGAACTTTCAAAGATTTAGAAGGTGAATCCAAAATTGCTTTTGAAGAAGAATTAAAAGATGTGAAGTACGTTATTATTGATGAACCCAGTACGTTGGGTTTGAATTTGTTTTTCAAAGTGGATATACGACTCAAACAAGCAAAGCAGCGTTCTTCAGCTGTTCCTTTTTGTGGGCTTTGCGTGTATTTAGTCGATGATTGGTCACAACTTCCACCGGTTTGTGACAGGAGTGTTTACAATATTGGTAATAATGTTCAGGCCATTCAATCGAATCTTTTATATAAACAGTTCAAAAAAGTTTTCTTTTAACGGAGATTGTGAGATAGCAAGGTTATGATCAAAAAATTTCAGAGAGACTTTAAATAGAGTCGCAAATGGAACAATCACTGAACAAGATTATCAGCTCTTATCTAAAAGATTTTATGTAAACAATATCGTGGAAAATTTCAAAGATAGTGTCTGTATAATGTCGAAAAATGCTGAAATTGAACGCTTTAATTATGAAAAACTAGGAAGCAATAAACAACCCATGGCTCTAATCAACGCAATCCATAATTGCCCAGAAGCCTCTCTAGCAAAATCTGACGATGCTCAGGGATTATTTGCCCAATACGTTTATGTAAAGGTGCTCGAGTTATCCTTAGAAGAAATCTTTGGGCCACAAGAGGACTAGCCAACGGTTCAGTTGGGACAGTAACTGATATTGTTTATGTCCCGGCAGTTGAATGGGAAAATTATAACAATCACATGGCAATATGTATACTTGTATCTTTCGAAAATTATACAGGACCAGTTCTGTACGAGAATTTAATACCCATTGTACCAGCAGTGGCATCATTCAAGAAAAATGAAATTTCTTGAACTCGTAAACAATTTCCGTTAATGTTAGCATATGCTGTTAGTATACCGTACATAGATCGCAAGGGATAACCTTAGATAAGGCAATTGTTAATTTAGGAGACAATGAATTTCAGGTTGGATAAACGTATGTTGCTCTTTCAAGAGTGAAAACATTAGAAGGATTATTATTAAAACCGGCGTTTAATTTTGATAGACTGCTAAAAATTAATAGAAGTCCATGAATGGTTGATCGTAGAGATTGAGTTGCAAAGGTTGTGGAATATGTCTAGTGACAATTAATGTATATTGTACTATAATGTAGTGTTTTCAATAAAAAGTGTGTATCATAAAAGTGTTAAATCAAAATCAACGTATTTTGTTGATTGTAAGAATACTGATAAATAAATTATTATGAATCTATTATCTAACGGATCAAAGACGGTTGATTGTAAAAATATTGATAAATAAATTATTACGAATATCAAATGTTAATTGTCCATCCATTTGTGTCAGTGACACTCCTAGTAAATTAAAGACCTAAATATATGAGGTTTTTATATTGAAAGTTTTATGACTCCAAAGAAAAGTAATAAAATTAGACAGGTTTTATTTGTAAGTTTAGCTATGTCAGTAGACAATCTTTTGCAGGAAGAATGTTATCGTTACTATACGTTGACAGAATGTGGCATATGGAATTTCAATGTGTAACATGTAAAATGTAATTTTAAACTGAACTGTGAATATAGTTATCGACCATGACACTTGTGTGCGTGTATAAATGTGTCTGCGTCTGTGTTAGTAGAGTTGCTTTTGAATGGGTCTGAAAAACAATAGGTTTGTGTGATATTGCGCGCACACAGCGCAAACATGGCTATGTGATATTGCGTATCCCATTTATTATTTGGTTTATTCGTATACCATTATTACTACTGGAAATTAAGCGATCGACTGTTTCAATACACTGTAATAGTTTGAAGCATGAGAATTCAATACATTTCTTTATATCTAATTAAAATGACTAAAAATGCGTTTTAGTTTATAAAAATTGTAGTCGTTATTCTAATGCTTATTTTGTATGCTATATTTTGAAGTAACATATTTCTAAAGGGAACACGAGAAAGAAGTTTTCAGTTTTCGTTTGCAATGTATCAGGGAGATCCGGAAGTAGAAAACCATGTGAAGTAAAGCAGGCCGCGTATATGCTACCTATGCTACATTTCAGTCTCATACGCTGTCTAGATTTTTACAAATTTTAGGCAGCGTAATACAGAAATTTATTATATTTTATTTAAACCAAATAATCCAACTTCAACTAGAAAGGTTTTAATGGGATAACATGTAATTTGAAAACACATGTTTTGGCAAGTCACCCACGCTTATGCGCGTTTAAGCATTAATATATATTCTTAACGAGAAATCGTACAAATAAATTTTAATATTTAATCATTAATTTCACAAAGTTTTAGCGCTTATTTACTATAGCCTACGCTTATTCAGCTACAGTTGTCGGAACAGAAGTAAATTATATTTTTAGAAGAAATTATTATGAAGTATTTACGGAAATGTGTAAATATTTTGTTGTACACTTAACGTATGTAAACGATAACAAATATTAATCATACCACTCAAAATTTGTAATCGATAATACTAATTTAAATGGAAACTATTTTAAATATTTCAGATATCAATGACATCAATGTCGTATGTGATCTTCAAAGAAATAAGCAAGACTAAACGTAACAAACAAATTTAGAGAAACTACAAACATAAGCGTAATGCTAGGAAAATAAAATAGAAAGCCAAACTTAGTAGATATAAACTGAAGCGATTCTGAGCACTTCTTTTCTACCACGATTAAAAACGTAAAACGTAAATATTATAAGAAATAAGTATTTGAAAGTCGTACAACGTAGTAATTTGGAACAGAGTTTACAATGAATGCGGAGTATAATCGAGACACAGTATTTTGTGTAACATCATTAAGCGACTTTGAAATATAAAGAAATACCGTAATACAAATGTCTGACGGACATAGAAAATAGAACCGAAAAAAAAAATCAAAAGAAGGAAGAGGGAGACAGAAACAAAGATAATAAAATTCTTTAAAATATCATCAAGGCAGACGATAGTCAACTGTACTATTAATTAAATCCTTAAATTCCTAGTGACCGTCAATCAATGCATTTTTCCGGTGAAGGGTTTGTGAGAATCGGTCAAAAATATAACACAAGTTTTAACTTATTTGTGTCGACGTCTCGACAATGTTTATTGTCATCATCAAGACAATTGTTGCTGACTTCAAACACTATGCCACAGTTGTCCTGATGATGACAGTAAACATTGTCGACACAAATAAGTTAAAATTTGTGTACCATTAATGTTAATTCTAGGTGGAGGAGAATTAACATTATTTTTTTGACAAAATCGTATTTCAATTGATGTAACGGGCTGAATCGGAGAAGTAACTACTAAAAGAGAATAAAAACGGTACAAAGAAAAACATTTTGTTGAAGAAAATTAACGTTAAAACTATTTAAAATAAGCCATTCCGCTATAATTGTAATTGCCATTTTAAAAGCAATTTAAATATATTCAAAAACAATGTTATATTTTCATAATACGTACGCTATGTAGCCGCTTTAAACTGTAAGTATACATTTATTATTCAATTTAAGAGTTTCTGAGAAGAAAACTCTTTTGTCTCAGAATGTGTGATCGTTTTGTTCAAAGAAACATAAAAATGACTAAAGTCATTTATCAGAGTTTATCAGAGCTGTTAAAGCTGCTTCTTCTGTAATATAAACAGGAATTTGTATTATTTAAATGGGATTTTTATTTGAATAACTTCTGTGCTTTCCATGAATACTCATTAGCTGAACTTTGATATCTACAGTACTTAAAGTGCTCATAGAGGCGATGAGATAGCAGAATTAAATATACATAAAGCAGCCAAGCAACTGTCTGCAGCACTGATCAATTTTTATTATCAGATGGAATTATCGAAATACTTATATTGAAGTTTGAACGTATGAAGAAATTGAAACAGAATTCAATTAAACATTTCAAACTTCTTCAACGTTTTCTTCAAATAATTTTGATTAATTCAAATTGTGTTCTTGTCCTTGTCTTATAAAATATTTATTCCCAGATAGTTTTGTACTTTATCCGTGTCTTTCATTTTGAACGGTTGCTTTGAGTTCAATTCAGTTTTTATTGTCCATCCAGGAAATTTCTATAATTAATAAGTCATAGAGTCAACGTAATTATCACCAGATTTTAAATAAAATGTAGTAGCCGTCAATTATTTAAAATCTTGCTGTTGCACAAAGATATTGAATCAATCTTTCCAATATCGCTGGTGTAGTGACTTCTTTAGCTTTAAGGCTGCATTCCTTTCCTTTTCCCGTCTGATTTGTACATACATTCATCTTTATTGAACTCTCTGTTTATAAGAGAAATTTTATACCCATCTGATTCATTATGTGTCACACGATTGACAACTGATTGAGTATTTTTTACACTGCAGTGTATTTAACTTTGCAAAAGGTGCCTACAATACTGAATACTTCAAAGCTATTCCACTGCTGAAACATTTCATTATCAATCTAGCTTAATGTTTGCTAATCTATTTATTTTAATTTTTTTAAGTTTTAAAAACTCATTTTGATTTGTATTATCTGCTTACCAGCTGGGAAATCTTCTTCTGTCGCCCCATATCCCCATAGTATCTTCAATGCCTGAAGTTCTTTTCTTCCAATGATGACTATTCGCCCTATTTAAGGAATTTTGAAGGGAAATTGAGTCTTATAGATATTACGGTGTTATATTTTTCATCACAAGGATCATTCGCCATTAAAGATATTTTGATTTGAAACTTGCAAATGCGTTCATTCTGCTCCTTACGCGTAAGCTACAATGTGGCCTATGTGTCATTACGTATATATGTGAGATATTTATGCACACACACACACACACACACACACACACACACACACACACACACACACACACACACACACACACACACACACACACACACACACACACACACACACACACACACACACACACACACACACATTCACAATTAAAATTGCTATACAAGCCTTTGATGTAATCTACAAGTGAATTATAAAATAATACGATGTTAAATTTCATTGTGTGATAAAATTACAAAAAGATGAGGAAAGAAGATTTTACCCCTACATTAGTAAAGTAACGAAATTGATTTATTTTAAACAACCGTATATGAAACATAGAATAAATTAAAATATATTTCAAGATTGTATTTATTCCATAAATTCAATATTATTTTTCAGTTTGTGCTCACTTTACATGCCAGTTGAATAAATTTAATAACAGAATAATGGAAATAAAAGTTAATAACACACATGCTTCAAGCCCATACACGATGGAACTGATCAAATGATCAAAACAAGAAATGTTAAAAAAATGTGTTGTTAAACTTCCCACACATCTGCAGCGATGTATGTATAGACATGACTTACGCATTCGCATGCAACATTTCAATCTAAAGATTTATTAACTCTACACATTGTTTGTGCTACAATTGAAGATGACAATTTATTGTACAATTGTTCAAACAACAAAAGGCAAATAAAGACAACAAAATGACTTATAAGTTTTTCAACAATTTCGGTTAGACTGTACTATTTATAATTAACTAGTTTGTAAGATGTGCTTAACATACAGAAGTAATGGTAGTACAATGAGTTTTGTGTTATTGCTACAATTGAAACCACAATCGCCACAATTCATATTGTGTAGAACCAACATGAGCAATACTGTATAGCCTATACACTTATGCAAATGGTTTTGATTATCAGCTACAAATAGCCCTTCAATGGTTGGTATAAGGAGGTCATGTGATTTCATAAAACGGAACTTATGAAAGTTAAAAACAGTGTTGCGGTGGGTGATACAGAAACATAAATTAAATCATGGTACCAAACTTATCTTTGAAGAGCAGTTCGAAGTGTAGGAATAGGCCTATATGGCACTTTGATAATACAATCCAAAAACTAATTTAATATATGATTCTGAAACCATTACAAAGCTGTATTTAAATCTATCGGCAGTTTTGATGTAGACATATAGTGTTTTAAAATTTTAATAAAATATATTTTGTTTACCTGCTAGTTTTAAGGAGGGAATGTAGTTTCTAAAAATTAGGTTACTCAATATGATGTAAAGAATGTCAGTGAATATGTGTTTGAATTTACAGTATATGTTTGTCAAGAAATTATTAAGTTAAATATAAAAACACTTGGGTGAAAAGCATATAAGTTTTCCCTCATTACTTATGTATTATTCATGAATAGCAAGAACGATGTTCCAGAAAATGAACCGAATAAATGAAGTACGTATATTAAAACCACCCCAAACTTTAAGAACACATGTGCCCAAAGACTCAATTTTACGCTTACTTACATACCAACACACACGCACACACACACACACGCACGCACGCATGCATTTTATGCGTAATCCTTTGTATGAGCAAACTGAAGGAACGTAATTTTGCAAGTAATGGAAACTTACATATTTATAATTTGTTACAACGCCGTTATTCATGATTGTAGAAATCGTCTTTTTAACACTGTACGTAAAGTTTTCCGTTCTTTGTTAAGGTAAAAATGGGAGTTTAGAAATTTGTAATTGAAGATGTTATTGAAAATATACAAGCTAAATTTAGAACGAATAAGCAACTGTCAGATCATAAGACGCGTAGTACCCTCCGACATGGGCGTTATATTGGATACGTTTTTATTGAAGATCAACTAAACTTCCACAGCTATTTAATTTAGATATTATGAGATCTACTTCAGTTAAGTTACAAATAATTTATGGAAAATCGAGTACTTTAATTCATGACAAATTGACCAAAACCGTTCCGTACAAAGTAAAATGTTATCTTGTTAAAGATATAAAATAAGACTAATAAAATCAGTGACATAAGCTCGTGTGACTTTTATAATTAAAAGAAGTGAAGCTTTAAAAAGTAGTTGTAATGCTATCAGCAATATAAGTGTAACGACTGTCACAATCACCTCCAAGTTTACACATTTTGTGTAAGGTTATACTCTTATATTTCACATATCTGATTTGGATTTGTAACAGTGAAGTAAACTGTTTCACTGCAGAATGAAAATCTTTCTTTTAGATAATTGTTTTAGGATTTGTAAATTAAATAAATAATATTTATAAATTGAAATCAACCACTTTCAATATAGACAGCGTGCATATAAAATTAAAAATAAACATATCCCGTAAGTCATAAATTTTACAAAAATATGTATTCACATTTGGAAACAGTATACCTCGGACGTACATTCATACCGAGTACAAATAGGCCTATAATGCTTTCGGTCTCAGACACAGGCCTATATCTCTGTGAAAACTACAAAGACATGGACATGGATCTTACACTTGTTTCTTTAATTTGTGTGTATTTTATAGTGAAATAGACTCATACACTAACAATGAACAACTTACCAGAAAATTACAAGAACACATCTTATCTCTTTACGCAATCCCACTTTGAAGATTAGTGAGCAGTCATATTCTGAAATTGTTAGGTCATTCTGGAAATTACCCTCTACTAAAGTCCTTGTAGTTTTTCGTACTCGGGGCTTCTGTGACACTTATGGTCTACGTAACATTACGCAAGCGAGTAACACAGGGACATATCCTTCTGATAAAAATGTGTTTTTCTATAACTCATTTTGACATATCTCAATACATTCTTGTTTGTCAAATTATTATATGTCACATCATATCACAGTAATATATAATTAACTTATTTGACCGTGTAGTCAGTTACGTATATGAAATAATAAAAAAAATACACTTCATAAACTCATTGTTAACCATTAATGACGGCTCATTACCTGAATAGAAAATAATAAGAAAACAATCCCAGTGCATGTGCACTAGTATTGTAGAAATGGAGTTTTGCTTAGCTGCATCTCTGGATTAATACTACATTTTATATGCCTTGTGCTACTTTTTACTCGACAACACCTTCAGTGCAAGCGTTATAATTAAATATGTTAGTCAAACTGAGTTTTAAACAGTAATCATATTTGATAGTACATTTAAATTTTTTACCATATTGAGGAGACACGTACTAAATAAATTCGTATGAAATTGTTGTTCCTGTCTTCGTGCTGTAACAACTGAATAATTCATTAACCTAATAGAGAAGTGATTCCCAACCTTTCAGTACGCGGATCCCCCCTCCCGAATTAAAAATTTCAGAGAACACGTCTGAGTTCTGAATTAAAACAAACAGTAAATATATACAAACTCTTATATTTTAATTAAAATGTAATAAAATCAAAATTCTATTAACTTGCAAAATTATAATATTAATGATATCAAACACAGTTTAATGCGAATAATGAAGCTGCTTTAAACAATTACCTCTGAAATATTGGGTTTAATGTCTGATAATTTCAATATTAAGTCACCCTCAACAGCACGTTTATTTCTTAACTTTGATTTCAAGTACGTGAGCAGGGACAATGCGGTTACACGCAAATAAGTAGAGGGAAACAGTTAAATACTTTGCGAGCAGGGTAGTAAGTCATTACATATAACCAGAAGTCAGCTAGCTGTAATTACGAAAACTGTAATTTTAATGAATGGCAGTTGAAAGTTCTTCCAATAAATCTTCTTGTAGAAAAAGAGAGATTTGTCGACAGCCCATCAGCAAATGGATCCCTTATCTTCATGTCACTGTCATCCGTTACTGGAAAATACTCCCTTAGCTGCAAGTGCAGTTGTTCCAAATGAGACTTAATAACGTTGAGGATCTCCTTTGGAGAATTTTCTTTTGGCATCTGGATGAAATCTGCCATGGAAGGGAATTGTTCGAAGATTTCAGAGTTTAATCTCTGAATCCACAGCTTCAAATTTTTTTTCACCTCCGTTATCATATCTCAAACCTTGAAATCAGCTTATAAGCAAGATGCAGTGCTTATACGTGGACTGCGCGAAAACAGTGCTGCGTGAAGTGCGCAAAAACAGTGTTGCGTTGATGCGGTGCTCCAGTCAATTCGGCTGACAAACAGACTGCTACACGACACGATTTAAAAACATTATTAAAGCCATTAGTTTGAAGTTACTTTTACAATTACAATTAGTTAAGACCCCCCCCCAAATACTGGAATCTTCTACTAATTGTTTTAAGATTCCAAAATTTAGATTATAGAGCATAAAAGATAGGAGAAAATTACAGTATATTCTATCTTTTCTTAAAAGTGTCCGCTGATTCCCTGAAAGATTGTCGCGGACCACACTTTGGGAACCACTGTACTACAGTATTCTGACATGAGATGTCAGCATCTCTTCATTTCGTTTCTCGGCTTTTACTACGACTCATCTACATATCCAGATTAGCGAACTCCACGAAACCGACCTGCAAAAACCTCCGCCCCTACAGTTTGTGAATGTGTAAGAGCGACGATTAGGCCCAACTATTGTTAGAAAAGCGACTTGTACCACAAAGTACAATAACTAAAATAAATAAGTTTATTTTACGTGACTTAAAAGAGTACTGTACTCACATATGAGATCATAGGCAGGTTCCAAGCAGCCGCCACCAGCGCTTCCGCACTGCACGTGTCATCCGGACCGATAAATGCCACCGTGCCATTGTCTCTCATCTCTGTCATCACCCGTATGGCTAGGGCAGCCAACGACGTCTGTTCCCTAGTAAGCCCACTCCCCGGCACTGTATTCGTACCTATATCGGCTGCCACGAACTCCAGTCTCCGGCCCGGCAACAAATTCGGATCACCGTTTACTGCCGCTACCGCTAAAGGCAACGCTCCTAGCACCACCTGAAATTTAAATAAAGAATACTAGAACCAAATAAAGTAATAAACACAGTTTAAAGCATTAATATGTAGGCATCGGTAGTCTTCTAATTGTTAAAATATGTTAAAAGCAGAAGAGACTATAATTTTTTTGGTTTTTCTCATATTCCAAGCTTTTTAGGAAGGAGAAAAATCGATGCCCTCCTAAAGTACGAAAGCCGAGCTCGTTAATCTTAGCAGTAGATTGTCTATTTTCTGGTTTCAGAACTTAAAAATGATAAATATACGCGTATGTCTATGAACAGACAATGATATCGATACAGAGCTTGGAAACAATATTTTGTATCACTGTCTTAAACTTCGTACATGATCTAAGCGATATATATATATATATATATATATATATATATTTCAATCACTTTCTGCTACAGTCCGTTTCTTGATGTATATAATACTTTAATATTTATAACTAAATTTACCTCAAGATATACTTTTTTCCTATTAGGAACATGTTTTGAGAGTTCCTGTACTCTCATCTTCAGACTTCGCCATCTTGTTTCTGGTGAAGTATTTGTGTGTTGGCTTCTGGATGTTATTAAGGTAGTTTGTTGGTCTTTGGTCTTTTAAAGTTGCATTATTGTGTGTGGTTGTGGTATCTGTTTTTGTATTTTGTGTATTTTCGATGTTGAGTGCTTTGAATATTGTGTCAGGTTTTGTATTTGTTCTGGTATTAGTTTGTTTTGTGTTTGTAAATCTGTAAATTTTCCCAAATGTTCATTATGGTGTCTTTGTGTGGTATATGTTTTATTAGTGTTACATTGGTTATGTCTGGGAATTCATGTCCTGTGTTTATTGCATGTGTGGCTAAATTGGATTTATATATATTTGGTTTTTTGTATGCATTTAGGTGTTCAAAATAACGTTTTTTCAGCTGTTTTTTTTGTCCTATATAACATTTATTGCACACATTTACATATATAAATAATAAAATGACAAAACTAACAAAACTATTTAAAAACACAGATATAAAAATAGCATACAAAACTAATAAAAATAAATTACACAATCTAAATAGCTCACACAACAAAGATAATACAGCAACCAACGGTATATACAAAATTGAATGCCAAGATTGCAATAAACGTTATATAGGACAAACAAAAAAACAGCTGAAAAAACGTTATTTTGAACACCTAAATGCATACAAAAAACCAAATATATATAAATCCAATTTAGCCACACATGCAATAAACACAGGACATGAATTCCCAGACATAACCAATGTAACACTAATAAAACATATACCACACAAAGGCACCATAATGAACATTTGGGAAAATTTACAGATTTACACACATAAAACACAAAACAAACTAATACCAGAACAAATACAAATCAATACAAAACGTGACACAATATTCAAAGCACTCAACATCGAAAATACACAAAATACAAAAACAGATACCACAACCACACACAATAATGCAACTTTAAAAGACCAAAGACCAACAAACTACCTTAATAACATACAGAAGCCAACACACAAATACTTCACCAGAAACAAGATGGCGAAGGCTGAAGATGAGAGTACAGGAACTCTCGAAACATGTTCCTAATAGGAAAAAAGTATATCTTGAGGTAAATTTAGTTATAAATACTAAAGTAATATATATATATATATATATATATATATATTGACGTTAGTAAAATAAAACTATAATACTTGCAATATTGGTGCCATAATGTATTGCTACGAAAATACGAAACACTATCGAAATGTCGGCAGTGAAAGTTCTACACGTTTCTCGGCTAGCCGAGCAGGTGCAGTGTTTGTGTCAATGCCGTGCAGCAAAGTATCCTCTAGCCTGTTTGAATACTTGTAACTATACTAATTATGCTGGCACGCGGCCAGGAGTATAGAAAATTATTCTGGAACATCTGAGGAAACTATATATGCGTCTACGGCCGGCTTAGTTGGCTAGTTACACCTGGTGATATTGTAGAGTGCGGATCAAATGATTGTAGAAAGTGATTACTGTGTTCTAACTAGTGCGGAGTTCTTAATGGTTGATATTATTACGTGTGGACAAATTTAACTTGAATTATTGTGTGAAAGTACTTTGTTGATTTCACATTGTTATTTGTGACTAATTAAAGCTGGTAATTAGTGACTTAATTGGTGTTTGTACTTTGTTTCCACTGTACCATACGACGATCTGTAAGACCGTTGGTCCAGAACAGCACACAGTTTTCACGCTAATAAGACCACTAAGAACTTAATCGTTAGTGGATATGCGGAAGGTAAACCAACATCATTTACAGTTGACACGGTTTCAATGTAGAATATGTCAGCGAATTAATAACAAAATATGCAAACAAACATGATCAGAGTATTCAGATCCACGATAACCCAATAATGCGACATGTGGTGGAAGAAGCTCCACATGTCCTGAGGCGACTCAAAGGGCAGAAACCACCATGATCTGGTATCGCAATAGAAAGCAATTAATATGTATAGATCCATAAAACTCTAAGTAAGAGGAAGATAGAATAATCTTGGGATTAGCCACTAGGCTTCACTCCATCACCCGTGAAGGAAACATGAAAAAGAAGCTGCTGGATGAATTTATGAGTTTGCTCAGTTGTAGCATTAAGGGAGGTGTTTAGGTGGGTTAGAGTTCCACACTACTATAAACTACGGTGTTCCTAGTGTCTATAGAAATTTTCATCTACCCTCGAAAAATAAAATAAAAAAAATAAATGAAAATTTACAGTTAACATTTCACACACGTTGACAAACATCACACATATTGACAAATCTGTGGGACGAACAGGCTTAAGGAGGGGACAGTGCTACGAAATTACGTATTCTACTATCTTCAGAACTCTTTCAATACTTTGACTATATTGCCTGTAGCAATGCTTTTCCAGTTTGAATACAAGCAACTAACTGTTTCAAGCTTCCAATTCAAGTTTCCAAACGCTACAAGCAACGGGGCTGGCTCTACATAAAACGTAAACGCACGCGTGCGTACATAAACACGGGCGCACACACACACACACAAACAGATAAACATAAAATATCATCGTCATCGGCAAGGATTAAACCAAGGATGGTTTGTTCCATTCTCAAACAGTCAAAGTCTAGATCTGGTCACTCCAGGAATTCCTCGGACGTCCGACCGTCCCACAACTCTCCGTCCCTTCGGTTTATATTCAATAGTTGGTTGGGGATGGGGCAGTCATCCAATCGGCAAAGACGTTCCCACCAATACAAACACACATAAATCATGGTTATAAAAATAGCAGTAACTGTCTATTGTTTAATACTTGGTCTAATAGGTCTACTTTGATTTGCTTACAAGATGTTTCGACACTCTTTTGTCTTAATGTATTCATTGCTTTTCATTATTGTTTTAACAAGTTTTTACAGAGACAAGGTTATGTGTGTTTTATTTATTTTACTTACAATAGCTAAGTTGTGTGCGCAGCGTAACTTAATGACATCTGATCTTGGTGTTTTCAAAACGTGCTGAATGTCTGCCAAAGTATAAAAACAAAACAAGTAAACGTATCTCACGTAACAAGTTATCAGTTACTTAAGTAATGTTGATGCAGTGACCAAAGTCGCCATGTTTGATCGATAATACGTACTGTGCTTTATTCGCTGCACTCATGATATATTAGGTTCTTCAATCTGCCCTCGTTTATATAATAAACGAAGTAGTAATTTAACACTGAGCGCATGATAACATGTAGCAATGATAATTTGTTTAAGTTAAGGCTGCAGGTTTGGACATTGCATGATAGAGAATAAGATACTTTGTTAGAGAGATAGAGAGATAAATTTGTTACTTTTAAGTAAATTTGTCAGTAACAAAAAACAATGTGTGCAGTGGTGCGAAAATATGCGTAGGCATATGGCGAGTGCGCGTGTGCAATAATATGTAACTATGTTACTGGGAAATAATAAAAAACATATTATTTAAACAACTTGTGTGAAAATAAAAATTCTGACATGAGATTTATACCAGAATACGCATAAATAAAAGACCTGTGGAGTGGCAATATTTGATTGCAAATTAAACAACTAAATACATGATTTTTTTATAAAGAAAGTTTTATGACCTTGAAGGAAAGTAATAAAATCTGACAAATTTTTTTTCCCAAGAAAAATTTTGCCCGTATACATATATATGTGTGTGTGTGTGTGTGTGTGTGTGTGTGTGTGTGTGTGTGTGTGTGTGTGTGTGTGTGTGACTTTAAATTTGTGTAATATTTTCTTTTTCACATTTAAGGGTGGTCACAAGTTTTTAAATAACTTATCACTTAAAGTAAATACACGTTCGTTTTCGTATTTATTAGAAATTCTATCCAAGCAGTTTACAAAAAATTAAAATAAAGAAATGCTCCAAAAGTTGAATACGTATTAACTTTATAATCAAAAATGCTATGCTTAAGAAATAGATTTCGTTACAACCTGAATAAGTAAGTATTTAAATTTATTTTCCTGTTTCCAAATATTGTCAAATTAATAAAATATTTTCATTATTAAATTTAACTCAATTGCATAAATTTTCAACATTAAATTTAATAAACTCGTAAAATACTGCGTGTACAAGAGCTGTCTCAAGAATAAAATACTATGTAATATTTTGAGAAAAATAGCTTATCCCCAACGTTTCTTCCGTTTGTCGAAACACCGTACAAAATCCCTTTTTGTAATCTCCATCAGTTGTCTCGTCGTGGTCTCTTGAATCTCGTCTACACAATATTCACTTTCCACTAATCCGTAACAGTCAGTTGTTTCGCACTCTACAACATCGTCAGGGGTAACTAGCCAACTAAGTAGCATGTAGCATTGTAGTAGTCTTTGCACCCGGTGCATGATTGCATCATCTGGGTCGAGCCCAGTGGTTGCCTGGTGATACACTTAGAGTTGGTTCAGTAGACAGGTTCCTAAAACTGGAAGGGACAGCCGCCAACCCGTTAACTCAGAAGGCGGGGAGAAAGAAATCTTTACCTGTCTCTAGCCCAGCGTGCAGACGCCATGAGGCGTCGGTCGCTCTCTGTAGCCAACTAAGCCGGCCGTAGACGCTTATATAGTTCCCGCAGATGTTTCAGAATAATTTTCCATACTGCTGGCCTCATGCTAACATAATTTTCTTAGTTAAAAGAACAGTTTTGAATACTTGAGTACACGGCCTTGGCCGAGACACTGTAACTACTCGGCTAACCGAGAAACGTGATAACGACACTCGACTTTTCGAGAGCGTACGTAATTGTCGTAGAATATACCCATAGTTACACTAGGCGCTGCAAAAACAAGGCAGCATTTGGCATAGGAATGAACAGCCGCACGCCCTGAATATTTGTACGCTGCTGATCAAATCACTATGCTTTATTCAGGAGAGTGAAGGTGACTTTCAAGGTCGGTCTACCTTCTTGGTAAATTTCGTGTGATTATATAATGGAGATGCCTACAGCTAAGATTGAGATGATGCGGTTTAGAGGAAAGGGCCCTGTCAAATCAAGGGATAATAAGAAACGGTGCAACAATTGAAGAAGCATCCCACTTTCACTACCTGGGATGTATTACCTAAGGCAGCAGAGTGACATAGATGCTAAACGTTCCAATTTAATTCAGTTTTTGGTGCAATATGAAGGGTTGTAGGTATGAAAACAAGGAATTGGATCCAACTATAGTTTTATACTGTCATAACTGTCCCTACTAAATTATATGAGTCTGAGAATTGGGTACTGACAGAATAAGCAGGATATGAACAGGATTCAAACTTCCACGTTAAGGTTTTTGCGTTCTATAAAGGTATCTCACGAGCATATGGAGAACGTAGTGAGGAGACTGGCCGGGAATTAGATATTCCTTTACTGAGTGAAAAGTTCGGGGAATATCGGAATCGGTGGCTTCTTCATATAGACAGAATGTCGCTGACAAGTTGCCCAGGGACGTGCTCTTGTCACTAACATATGCCTGAAGGGAAGCGATCTCTTGTGGGATGGCTTGACTTTACTGACCAAAACATGTTATATCGCTTAATTTTTGCAGGTAAGAATAATAAAAATGAAACAGCAGTGTTAGTAAAAAAAAACGGTGTAAGTAAATAATTCATTTAAAAAATAATAAATAATACATACAAAAATAAAAATAAAAAATAATAATTCATACAAATTAAATACAAAATACAGTTAAGATTAATAATTATGTAAAGATGTCTTCAAATTAAAATACCTTTTTTGAAGTTATACATCTTTAGGCGCGTTGAGGGTGAAATTTTTTGTATGTAACGAAATGCGTGCGCACCATGTAACGGAAACGGAAAATTAACAGGATGAAGTTAGCCGTGGACAACGTGCCTGAGGCCAAAAAACCAAAACATTTTGGTCGCGGCCCCGATGGACCTGCTGGTGCTGATCGTGAATGGATATATAATTTAAAAGTAACAATTAATAACCCGATGATTTATTTCTTCAATTTTATTTTGTTATTTCATGCCATCAACGTCTTGCTCATTTATATATTAAAGAAAAAAGAAAATTATTGCGCAACAATTATACATAGGGCAAGAATCATACAAAAATTCTATTGCTTGTATTCGTAAATAATAATAATTGTGAAACGTTACACACGCGCGCGCGCGCGCGCGCACACACACACACACACACACATATCACGTGGTCAGCAAAACTGAATTTTTAATTACATCAATTTCTGTGTTCATTAGAAGTCTATTCAGAAACTTTCTGCAGAAACCACCGGGCAACTAACTTATAACTCTAACTCACTATAGTAAATAACTTTTCTTTTTAAATAACTATATATACATTGTGCTGTGAAATATTTTTCGGTGACAAAAATTGTGTAACCAAATTTTAATAAGTGTTTAAAAAACATTTCGGTTGCGGCCCCGATGGACCTGCTGGTGCTGATCGTGAATGGATATATAATTAAATAACTTTATATACATTGTGCTGTGAAATATTTTTCGGTGACAAAAATTGTGTAACCAAATTTTAATAAGTGTTTAAAAATATTTGAGGTTAATTTTTCGTAAGTATTGATTTCAAAAGTCTTTTTTATATTAAATCAATAAAAGTTTCGATAAGTATTCTATCATTATGTTTGCTTTAATCCAATAATCTAATATATATTTCTATATTTTAAATTATAGATCACACTTAATTATTCAGAAGTCTATCGAAAAGTAAATCCATTACTGTAATACACTATTCGTAAGTATTTTGAGCTATTTGATAAAAAATTAATTTTTTTCTCTACTAAAATATTATAATATTGAATTTAAATTAATTCAATTGAATCAAATTTTTATCTTTTAGTGTATAATAGTAATATTATAAACACACAAACACACGTTTATATGCTATAAAAAAGTAGTGGCAAATAAACCTCAGCAGTGTAGATTTGAAGCAACTTTTATGCCTTGCCGATCTACAACTATTATCACCTATGCGAAAAGATGAGCCTGAACTCAAAAATTATGCAAATTGTTATAAAGATATTAGGGTTAATCTCGAAAAATAATGATTACTCTGATTTTGATTCTTTTTATCAAAATAACAATATTTCCTCAGACGAAGATTATTGCAATATAGTTCGAGCTGGAATTAAGAGGCCAAGAGTTTTTCTCAAACGTCAACCATATGAAAAATGGCATAATTATAACGATAAACAAAAAGAACTTTTGCTACATGTCATCTCCAATCTATTAACTCCAAACCGCAATCCGTTCCAAATATTGTTCACGGGTCCAGCTGGATGCGGTATCTATAACCGATAATCGTATTTGCCATGTCCCTTCACTCCTCTTATCGTTCTACTTGTATGAATTTTTTATCATGCATGTTAACCCTTAGTTTTTCAATCACGCCAAAGAAGTGTAACTTCTATACCCGCGTACATAAGTACACGCACCCACAATTTTTTTTCATAATCAGTAGTACACTATTTTGGGTTCCAGTCAAGAGATTTTTAGATATACCGTGTTACTTTATCCATTTTTGCTTTATAATATTTGCACCAAAATATCTTGTAAAAACTTGAGCTCTCAACTAATATATTAGTGTGTGTATAAAAACATTCTAAAATATTTATAATTTTTTTAAAATCGTGTTTAGTAACTCTACAATTTCCAGACCGAGCTTGTTTTACTAACTTTATGCTTGTTTAGAATTTAGTGTTGCAATCTGAATTAAATCTAATAATCTTAATATTACGTCATCTTAAATAAAATTTGTAAAACAAATAAAAATTAAACTCGAAGAACATTTCTAAAAGTATGTAAAAATTTTAAATGTCCAGGAGACGCATATATTTGGTAGATATATACTTTTCTAGCAAAATCAAACAAAGAACATTAATCAGAAAATATAAAACTTTTAGTATAGGCCTATATGGAGAGATATCCACGAGATTGTCAGGTACAGTTTACGTACATTTTGATGCAGAACATTTAAACTTCAGATTATTTTTTTTAAATGCATGATTTCTAATAGAGGTTTATCATTGAGGTAGGGTGACATTCACCAATAGTTATAAATATATCGTATTTAGAATCATCTGTAGTATTTAGTATTATCATCATCATCATCATCTTCAAAACACGGCATATTCAAGGTTCTGCCTATTCCGCGTTCAAAGATCCTCCAAACATTTATTCCTGGGTCTATCCACACACCTGTGTCCTATAGGTTTGTATTTCCAGACTTGTTTGGTCAGTCTAGAATCTGATTCTTTCTAAGTGTTCTTTTCACCGTTATTTGTAATCTTTTAATTTTCATTTCAAGATAAAAACTTGTAACTCCTCGTTCATGGCCTCATTATTTATACGGTCAAGTTTAGAACACGTTTTATAAGTCTTAACAACGCCATTTCCGAAGCCCGTATTTTACTGTCTTGTTTCTTGGTTGTCGTCCATAATTCACACCCATAGGACAGTACAGGAATTACCATATCTTTATAAAACTTTAATTTTTGTAATACGAGCATAGTTGCAGTAAATAAAGACTGTACAAAAACAGTTCTACTCCGAATGAATACCTTAGTTGTAATTTCATTGTACTTCGTTAGTAAAAAATTATTGTAGTAGGAAACGGTTATTATACGTATTCGTTTAAATGGAATTCGTTCTTAATTTTTTAAAAACAGATCTTTTTATATACTTTGAAACACATGTACCAAAATCATCATTATAATCATCTTTACGGATTAAACCAAGGATGGTTTGTTCCGGTCTCAAATAGGCAAAGATTAGAGCTGGTCACTACAGCGCTTCCTCGGACGTCCCACACCTTTCCGTCCCCTCGGCTTATAGTTCCAGAGTTGTATCAAATTTATTACATTAGTTTAAACATCGTAGAGTTTTCAAATTTTGAACCTGGTATATAGAGGAGAAGAAAACAAGAGGAAAATGTTTTATGACTACCCGTAAAAATTAATTAGTGTTGGAGACGAACAAAAATATCCAAGATGGATTCTCTAAATTAACATCTCTTAAATATAATTGAGCAAAGAAAAAAATTACAGAAGATACTCTATTTACATTGTGAATTTCTGTGCCACACCATTATGTAAACATTATAAAAATGTACATATCTACAAAAATACAAAAGAACTAGTAGTAAAACTTGAATAACTATTGTTTCTATTTATTTTCGTTTTCCTTTTTCTGTGATAAAACGACTTAAAGATTTTAAGATCTACAAGGTAGAAAACAAGGTAGAAAAGTTTGAGGATGAGGGAAAAATTGCCTGTGTGTAAGTGTAAGGTAAAAGATAATATCTTATTTTATCAAATTGATTGAAGTAAATTTAAATTTACCTAATCAATTTAATTTCAGTTATAATAGTCATTAGCTAGGCTTACGTGTGCAAAAGTGGAAACAATTTTACCAATTAAGTATATTTAATAGTACGTTTAAAAATCATAAAGATATATAAGTTATTGTAACTTATTACTTAGCCAGTTATATTTATAATAGAAAGCGTTTCTATTATATTTATAATAAATAATGATTTCTAAAAGAATAATATTTGTGTGGCTTTAAATTATAACAATATAAATCTATGTAATTTAGGTATACAAATTTGACATTCAAAATAAAGTCTCTTTTTTGATTGCCCTTCACGGAGTAGGCGCATTGCCTGTTCCGTCTGCACAGTCTTATCTCACCATCTAGCTCTTGGTTTTTATACATCCATTGTTCCAAAGGATCTATACCTATATGCTACTCTATCCTCTATTCTGTTGTTTCGATCATTCCAGGCAATATTTCTTAATTGTATCGTTTATGGACAATATCTGTAGCTTATTCGTAATTTCCTCGTTACGGAGACGATCTCGCCTTGTACAAGCCTTTGTTCGTCTCAGAAAACTCACTTGTGAACTCTGAATTTGGTTTATATTCTTCCTTGTAGGAAGTCGTGATTCGTACCCATACATTAACACAGGCACAGCCATAGTTATTTAAAATGTAACCTATGTTTCCCTCAAGAACAATTTTTGATTTAACTGGATACTTTTCCCAGAAAGCCATGATCTTTTTTTTCCTATGATATTTTGAAATCGTATTGATTGAAAATATGCATTAAACTATGTAAAGAATACTGGAACTCATCGTCATTTGTTGTACAATAAGACTGCATCGTCAGCTTACAATAAAATATCTAAACTAATGTTTTAATTATTTTTAATTCCTGAGGTAATATCTCGTCTCCATGCTTGGATGAAGTCACCAACATAGATATTAAAAAACGACGTTGGCAAAACTCTGCACCCCTGTCTTACCGCTTTATTTGCTAAAATTTCTCAGTCTTCTAACTTCCTGTATTTACTGTGATTTTAGAGTTGCAATATGCATTTCTCCCATATTGATTAAATACTGTCCGGATGGCCCATATTATATTATAATTTATTCCTGTTCACTCGATCAAACGCTTTCTAAAAATCGAAAAAATGCAACAGTTGGGTTCTCTTCTTTTTTCAAACATTTGTTTGAAGATAAATGTATAACCTATTGTATTTCGGGACCTAAATCCATTTTGATTTTTTCCTAATTAAATTTCAGCTATTACATTAAGAAGTTTATTTAAAATCCTAGTATACACTTTATACACAACATTAAGAAGACTAATCCCCCATAATTCTTAAATTCTCTATGATTACTTTTTTAAAAAGGGACATCAACTGTGCTGTTTTCCAAGTTTCTACAAAATGACTAATTAGCCAACACTGACTTAATAAATGCAAAGTCTCTAAAACAAAAGTGTGCTACCATACTTTAGTAGTTCCATATTAATCCCATCAGAACCTGCTGCCTTTCTATTTTTTGCGTCTTTTAATGCGTCTAGCAGTTCCTCCAACGTTACGAGATCAATACATTCAATTTTAGAAAGTTCACCATTCTCTGGAGATTTATCTATCTATCTGTATTTCTGTGTTACATTTATTCTTGCTAAATTTCTTTTAGATTTAGTCAAATATTTTAACGTCATGTATCAAAACATTTGTCGACCATGTAGATTATGGTCAATTTCACTTACAAATTTATCCCATGACTGCTGGTGGGCTTCCCTGATAATCCACTTTGTCTCATTTCGTTTTTCTGTATATCTACGTCTAGATTCATCCGAAAGTTTTTAAAACTACTAATTATAAGCCTTTTATTACTCTTTTACTGCATGCTCTATGTTGTCGTTTCATATTCTTAGCGCCTTTTTACCCCGTAATTATATTTTTACCCAGGTTTATTTGCTACGTTGCTAATACAACGTGTTATATTCTGCCGTTTCTTCTCTATATTATGTTCTCTCGGCGAATCTAAAAGATACTGCTACAATCTCTGTTGATATAAACTCGGCACGCTGTCTTCTACGCAACAGATAAATTTTGTATACTTCTTCCAGGGTTGTTTTTACAGTTCTTGTTTTTATAGTTCTTCTCCGTATTTTACTATTCTTCCACTTTTTCCAAAGTGTAAATGTTGCCAATTGGATCTGAGTTAATATTGCATCCTCTATGAACATGTACATCCAGGAAATGTTGTTTCAGTTTCCTATTTATCAAAACATAATCTACAATATACTTAAATATTCTCGCGCTCCACGTATATTAATTTATATCACCTTTTTCTAAAGAAAGTATTTTGTATATTTAAATTATTGGCAATTACTAACTGTGTCAGTTCCTCTCCGTTATTGTTTAGACACTGTTCCCCAAATTAAAGGAAATAAATGTGAATGTTAACAATATTTTAAAGTATTCTTTGTATTTTGCCCTCGTCGTTGCAACCAGACACACCTATTGACTAGCATTAGCTACTATTTTTGAAGTGAGAACTGCATATACGTGCTACGTGCCCGGTTCACTCCTATGCATCTCGCGCTTTTGTGACAGTAAACTGATTTTAACTGAAAACTGAACGAAAGAGTTGAAACGAAAAGCCTTAACCTTGAAGGAGAGGAAAACAAAAGACCTTCTCCTCGCTCACTATCGACCAAGCTACGACTCCTCTCTTACTGGCATCAGTCCGTCCGATTATTCTCTCTCACACGACACGTCTGCTAGTTTCTAGCGACCGCGGAGACACACTTTGGTTATCAAAATGTATCGAAACATATGTCGACCATGTAGATTATGGTTAATTTCACTTACGAACTTATCCCATGACTGATGGTGGGCTTCCCTGATAATCCACTTTGCCTCATTTCGTTATTCTGTATACCTACGTCTAGATTCTTCCGAAATTTTTTAAAACTACTAATTATAAGCGTGTTTTGCGTGCGTGTTTTTCCCACCTATAATTTCGTGCGTGTTTTGCCCATCCGCGTACACTGTACTGTACACGTTTACATCAGCGCTGGTTCTTACGTGTACATACTACGGTTGTGCGCAGCAGCTATGGCTGAACGTGAATATTATGCGTCTAGTACAGCAGATCCTCTACTTCCGGACATTCCAATTTCGCACAATTTGGTCTTTCGGTCACTGAAAGTTGTTTGAAACTTTATTCGAGTTTCGTACTATAGGTTCGGTCCTTCAAACATTAACGGAGACGTGAAGAATTGAATAAGCGTTAAGACAAGTGGACATACTTGGTATTATTCACGCTAATGCAGAGGTGTGTAACACAGTACACGAAAATATAAACTGAACTCTATTGAATCAAAATTATAAATTACAAAACGTGCTGACAGTGGGACGATCAATGAACGTCAATCGTTCTATTACATTTTTAATTGTAAAAGACGAAGATACAATATTAAATCACGTGTTAAATGCTGGAAATATCTCATAAACCATTATCTCTAAAATTCGTGGTACAGTGATGGAAGACAGAACGTTCTTTAGCGGTATGGATTGACGACCAGTATCAGAAATGTATTCCAATGAGTCTGAGTATAATTCCTGTAAAAGCTGTTATTTAATAAAGCGATCATAAAACGCGCCTGGGGTAAGGAAGTGAGGTTCCAGAATTTCAGCTAGTAAAGGATGGTTCTATAAATTTAAAAAGCGAGCGTCTTTATAATACCAAATTGACCGGATAAAAAGCTTCATTTAAAATTTTTCTTACATAATTAACGAGAACAACAAATTACATATTGTAAACATTCTTACATTTTGTAAACAACAAATTGTCAACGTAGACAAAACAGGGTTATTTTGGAAAACGTTACCTACTCGTGCCTATACTGCAAGAGACAAACTGGGTATAAAGTAATTAAACTCAGAGAGGAAGTAATTACTTCTGAGGGGTAATGCCTCTAGAGATTTTAATATAAAACCGTTTTTAAGCTATCACTTTGAAAACCGAATAGTCTTAAAACGAAAACTAATAAGTGCACTCCCTGTGATCTGGAAATCAAATTCGCGTGCATAGGTAACGAAACATTTCTAGAGTGATTCTGCTTTCATTTTGTACAAACTATAAAAGAGTATTGCGCAAAAAATAATTACTCGTTTGAAGGCCTGATAGTTTAAGATACTGCACCTGGTCATCATGAAGGTTTACAAGATCTCTGCCTGGATATTAAAGTTTTACATGTGCCTCCAAATAAATGAAGCTTAATCCAGGTCATGTACTAAGCTGTAATTGCTACTTTGAAGCGATAATGTGTACGAACACCATGATTGAAGCTAGTTTAAAAATGAAAATATTTATATTATGTATATTTATCTTGGTAGAGCAGTTCTTTGGTAGGGGCAATATTCCCTCATGCTCTCCACAGCCGGTTTTATGTTTGTTGAAGTTGAAGGCCTGGATTCTCGATTTAATTGTGGACTTAGAGTCAATTTGTTTTCAACGTTTGCCATTGTTAATTCATACAAAATTTACAGTAACACAAAATGTGCACACAACAAAGCAGAATATACTAGCTCCTCGACTTCTGAACATAATGCGTTCCTGAAATATCTTTGGACAATTCAGTAGCTGGAATTGTCCAAAAGTCGAATGCTGTAGGTTGCGCACAGTAGTGAGTACAGTAGGCTGTATATTTACAGTAGGCATAAAGCCTGAGAATTTCTACAACACACAGACAGAATTTCTCAGGGTCGCTAAACACAAACAAAAATACTGCGTGTTATCGACTTTTGTACGAAGAGATAAAGAAAGCTGGAAAATAACTTTGTCTGGGTGAATTATAAAGAAATCTGCATCTACATACAATAATTATCCATAACGATTTTTTTAATATTAAAAAACTTGTTTCTTTAGCGTGACAGTAATGGGTTTTCATAATTAATATTATTCTATTAATATAAGGATGCAAAGTGTTAAAGTGATTAACTTTTGTATAATAAGATTGCGCTATAGGATGTTTCACAAGCACTGTTTATAAACGTTACTAATGTGTGAAAATAATTAATTTAGTATGCTACTGTATTATGTAATTCTAGTAGTAAGAGTGACCATATGATGTGAATTTATGGGAGAATAATATCCGATTTTATTACAGTAGAGTGTATTACAGTTCGTAAAACCGATGCTACTAACTTAGTTTACAATATGCCTACTGTAAATCCAGTCGTCTGTACGTATTGTACAGTATTCGACTTTTGGACAATTTACACAGCCTTTAACCCGCCCAGGTCGACCAGGAGTGTTGTTCGACTATATGTTCCGTCATCACCTACATTATATTTACTCAATAAAAGAAGTGAAAGTCGTACAAACAAAGACGCAAAACAATCTTTTCAGAACCGATACTGTAATCTTGATGCTTTACGAAGGACAGAGTTCTGTATATCGCTAACTGTTCATTTCCAAGATCTTCTTTCAGGTTAGATTTTACTCTGTGGCTTTGTATCAGTTCGGCAAAGTCCCTGCAGTGTTCAAAAATACACTGCACTGTCACTGTCAGTGCTCCGTCACAAATGCAGACATGTCGTTCTTGTCATTTTAGGGGGTCAGAAGACAAAAGTTCGAATGCCAACTGGCAGACTGCTGATGCAAACGTGTTCACAACGAGTACCATCACCTGCCATTTGCCATTTACACACGCTTTTCTTTACGGCAAGAAGTTACTCTGCCGTGTATTCTACATCTGCTGCCAAAATTAAGACTGGTTGTTGTGGCAGCTACTTTTGCTTCATCGACCTATGGGATTTCTGCAGTATGTCTCGCTCTTCTTTATTACCTTCAATATCTACATTCCCCGGACACCAAACAAAAGTAAAAAATAAACCAAGGGCGCCTAATGGATGGCATAGCGCTATTATTTGTTGCAATAACGGATACCCTGCGCCCGGATTGTCCAAGGAAATTAAAAACCTCTGAGAATCTGTAGAGATAACAAATTTATTCTTCCGTCGGTGTTTAGAGATATGAATAGCTTGCTACACATATATAAAGCTCAGCGTTATATACAGTTGCCACTTTAGCTAGTGTCCAGGAGTAGAAGGCGCTCTTGATGACAAAGACACTACCTACTCCGATCTCCGTCTTCGATCCACCAGTTTATACGTTTCCGATGTATTTCTCCAGGACAGATTTAAAAAGGGGTTTCAGTTCAGTTTGGTGGTACAATTGCATGCTTCTACTGGCTACATACATCCGGCAATTTAGTTTCCGAAGCAGTCAGGGAGGCACCTGACGTGGAACGTGAGCTTGCCCCATCGGGGCCTTGATGTTGTAGCGCCGGGCTATTTCAAGCACATGTATACCGGTTGGTCAAGTGAATGTAGAACGTCAGTTGTATATTCTTGCAAGTCTATTGTTTGCAAGCAACACTTGGTTTAAGTGGTTCGGTAGTGCTCAGATTTTAGCCACATATCTCAGCAACAGTAATTGACGCCGAAGATATAATGACGACATTCCTACTTTACAGTAATAGCTTTGCGCTGGGTTAGTGCAGAATGACCATGTAGACATAGTGCACCAGACATTCAAGCACGACCTCCTGGCAAAAGAGTCTATTCCGTATCTATAATCGATGTTAGATAGCTCTAGTGCGGTGTATAGGCGCAAAAAGCTTCCCTATCTGCTCCCCAGGTAATATAGAAGTTGCTTCTATTGACATTTAACGCGGACTTTTGACCTCGCAGGTAGTTCATCTACATGCAGATCCCACGTTAAGTGTCTGTCGAAAATTAAACCTAAAAATATGATGTCGGAATTACAATGCAGCGAACCACGTTCAGGGTTAGCATCGGGCCCTAGTGCCTTCCCAGCTTTCTACAAAAGTTGACACAGGTCGTCTTAGTTTGCTGATAAAGAAAAGGCTAAGACGTTAGTTGTTTCAACCAACGTGTCTATAGCGCTCTGCGTTTTACGATTGATCACTGCCATTCCTTTAAACGAGTAGAATAGCGCAAGACAGTCAACGTACAAGCGTACCTCAATTGACGTTTCTGTACACTAAAAGATTCCGTTGATGGCCAATGTAAAAAGCATGCCGCTCAATCAATGGAGATCCTTGCGGTACGCTACTTTTCAGGTCCCAGGTCGTGTGGGCCGATAGTGGCTGCCAGACCGGAACACGGAAAGTCCTGTCCTTGAGAAAGTTGGAGACAAGTTTGTGCAGGTAACCTCTGAATTTCCAATCATTGTTGAATGGTTCTTCCGGTACCTTCATTGGTGTGCGGTAAGGAGGTCGTGTTTTTGGAGACACCACGTGGTTATCATTGGTTGCTATTATTGGTTATCATCCTCTCCAATAATTTTCCTAAACAGGCCGTCAATGGTACTGGATATAGTTCTCTGCTTTATGGGGTTGAAAAAGCTCTCGCCCCACGGAAGAACTCGATCTTTAGAAGCGGGATGACGGTCGCCTCTTTTCATCATTTACGGTAGTCCCCTTGAATCTATATGGGTTTATACAGTACTAGTAATGTAGCCATAGCTGCACCTGGCAGTTGACATGTATTGCTCTATGGATCGTCCGGTCCAACTCTAATGTTGCGGGCAGCGCGAGTAGCGGACTGTAATTCCCTCATCATGAAAGACCTAACATTCTGTACTACTGACCTCGGTATATCGCGCAGCCAATGTGTCACACTTTCATTGGAATTGCATATGAATTCACCATCGTACCATATGCATTCGAGAGATTTAAAAATGTATGTGCCAGCAATTCCTTTGATCTTCTGTCACTGGGGTAGACCGTGTTATTGTCAAGACGTAGTTTTCTTAGCTTGACATTTTTGAAAGGAGAAGAATTGTTCTACGAAAGGCGGCTTGAAGTCGTTTAAAAGCAACGCAATTGTCTTCGGTCGGCCCTCGTTTGTACCTGTTTCAGAGTCAGGAGTCGTTGCTTCTCTTTTATATTTCGTCTCTCACAATGGTATTCTATCATGGCACCTATGTCCTGGATGAGCGACCACTGATAGGTGGGTTGTGATCCGTAGCTACTGAAGTGATAGCAGCTGTAAAACTCTGATCGTCTTCTGCTACATTTCAACTGATAATTGTAGATGATACAGCAGTCTTATAGCCTGCCTAATCAGCACGGCTCAGGGGTCACATTTACAGTGTTATCACCACGAGTGCTGTCGCCGATGTTTAAATATACGCCTATTCGCGCATTGTGTAGCAATAGATATTGTAACACGTAATTAAAACGTGATCAATAAAATTTATTGTAGGTTTCGGGGTTTGACCAAGCTCCACATTGTTATGCGCCAATTTGTAACACGTACTTTGGTGTTACTTGTTATTTAAATGTTATGTTGTGTGCACTTAAATTACATACGCCGCCCGTTGGAAGCGTCAATTTGTAATTAATAAATAATGTGTCTCTTTTTACTTTCTGCCCCGCTGAAGGGTTCGTCTATTTGTAACAAATATATGAATGTAGCGACTTATTTCGCCTCGCACTGGAGTCGTCAATTTGTAATTATTAATACGTTATGTTGAACGGCGAATGATTTTGTAATCTGCCGCTCGCTCCCACTATACGTACCGTTTCCGTGACGTCACTCACCGTTTCCAACCGTTGTGGTGTCCGCTGTGCTCTGTGAACTTATTTTCTAAATGGAACAGCAATAATAATGACGCAAATATAACATCAAACATATATCCTTATAGAAATCATTTATTCAGTAAAGCACTGGTTAATTGTTTCTTAAATCTGATTATGATAATCACAATTGTGGCGCAAATTATACGTCTTCTTTTTACCAGTTGGTACAGTAGTAGCAGATATTATTCCGTATTTAGACAGACCAAAAGAATGCATTGGTTATTGTTTCCATTACAAACAAAATATCTCAGGGCGTATCTGGTTCGGGGATTACATTTAAACAAAATATTATTCTATAAATCAAAATACAAGTTTTACAGTTCAAGGATATTACAAAGTTTAGAGTTTAATGTGCACACAGGTAGTCGGATCGTGATTACTAGTTATTATAGGTTATGTCCAGTTTAGGTGTTTAATAATTATTATCAAAATCAAAGGTTCTTGTGGTGTCTGAAAAGGTGTCAATCTCAAATCGTGTTATTAGTGAGTGTTCTTAGTGTTGGTGTGATATGGTGTCTGTAGTTTTAGTTGATTAATTCTTAAAAAGTCGTGTATACAACAGTTGGTGTTGATACATAATATAATAAAATGTCAAAGTCACCAAGTCCTCTTCTTTGTATGGTTCTTGGTCGAAGATAGGGCCCACGTCTGCTTCGGTCCTTCTCCATGGTTCTTGATTCTTCTATTTCAAATACTGGATGTTCCTCACTTGTTTGTAATAGTTCGTGTTATGTATCTCTATCGGTATTAATATGTCTGGAACGTGTTTTCACAGTTTATTTTTAATTATGTTAGACGTTTTACAAACGCGTCTGTACGCTATGATCGTTGTTAAAAAAGTCTCATTTTATTTATCCGAAATTTCTGGTTGCTAAGGGTAAACTTGGAATCTGGTTGGTTGATTCGGATATACATTGTCATATACTTTCATTATTTTAAAATCTAAATTTGTTCAAAACCTTTAAATTAGTATAACTTTTCTGTACTGATTGGGAATTTAAAACTATTAGCAGCATTATTTTGATCTTTACATTTGTGACATTTAGACACTAAACATGCCTACTTTTACTTAAGAAATACAGATGTTACAATTTTGTTATTTGAATTTTTCTTAAATAACTTAAGATGGATTATTGTGCTTCTAGATTCGTTGTGTATATTATTAACTATAAATCTATTTATCCTTCCACATTTGTTTTACAAAATCCCTAACATTGTTATCTAAAATTTACAAAAGTTGGTTTTACCTGGCCTATGTACTGGTGTTATCTTCATCACCATGTTTATAAACATTTTACCTTAATGTCATTTTCCATGACTGATATCTTAGTAAACCTTTAACAGTTAAATTAACTTTTAACAACCATAAAAACTGTTTAACATATAATACTATCTTAACAAAACAAAAGGATATACTATCCTATTAAATTAATCTCATGCCCACATGGCTATGATTCTACTGAACATTTGAACACATAAACTGCTTTTTACTTAATCTATACAATTTTTAACACTTGGCAATAACATCTTTTTTTAGTCTACTTTGCTTTGTTAATTAATTGATTACTGTTTAATACCATAATTACTGGTATCCCTTTCCCCTTTAACATAGTCATATTCCTATAGGTTTAAGGAATTGGGAATACAAACGAATATTCTCTCAATTGTTATCTTGGTGTATACTTAATATTAGCACTTGACTGGTGATACTTGTTCAAAAAACACTTGGTTTATTATTTTATCACTGGTTAGTATTGCACTGTTTGGATTTTATTTGTCACACTTATAAATAATTAATCTATCTAGTTTTGACTGTTTGATTAATTATTTGTTACCTTCTCATGTAAGTATTATTTCCACTTTTATCATGTAATCTTACATATAGTATTTTCTTAAAATTACTGTACATTAGTTTATTTATTAACTGTATTGTACTTCAGTATCATTTTAGAATGGTTTTGTTTTTATATTTATTCTTATTGGTTTTTATGGGTTTTTACATTTTATTGTCATTAAAAGAACTTCACTCTTGTTATAAAATGTTACTGTGAACAAGTTATTATTTGTTGTTTTCTGGACAATCTTATGATCACTATTTATTACAATTAGTTGTATGGTTCATGTATCTATAATAAGGTTTGTTATATTTTCATTACATCATTTAAATTAATCACTTACTAATATTTCTTTTTACATAGTATTACATGTTTGGGCCTATTATCCCTCAGTTTGTATTTTGATTATCTTGATATTATGATACATTGAATGAAACCATTTGTTTCCTTATAGTACTGGTTCATAAGCCGTCTGTCTTTATAATTATTTGTTTTGTCATTTGAAAGTTCATGTCATAATCGGGGTTGAATGTATTTTGCATCACTTTGCCTAAGTCATTAATTTGGGTACGGTCAGTTGTATTACTAGTCAGTCTAAAATGGTTAGTCGTTCCTCTTCACTATCATCTTGGAAGATATTGTTCTTCTTGTTTAGCTTCTTATCCAAAGTCTTCATTAAATCAGGTACGATTTTAAGTTGTTCCAAATGTAAAGTTACATACTACCCTGCCACCAAATTTGATTATTTTAATAAAATATTGTTTTTGTTGAAATTATCAATTATCTTCTCTTTCATATTATCATTTGTTATTCTTTTTATGATCTGGTATACTTGTCTTTAGTTATAAGTGTTCTATCCCTGAAACATGTTACTTCCCTAACAAATTAATCACCATATATTTTGGAATCAGTCGGGGGGCTCTCTTGACCTAATACCCCGCTGTCCTTATAATACATAATACATCAATAATATCGATTGCTGGAGCTATCTCGTCAGTCAATCACATTTAATAATCACTAGTCTATTCACTACTAAATCAAATAAAAATAATATAATAATATATTCTTGGGATGGTTCACTCAGCTTAACTTCTCAGATCTAAGTATTTCTTTCCATTGATTCTTTCAGATGTTTATTTTCTTGTGCCGATATTAATAACATTCTTTATTTTCAATTGGTACTATCTTCTTTCCTTCTTTATCAGTACTCCTTAATCTTCATTTTTCATTCACTATTTTCATTCAATTAAAACATAACAAGTATTTGCATCTTTAGTTGTTGTTAATTCTCTCACAATCATGATAGGTTATTTGTAGTAAATTCGTTTCTAGTCTTGTCTTATTTTCATCGTCGATTGTCTACATTTGTCTTTTCTTATTCGTTTTATAGCACTATGGTTTCTTCTGATTTATGGATGTTGCATCTTTCTTTTATATTCCAATAATAAGTTCATGATTATATTTAATAAGAGGTGCTTATTTTGTTTAGAATTTGGAAATTTATTCCCATTTGGTCATTCGCTTGATTCATAATAACATTATCAAAATGTACTGTACGTTGTCCTTACTATTTATTTGAATTCTGAGATATTCAAATTTGTTTATTTGGCTTCATTTAAAATTATATTCTGGATTATCAAAGTTGGTAAGATGAGCTTACTATATTCTTTTGAATTTTGAGGTATTATAATAATAAATTCTTCAGTTTCATATTAATTCTCATAAATAATTAGTTGTAAGTTGATCTTACTATTTTTTTTTAGAATTTTGTGGTTTATTCAACTTTGTTTATTAGGTTCATAATACATTTTTAAGGAAACTTGGTTGTATGTCCCCTTAATCTTTTTTGTTTCTACATCACTAATGACATAAGTATTATTGTTATTGTTTTTTATAACAACATATGGTCCATTATACAGTAATAATAGCTTTTTTGCTATTCCTTCCTTAGAACTTGGCAATTCGCGGGTTTTTAACAATACTTTGTCTCCAATCTTGTACTGGATCATTTTCTGCTGAATATATTTTGTATTTTTTGCTTCTCTTCTCCACTTGTTCATTCAGTTTGCTGTGGAATCTCACGTTGTCGAACTGGTAAGCTGGGTTGTTTGGGAAGTTGATTATTTCACTAATTTCTCGGGGTGGTAGTCTTTCATGCATTATGGTATATGGAGTATCTTGTATTGCTTCATGGTAAGCTAAGTTGATAAAGCTTTCTGTTTGTGTAATGTATTCACTCCACTTCTGGTGTTTATCAAAACAATATGTTCTGAGTATACGGCCGACCTCCCTCAGTACTCTTTCCGCCGGGTTGCTATTTGGGTGATAGACAGATGTTTTATATGTCTTGACACCTAGATCTACCAAAGTCTCCTTCCAAACCCTTCCTCGAAACTGAGTTCCGTGATCAGTAATAATTGATCTTGGAGCTCCTAACTCTGGTATGTATTGTTGGATCACTATTTGCAGAATCTTTTTTGTAGTTGCCCGATTAATGGGGTAGAGTTTTGTAAATTTGGAGTAATGGTCGAACATGATTATAATAAATTTATATTGTTTTCTCCCTCCACTACGAGGTAACGGTCCACACACATCTAAAAATACTCTCTCTAATTTACCAGTTGATGTAATAGGTTGCATAATTCCTTCTGTTTTTTCGTTATTGCATTTTGCCAATTGACAGATGTGACACTGCCGAATACATTCTCTAACTCTCCTGTTGATATTCTTAATGTAAGTGTGTTCCTCAAGTGCCTTCATTACTTTTAATGCACCCATATGCCCATATCGACGATGGTAGTTCAGTATTAATTCTGTTTCTAACGCTTTAGGTATCACCACCTTCCATGATCCTTGGTTATTATTTGGTTTGTAAAATAATATGTCTTCATGTAGACAATAATATGCAGTGATTTTTTCATCCTGTTGGATCAGTCTTTGTCTAAAATTGTTGATTTTGGTATCCTCTGTTTGTTGTTGTGCAATTGATTTCATGATGTTTTCCAAATCTGATTTGTTTTTATTTATAGTATATACCTTGATGATTGTTTCCTTTTCCCCTTCAAAAGTTTGTTGTTCTATGTTAATCCGGGACAATATATCTGCAGCAATATTCTGTTTTCCTGGAACATACTCCCAATTTATATGGTACTCCTGTAGTGCGAGTATCCACCTTGCCAATCTCCCATGGTTAATCTTGCAATTTTTTAGGAAAGATATTGACTTATGATCGCTCCTCACAGTTATCGGGTATCCAAGAATATAGGTTCTGAATTTCCCACAAGCGAATATAACGCTTAATAACTCCTTTTCCGTTACACTATAATTGCGTTCACATCCATTAAGTATTCTGCTTGCAAAACTCACCACCTGATGTTCTCCCTCACTATCTTCTTGATATAATACAGATCCTAAACTTATATCACTGGCATCACAGTTCATAAAGAAAGGTTGATTGAAATTAGGATGTTTTAATACAACTGTACTTAGGAAATTATGCTAGATCATTTGGAGTAAATTGTCTTGTTCCTGCCCCCATGACCATTTGTTCTTAGAGGATAATTGTGGAGAAAACTTTGCTGTCATTTCAGAATAATTTCTCTGAAACTTCCTATAATAATTGCAAAGTCCTAGAAATGATTGAAGTTGCTTTTTATTTTTAGGACTTGGGAACTTCTGGATTGCTTAAATCTTTTCATTGGATGGTGTTATTCCTTGTCTTGTTAAGTTAAAACTCAGGAATTGGACTTCACTGGCGATAAGTTTGGATTTTTGAAGCTTTAGGGTAACGTTATTGTCTGATAGTTTTTGTAATACTTGTCCTACTCTGTCACAATGGTCTTCCTAATTCACTGAAGTAATCAACAAGTCATCAAGATAGACTGTGGTATATGGAATAGTATCTGGACCCAACACCTGGTCCATACATCTTACGAATACAGCTACTGAATTTACCAGTCCAAAACGGTAGTCTCTTGAACTGGTAGTTCCTCCCTTCGAAAATAAAGGCGACGTACTTTCGACTATCTGGGTGTAACTCCACCTGCCAATACCCACAAACAGTATCCCAGGTCCTGATAAATTGTATGCCATTAAATTTTTTCAATATCTCCTCAATCTCTCCGGGAGATGTTCTGTCATTAACTATGATCTTATTAATCTCTCTAGCATCCAAACAGAGTCGTACTTTGCCATCTTTCTTGGGAACGGCTATTAACGGACTTGTATATGGGGAACAGCTATCTGCTATAGCGGAATAATATCTTCTGCTATCATTTTGTCTAGTTCAGTCCTCACTGCTTCTTTTAATGTATAAGCAACGGGATATGATTTTTTATTAAAATTTACAGGTTCCTTGAATTGTAGTGTAAATTGATAATCTTTTACTTTGCCAGGTATATCAGAGAAAACATAGCGGTATTTATTATATATTGATATTAACTTTTCTATTTGTTATGTAGTTAAATTACATTCATTTTGTTCTGACCGAAATTGTCGGATCTCTTCTAATTTTTCCAACCATAAACTGTCTTCACTCCCAAAGTATTCCCTTCTTATATTCCATGACTCATCTTGATTATTATTGAATTTTCTTATACTATTGCATGAAGGTACAATTTTATTTTCTACTAATTTTGCTGTCCATTCTATATTATCCACTTTTAACGACACTATGGCCTGTCTCATGTCAATTATTGCTGAATATTTTCTCAAAATATCACAGCCTATTAGTAGATGAAATGGTAGATTACTAGCTATTAGAAAAATCATAGGTATAGCTACATTTCTGCTGGTCACTGTTAATGATACCTGTTTCCTTATTGACTTGTTTTGCCTTCCGGTGGCTCCGATTAAAATTATATTTTGAATTGGTAAAGTTGGTAAGATGGCCTTACTATATTTTTGAATTTTGATGTATTCATTATTATCGATTAACGACACGTTTGCGCCCGTATCTATCATGAATCTTGTCTCTAGTCCATTCACTTGGGCGATGATATATGCGATCTCATTATTCGAACTATTGTGCGTTATTGTGTCTTCGTTCAGTAGTTCTTCTCTCACATTTTTTAAGAAGTGATTGTGCACTATCGTCATTGTATCGTCAGTCATTTTGTCTCGTCCTAGTAAGTACCCAAATTGTCGGTTCAGTGATGGGACCTGATGGATTTTCACTGCCGCGGTCCGTTTAAATCAGGGCTGATCTCCTCAGTCCTGTTGTCTGATTGACCGGGTCCGTCTCTATTTTGCAACTCTTGTACCTCAATGGCGTTATTATCGAACGTCACTGAGTTTCTGTTGTTCCTGCTGTCGTCGCAGCTCCTACTTCGCCGATGTTCATCACGGTAGTGCTGGTTACTCTCCTCCTGAAAACTTCTTCCACGGTTCCCATTATAATTTGTTCGTCCCTGGTACGAACGTCTTCCCACATCTCTATCGTCAATGCTTACATAATTCACATGTCTTCGATATGTTTGGTTTTGATTGTTATTATTGCCGTTATTATTATGCCTGTATCGGTTATCGTAGTTGTTGTTATAACCTCGGTTGTTCTGGTAATGGTGGTCTCTGTCATTGGCACGCTGGTATTCATTATTGTTATTATTTGTAGGAGAGCTACGGTAATAGTGGTTGTTGTTATTGTTGTTATTATTTGCCGCATTATTTCGTGGATAGTTGTTAGTGTTATTGTGGTTTTGGTAACCGCGTTGATAGTGGTTACCGTTGTTGTAACTATTGTTCGGTCTTTGCCCGTTGTTTTCATATTGGGCGTCGCGGCGACCATTATTTCTATTTATTTCATCGTTCCTTCGTCTGTACTGGAGGAAGTTCTTCTCCTGTTCCATCTCCGCTAATAATGTCGACATCTCCTCGATGGTTTGTATGCGTCCGTTTATTCGGCCTCTCGTAATTTCCCCACCATAGTGGTAAGCTAATAGCCTCACTAAACATTCGGTAGGAATTGCAGGCTCTAAATGTCTGGCAATGTTTATTTTCCCAAGAAAATATGCGGTCGGAGTTTGCTTGCCGTGCAGGTCATATCGGCCCAATCCTATGTCACTTCTTATCATATGTTGCGTGGCGTCAGACCAATACTTAGATTTGAATTGTTTTTTAAATTCTTGGAAGTTTTGTATACTCGGCCGCATCGCCGTCCACCAATTGTCATAGACTTTTCGGAACATTTCGTCTAGCATACTCCTAATCAAAAAACCATCTGTCTTCTCCGGTTTTGGCTATTTTCTCTTCTACTCGTTCTAAGAATAGCATGGGGTTTCTTCTATAATTTTGGAAGTCGATAACTTCTCGATTTTCCTCGCATGTTGTATGGGCACCGGTACATTGTCTGTTTTTTAGGGAATTAATTTCATCTCTATGGGCAGTTGTTTGGTCTTGTACTCGATTGAGACTAGTACTCATACCTTATAATCTTTCTCCCATCATTGCTTGGTTGGTTCTTATATTTTCAACTCGTCCATTCGTTTCTTCCCGGACGCTCAGTATCTCTTGGTTCATCCGCTCACACTTTTCCTTGGTCTCGGAATCTACCCTTTTAATTACAGTCACCGGTTCTTCCAGCTTCTTGTCCCATTCTTCCTGCAATTGCCGGTTATTAATTTCCATCTTGTTATTCCACTCTTCTTTTAATGATTCTTTGTGTTCATCCAATTTTTTCATGGTCTCTTGGTAATTTCCCTTCAATTCTTCCCTCAATACTTTATTATTTGCGTCTATTTTCTCCTCCATTTTCTTGCTATTCTCCTTCAATTCTCCCATTTTTTCTTCAATTTTCTCATTAGTCTCTTCCAATTTTCGGCTCAATTCCTCCTTCGTCTGTTTATTATCTTCCTTCAATTTTTCTAAGTTCTTATTACTGTTCTCACTTAATTCTTCATTCAATTTTTCTAAGTTCTTATTACTGTTCTCACTTAATTCTTCCTTCAATTCTTCTATAGACTGTTTATTTTCCGTTTTTAATTCCTCCATCTTTTCTTCCATTTTCCTAATACTCTCCTCCGTTTTCTTATTACTCTCCTCAGTTTTCTTACTACTCTCCTCCATTTTCTTACGGAAATCTTCATGACTCTGTTTTAAATATTCCATAATGCTCTTCATGTCAACGCTCTCTGTAACTTTGTCCGGTTCTTGTCTATCTCCATGGTCCTCCCTTATTATTACTTCTACTTCCTCGACCGGTGTTGCTTCTTTGTCTTCCATGCTTAATTCGTCTACTTTCTTGGTTTCGGTCGCTCGTTTTCGCGATGTTTCTCGCTTCCTCATTTTGTTTATTTTTGTTTGTTTGTCTATAAATTATAATTTAATTTATATTAAATTAAACGCCTCACACGTTGGTTCGCCAATTTGTAACACGTACTTTGAGTTACTCAATAACATTTATTGTAGGTTTCGGGGTTTGACCAAGCTCGACGTTGTTATGCGCCAATTTGTAACACGTACTTTGGTGTTACTTGTTATTTAAATGTTATGTTGTGTGTACTTAAATTACATACGCCGCCCGTTGGAAGCGTCAATTTGTAATTAATAAATAATGTGTCTCTTTTTACTTTCTGCCCCGCTGAAGGGTTCGTCTATTTGTAACAAATATATGAATGTAGCGACTTATTTCGCCTCGCACTGGAGTCGTCAATTTGTAATTATTAATACGTTATGTTGAACGGCGAATGATTTTGTAATCTGCCGCTCGCTCCCACTATACGTACCGTTTCCGTGACGTCACTCACCGTTGCCAACCGTTGTGGTGTCCGCTGTGCTCTGTGAACTTATTTTCTAAATGGAACAGCAATAATAACGACGCAAATATAACATCAAACATATATCCTTATAGAAATCATTTATTCAGTAAAGCACTGGTTAATTGTTTCTTAAATCTGATTATGATAATCACAATTGCGGCGCAAATTATACATCTTCTTTTTACCAGTTGGTACAGTAGTAGCAGATATTATTCCGTATTTAGACAGACCAAGAGAATGCATTGGTTATTGTTTCCATTACAAATAAAATATCTCAGGGCGTATCTGGTTCGGGGATTACATTTAAACAAAATATTATTCTATAAATCAAAATACAAGTTTTACAGTTCAAGGATATTACAAAGTTTAGAGTGTAATGTGCACACAGGCAGTCGGATCGTGATTACTAGTTATTATAGGTTATGTCCAGTTTAGGTGTTTAATAATTATTATCCAAATCAAAGGTTCTTGTGGTGTCTGAAAAGGTGTCAATCTCAAATCGTGTTATTAGTGAGTGTTCTTAGTGTTGGTGTGATATGGTGTCTGTAGTTTTAGTTGATTAATTCTTAAAAAGTCGTGTATACAACAGTTGGTGTTGATACATAATACAATAAAATGTCAAAGTCACCAAATCCTCTTCTTTGTATGGTTCTTGGTCGAAGATAGGGCCCACGTCTGCTTCGGTCCTTCTCCCAGGTTCTTGATTCTTTTATTTCAAATATTGGATGTTCCTCACTTGTTTGTAATAGTTCGTGTTTTGTATCTCTATCGGTATTAATAAGTCTGGAACGTGTTTTCACAGTTTATTTTTAATTATGTTAGACGTTTTACAAACGCGTCTGTACGCTATGATCGTTGTTAAAAAAGTCTCATTTTATTTATCCGAAATTTCTGGTTGCTAAGGGTAAACTTGGAATCTGGTTGGTTCATTCGGATATACATTGTCACATACTTTCATTATTTCAAAATCTAAATTTGTTCAAAACCTTTAAATTAGTATAACTTTTCTGTACTGATTGGGAATTTAAAACTATTAGCAGCATTATTTTGATCTTTACATTTGTGACATTTAGACACTAAACATGCCTACTTTTACTTAAGAAATACAGATGTTACAATTTTGTTATTTGAATTTTTCTTAAATAACTTAAGATGGATTATTTTGCTTCTAGATTCGTTGTGTATATTATTAACTATAAATCTATTTATCCTTCCACATTTGTTTTACAAAATCCCTAACATTGTTATCTAAAATTTACAAAAGTTGGTTTTACCTGGCCTATGTACTGGTGTTATCTTCATCACCATGTTTATAAACATTTTACCTTAATGTCATTTTCCATGACTGATATCTTAGTAAACCTTTAACAGTTAAATTAACTTTTAACAACCATAAAAACTGTTTAACATATAATACTATCTTAACAAAACAAAAGGATATACTATCCTATTAAATTAATCTCATGCCCACATGGCTATGATTCTACTGAACATTTGAACACATAAACTGCTTTTTACTTAATCTATACAATTTTTAACACTTGGCAATAACATCTTTTTTTAGTCTACTTTGCTTTGTTAATTAATTGATTACTGTTTAATACCATAATTACTGGTATCCCTTTCCCCTTTAACATAGTCATATTCCTATAGGTTTAAGGAATTGGGAATACAAACGAATATTCTCTCAATTGTTATCTTGGTATATACTTAATATTAGCACTTGACTGGTGATACTTGTTCAAAAAACACTTGGTTTATTATTTTATCACTGGTTAGTATTGCACTATTTGGATTTTATTTGTCACACTTATAAATAATTAATCTATCTAGTTTTGACTGTTTGATTAATTATTTGTTACCTTCTCATGTAAGTATTATTTCCACTTTTATCATGTAATCTTACATATAGTATTTTCTTAAAATTACTGTACATTAGTTTATTTATTAACTGTATTGTACTTCAGTATCATTTTAGAATGGTTTTGTTTTTATATTTATTCTTATTGGTTTTTATGGGTTTTTACATTTTATTGTCATTAAAAGAACTTCACTCTTGTTATAAAATGTTACTGTGAACAAGTTATTATTTGTTGTTTTCTGGACAATCTTATGATCACTATTTATTACAATTAGTTGTATGGTTCATGTATCTATAATAAGGTTTGTTATATTTTCATTACATCATTTAAATTAATCACTTACTAATATTTCTTTTTACATAGTATTACATGTTTGGGCCTATTATCCTTCAATTTGTATTTTGATTATCTTGATATTATAATACATTGAATGAAACCATTTGTTTCCTTATAGTACTGGTTCATAAGCCGTCTGTCTTTATAATTATTTATTTTGTCATTTGAAAGTTCATGTCATAATCGGGGTTGAATGTATTTTGCATCACTTTGCCTAAGTCATTAATTTGGGTACGGTCAGTTGTATTACTAGTCAGTCTAAAATGGTTAGTCGCTCCTCTTCACTATCATCTTGGAAGATATTGTTCTTCTTGTTTAGCTTCTTATCCAAAGTCTTCATTAAATCAGGTACGATATTAAGTTGTTCCAAATGTAATGTTACAATATTCAATTCTTAATCCTGTGCTGTTCATCCTATGTCAACTCCAAGTAAACTATGGGCGTTGAAGCCCCCGACCAAGAGCAATGTGAGTATTATCTGCACCACCAGATGCTGCAGATTTTCTGCTTGCGGTGCAGAAACTGGTAAGAAAACCGATTCCTACTCCTTGTAGAGGCTTAGCGTGTGAGATCCGTTTGGCAGGATATGTGCTGCTATGAAATATAGCATCGCCTCCCCTAGTTTAGTGTAACATCGCAGCAGGAGGGCTCATATTAAAAAGCTCTCGTGACCTCAAATATGTTTCCTCCAGGCACCCTCCCCCCACACACACACGCACACATCCTAATTTCGTAATAATGGAATGCACATCCATTAATATTCCATTGTAGGATATTATGCACTTTGGATATTTTTTAAACTTTGCACTTGTTTATCAGCTGTACGCAGTGTACTACTGCAATGCGGCACGAGCGGATGACGTCACGCGCTTATCAAACGCTGTCGCCGATCATCACGGCCGTCGGGAGACAAGTTTAGTTTCTAACAAAGCTCCGAGCGGATCTCTCGTACAACACTTCTCTTCCAGCCGCGGCTTCTGGACATTTTAAATATGTATTCATGAGATTTAATTCAATTCAGACTACCTGCGTCCATCTTCAATGGACCACGACTTCTTTTAAAACTAATTTTTGGGCGTTATTGCTCAAATGCATCCGCACGTGCCGATCATAATCAATACTTTAAAACTTCAATAAACGCATGTCAAATATCCGTAATACAGTCCACTTCTTTTCTTACATACAATCCAGCCTTTCCTGCATAGCGTCTTTGGAATAACTCGAGACTTTTCAAGAGCTTCCAAACCGCAACATTTTTGGTCCCACCGGGCAGGATTTCTTATTTTTGGCCCAAAGACGAAAACGTTTTTGGTCACCACGGGACGGGTTTCTCATGTTTGGGTCCACAAGCAACAGCATTTCTTTATTCGCATCATTTCTTTATACGCATCATTTCTGGCCCAACCGATCTGAATTTAGTCACGCCCTACGGGCATCATTCTCGTCCTGAGCGACACCATTGTTGTGAATCACATCGCAGTCATCACCACAGGATTCGGCCAAGCAGTAGACCAGAGACGACGGGACACGGCAGGACAGCATTTGCGAGGTCATCAAAAAAAGATTCCACAGCTTTAATTCATGGAGGGTTACACATGAGGCGTCATCTGACCAGCAGAGACAGGAGGTGCAACAGCTCCTAACAGGATCGAACAACGGGATCGAAGCCAGCTTCATCACGAATGGATCAACGGCCACGTGACTATAAACTTTTTACTTATATTTGATGTTTAACAATATTTCACTTTTAGCAGTTATTTCTTAACACATTTGTATAAACAAACACCGTCATTACACAATACAGCTTAATAAATGGTTGGCAGCTCATTATCAGTTAAAACTTCAAAGATAAAGATATATGTTGCTATCATTTAAATTCATAATTTTAATAATTTTAATTACCAACAAAGCTTGATTACTTAGAGAGAGTAAGTTTATGTTCTAAACAACGATCGCTAGCTACCGAAACGTATTCAAATTCATTGAAATTTAAGTTTATGGTTCACATGCTCTATGCTCAAATTCTGTCAAGATATTTTTCCTTTTTCTCTTAAACTGTAATAATGGCAGATGTCAGGGCTCTAATAAAAAAAACGAGGCACAATTAAGGCCTCAATATCACGCGTAAATACTTTCGCGGATAACTTCGATTTGGTAACCAGCGATCCTCATGCGCTGAAAATAAAACTGCGTCATTTGATGGAATTATCCACCAAATATGATGAGATTCAATTTCAAATCGAAGCCCGCTCTGAGGACTCGCCGTGTGAAAAACATTTCGTGGAAAACACTAGCCGTAACCGCGATGGGAGATTCGTGGTATCCCTGCCCCGCAGATCCGATAAATTTCATTTGGGAGATTCTCTCCGCGGAGCTAACCGCAGATTCCAATCGTTAGAGTTCAAGTTCAAGCAGAACCCTATCCTTTATAAGGATTATAGCGAGTTCATGAGTGACTACTTGAAACTTGGCCACATGTCGCCACTTAATGACTACGATTTGTCGCTTGACAGCTCAGAGATTTTTTATCTGCCCCATCACGCAGTCTTCAAGGACTCTAGCTTAACCACTAAATTGCGCGTGGTATTTGACGCCTCCGCTAAAACCACAAATAATCTGTCCCTCAACGATACTCTAATGGTCGGTCCTACGATCCAGCAGGATCTGTTTTCGATAATGGTTCGGTTCCGTACCCACCGATACGTACTTATTGCAGACATAGAAAAGATGTATCGCCAGATCATAGTTAGCCCAAAGGATTCAAACCTGCAACGCATCGTTTGGCGTGATGCGCCGCATAAGGAATTGCGACATTACGCTTTAAGGACGGTTACATATGGCACTGCTAGTGCCTCCTTCCTTGCTACACGTTCTCTGGCTCAAATAGCCTACGAAAATTAATCCGACTACCCTACAGCTTCTAGGGCCATAGCAAATGATTTTTACATAGACGATCTCATAACGGGTTCGGATGATCCGAACGTCTTAGCTGAAATGAAATGCGAGATCGTGAAGTTGTTGAGTAGGTATGGTTTCACGTTACATAAGTGGTTCTCTAACCACCATAAGATTATGACCCTTCGCGCCCAAGTAACCCATGACTTCAGCAAAGGTCAAAACGTGCGTACATTGGGAATCCAATGGAACGTTGAAAGGGATAACTTTTTATACACCGTTAGAGGTGATGATAATTTGACCGTGTTCAACAAGAGAAGCGTGTTGTCGGTCATCGCCGGGATCTATGATCCATTAGGTCTCATCGCTCCCATCACATTTTACTGCAAGCATTTCGTGCAACAGTTGTGGTTGGCGGGCACAGATTGGGACGAACCCCTATCTGGGTCATTAGCTAATCAGTGGTAGGAATTATACGCTCAATTAGTCTCCGACACTCATTTTAAGATTACGAGGTCGGTTAAGAGTTCGAACAATTACCCAATTAGTTCATTACAGCTGCACGGATTCGCCGACGCTTCGGCTAAAGGTTAGGCGTGTTACATTTATGTGCGGGCGGTCTATTCGAACGGCGCCATATCGTCAAACTTGTTGTGTGCTAAATCTAGGGTCTCGCCGCTGAAACAGATAACGCTACCACGTCTTGAGCTTTGTGCTTGTTTATTGCTGGCGCAATTAACGTCCAAGGTTTTAAACGCCATCAGTTACAATTTTGACGGACGCTATTCGGACTCGATGATAGCGTTGTATTGGATACATCAACAATCTTCCCGCTGGAAAGTATTTGTGGCCAACCGTGTCGCGGAAATACAGCGTCTTGTTAGCAGCAGGGGAACTTGGCATCATGTAGTATCAAATGACAACCCTGCCGACATTTTATCTCGCGGTTGCCTCCCTCGTAGTTTGCACTGTCATAGTCAATGGTGGCATGGTCCGTCCTGGTTAGCGCATGAGTCAGCATCATGGCCAGTCAGCGCTTTCGACATTAATACTCCCTGTACTTATCCCGACCTTGAGCAGGAACGTCGCAAGCAGGTTCAAACCTCACTAATTGTCGCGTCCTCGACACAGAGTTATGTTGAAAATTATTCATCACTTACTAGGCTTATTCGCGTCTTCGCATATTGCCGCAGATTTTTTCGCAATTCTAGGCTCGCGGTTGTTGACGGAGACACGTCCTTGTTGTCGGCTCAGGAATTGTCTGACACGCTCTTGATTTTTGTCCGGCAATCTCAGCAGTTGCATTTCGGCGTAGAAGTTATGGAACTTGAGGCACACCGGTGCCTTCCTCGCAGTAGTAAAATTCTTGCTCTCAACCCATTCCTGGAGGAATCAGGCATTTTAAGAGTGGGTGGACGCTTGCAATTCTCCCCACTTAGCTACGCGAGTAAACACCAAATAATTTTGCACCCGCACTCTCATCTCACGCGATTAATAATTGAGTACGAACATATCCGATTGTTGCACGCTGGAGTGCAATCAACTCAAGCTTCGCTCAGGCGAAAATATTGGATCATACACGACAAATCCTATATCCGCTCAGTGATACATAAGTGTGTCACTTGTTTTCGTTTCCGGGCTAGAGGCGCGAATCAGCTACTAGGTCAGTTACCCCCTTCTAGGGTCACGCCTTCAAGGCCATTTTCACAGTCGGCCGTGGACTACGCCGGTCCTGTACTTTTGCGCCATGGCGGGCAGCGCTCTAAATCCACGACCAAGGCATACATAGCGTTATTCATATGCATGTGTGTGCGTGTGTGTGCGTGTGTGTGTGTGTGTGTGTGTGTGTGTGTGTGTGTGTGTGTGTGTGTGTGTGTGTGTCTAGGGATTATCTGCACCAGCTGCAGCAGCGCAACAAATGGCGCACCCCGTTAAGGAATTTGAATGTTGGACAGGTTGTCCTCATTTTGGATGACAATTCCCCCCCCTCTAGAATGGAAGCGTGGGGTAATTACCAATGTTTTTCCGGGTCAAGATTCCTTAGTACGCGTCGCAGAAGTTCGCACCGCGCTAGGTATCTTAAGCCGACCCATCCACAAATTATGCCCCATCCCGGTGGCTACAAACTAATCGTATGCGTGCCATACGAGACATACTAGGATTGTGAATTTGTCACATTGCCTGGACAACGCCCGGGACATTCCCCGGGCGAGCATACAAGTCAATTGTATCATAAACATTGTAAGTATCATAAGCATTGTAATATTGTTTACGTGCCGCTAGCTATTACTGCAATAGTGACTGTGTTTCATATGTACTATCAATTATTTATGGATGTTGTGTATTGTCATATGTTTATATAATTCAAGTTCTGAGAACTACAAGTGTTACTTATAGTGTCAATTATTCTACGTATGTATTGTATTTTCTAACGGTCATATATTATGAAATTTATTGGGGTTGTTGTGTCAATATCATGGGGAAATTATTATATTTTTTATGGTGTTATCACTTGTTATTGTAATGCTTGGCAAATATCAATGGGTACTATTTGGGAAAGATCAATATCTACTTAATCATTGCATTATTGTGTGTATGGTGTTACTATTATGTTTTGAGTAATTTTACTGTCAGTTTGCCCTTGCTATTGGCATAGGGGTCAATTTATTGTATACCTTGTGATTGTTAATTGAATTCATATTATGGTTATTATGTCATTGCACTGTGGCCAATACGCCAATTATTGTATCGCTTTCGCCATGTAAGTCTAATTATTGTATTATTAAATTTAACGTTTAATGTACAAAATCGCCCCGATTTTGACGGGCAGTATGTTTAAACTTTGTACTTGTTTATCAGCTGTACGCAGTGTACTACTGCAATGCGGCACGAGCGGATGACGTCACGCGCTTATCAAACGCTGCCGCCGGTCATCACGGCCGTCGGGAGACAAGTTTAGTTTCTAACAAAGCTCCGAGCGGATCTCTCGTACAACACTTCTCTTCCAGCCGCGGCTTCTGGACATTTTAAATATGTATTCATGAGATTTAGCACTTGACTGGTGATACTTGTTCAAAAAACACTTGGTTTATTATTTTACCACTGGTTAGTATTGCACTGTTTGGATTTTATTTGTCACACTTATAAATAATTAATCTATCTAGTTTTGACTGTTTGATTAATTATTTGTTACCTTCTCATGTAAGTATTATTTCCACTTTTATCATGTAATCTTACATATAGTATTTTCTTAAAATTACTCTACATTAGTTTATTTATTAACTGTATTGTACTTCAGTATCATTTTAGAATGGTTTTGTTTTTATATTTATTCTTATTGGTTTTTATGGGTTTTTACATTTTATTGTCATTAAAAGAACTTCACTCTTGTTATAAAATGTTACTGTGAACAAGTTATTATTTGTTGTTTTCTGGACAATCTTATGATCACTATTTATTACAATTAGTTGTATGGTTCATGTATCTATAATAAGGTTTGTTATATTTTCATTACATCATTTAAATTAATCACTTACTAATATTTCTTTTTACATAGTATTACATGTTTGGGCCTATTATCCTTCAATTTGTATTTTGATTATCTTGATATTATAATACATTGAATGAAACCATTTGTTTCCTTATAGTACTGGTTCATAAGCCGTCTGTCTTTATAATTATTTATTTTGTCATTTGAAAGTTCATGTCATAATCGGGGTTGAATGTATTTTGCATCACTTTGCCTAAGTCATTAATTTGGGTACGGTCAGTTGTATTACTAGTCAGTCTAAAATGGTTAGTCGCTCCTCTTCACTATCATCTTGGAAGATATTGTTCTTCTTGTTTAGCTTCTTATCCAAAGTCTTCATTAAATCAGGTACGATATTAAGTTGTTCCAAATGTAATGTTACAATATTCAATTCTTAATCCTGTGCTGTTCATCCTATGTCAACTCCAAGTAAACTATGGGCGTTGAAGCCCCCGACCAAGAGCAATGTGAGTATTATCTGCACCACCAGATGCTGCAGATTTTCTGCTTGCGGTGCAGAAACTGGTAAGAAAACCGATTCCTACTCCTTGTAGAGGCTTAGCGTGTGAGATCCGTTTGGCAGGATATGTGCTGCTATGAAATATAGCATCGCCTCCCCTAGTTTAGTGTAACATCGCAGCAGGAGGGCTCATATTAAAAAGCTCTCGTGACCTCAAATATGTTTCCTCCAGGCATCCTCCCCCCACACACACACGCACACATCCTAATTTCGTAATAATGGAATGCACATCCATTAATATTCCATTGTAGGATATTATGCACTTTGGATATTTTTTAAACTTTGCACTTGTTTATCAGCTGTACGCAGTGTACTACTGCAATGCGGCACGAGCGGATGACGTCACGCGCTTATCAAACGCTGTCGCCGATCATCACGGCCGTCGGGAGACAAGTTTAGTTTCTAACAAAGCTCCGAGCGGATCTCTCGTACAACACTTCTCTTCCAGCCGCGGCTTCTGGACATTTTAAATATGTATTCATGAGATTTAATTCAATTCAGACTACCTGCGTCCATCTTCAATGGACCACGACTTCTTTTAAAACTAATTTTTGGGCGTTATTGCTCAAATGCATCCGCACGTGCCGATCATAATCAATACTTTAAAACTTCAATAAACGCATGTCAAATATCCGTAATACAGTCCACTTCTTTTCTTACATACAATCCAGCCTTTCCTGCATAGCGTCTTTGGAATAACTCGAGACTTTTCAAGAGCTTCCAAACCGCAACAGATATAAAAGAATCAGTTGTTATAAAGCCGTGCCTACTTCCTAGTTTTCTCTTACGGGCAGCCTTTCTTCTTATTTTGAATATTGTCGAGCACTGCTGTGTCACCGAGGTTGGTTGAGATGACTGGAACCAGCATCCTATCCGTAATCATTTCCTAGTCTTTGGGGACATTTCGTGTCTACGCTTTCATCTTTAAAGCGTCCTCCCTGATGTACTTGGGAGGACGAGTCGATAGACGGCGGTATCCTCTTCTTATTTTCCCTACACTGGAGGTGGCTGCCGCAGCATCCTAAATTTTAATCCCGCCCTTCTTGGCGGGGGGACTGAGGGTTTTGTAGCAGACCCTCTGTTGCTCTCTACACTCATGCTTGACACCACTGAGTTTGTTTGCAATGTCGAATGTATTTCTTCTAGATATCACTCGATGAAACGCGTACCTGGCGAGTTTATATCTTTTACTGCGGGAGGAGACTTAACATCTTGTGCATAGCTAACTTGCCCTGGTTCGTCCGACAAACAGCTCTTTCATCGAAGTTTCATTTCTGGAATAGCTACCTCCAGTTTATACACAAGACACTTGCGTCACCTTGAAGAGCGTTAATGCACTTCATCAGTTCGTCATAAGCTGACTTCCTGCAGAAGCAACTCTCGACTCCGGCACATTTGGCTGCCGTGTGCCCAAAACCTAAACAGTGGAAACACTTCATGACTAAGGGATGAAACGTCTTATGCTCAGCCGATGGATTTCTGCTCGGATTTTCTCTGGCAGTACTGTCTTGTTAAAGATCAAGACGTTGTAGGCGGTAGGAAGTGTTTGTCCCTTCCTGCGCACAGTCACCCTTCGACTCCTTGTGTCGCTAGTTCAGTTGCAGTCTCCTCTTCAGCGCAGTTTTGTAAGTCACGGCACACCACCACTCTCTTTGTGGTGTTCAAAGTGGCGTGGGGGCTCACTTCAACTTCTATTATTCTCAACGTCTTCAACGTAAGTAATCTTGCCCCTTGGAGATCGGTTAGGGTCTTGGTCAAAAGACCCCCATTAGTTTTCATAATGTCCGTGACATCAATTCCCCACAGACAGTCAATTTGACTCAGTTTCGTGAAGGCCCCTTCTTTTCTGTTCACTATTATTATTCATTTAGGCACCACAGGTGTCATGTTTGACATCGCCATAAACTTCTCTGCTACTACAGTAATTTAGTGCCTCCTTTCCTTCATCCACTGAGGAGAACTTTAAGCGACGAGGGTTTTAAGAAAGCCTTCAACTAAAGAATTATTTTGGAAACCTAACACACGAGTCCGACGAGTATCGGGGAAATAAGCAGACCACCGCGGCAGAGACTTCGAGTACCTCAGCTAGGACTAAATACAACAGGGTGCGTCCTGGTACCCTGAGACTATCGTTCGTGGTCACAACGTAGAGCTATCCACCCATTGGCACGATTGGTCCCTTGTCAAAACTTTATTACTATTGTATATTAGCCACCTAAAGAGTAAAACTGTTTCCCGCCATCAAGAGGTGAAGTCGGCTCGGGCGTAGGGTTGGGTTTCTGGGTAGGGGGGAACAATTTTCATTTTCATCATCATCATCATCATCATATGCAACAATTAAACCAAGGATGGTTTGTTGCAGTCTTAAACAGTCAAAGAGTCTAGGAGCTGGTCACTCCAGCGCTTCCTCGGACGTCCTACACCTCTCCGTCCCTTCAGACGGTTGAATACGACTGGCCTGGCCTTTATTTAAAGTCCAATTCTCAGACCAATAAAGAAGTATGGGAAGGACCATCACCTTGTAGGGTCTATAATTTTAGGAGTGTTTCTTTACTTGGTGACTTAAAAGTTCGCCTGATCGTTTCGCACATAAGGTTGAACTTATGCACTTATTCACAACGACGTTGCTTGTATTATAAGACACACTGTAGCCCGGCTATTTAAAATTGCTTGCTGATTTGTTCAAAGACAGTACCATCTATAACAATAGATGCCCGTACGGGATTAGTACCACGAAAAAGCATCACCTTGGTCTTAAGTGTGGATATTAGTAATCCAGAGTCTTTGCAGATTCGATTTAACAAATTTATACCCATCTGCAACCTGTTTCCCGAGTCCGACAGAATAGCCTGATCGTCCGCGAACAACAGTGTCAATTGCATAGTATGCTCAACATCATAACATGCTCTAGAAGACACATCTACCTGTTTTGTATGACATCGTCAATATATAAATTAAAAAGAAAAGGTGATAATGGACCCCTTGTCTACTAGAAAATTTATCAACACTATGAACTGTTCTCTGTTTCCCTGCTTCAATTAAGATTTCATTCTCCACATAAAGACTCTGTATAGATCTAGTTAGATGTTGTGGGATCCCTTTCCTTACATTATTGCCCATAGTTTGCTCCGATTCACCCTGCCAAACGGCTCGAAGACAACAAAAGCTATGTACGTGGGTAGCTGATACTCTATAGGCTTTTCATTGAGCTAGGCTATTATAAATATACAATCTAAATATGATCTGCCCTTCCTGAAACCGTTTTTTTCTTTTTCTTCTTTTCTTCTCTAAAAGCATGGCCTGCGTTATTTCATTCAGCTGTGTTCTTAATACAGATGTATATAATTTAAATAAAGTATTAAGATGGCTGACTTCTCTGTAGTTCCTGGAATCATTACGATCACCTTTCTTAAATATTGGAATTACTTTTGCAATCCGCCAATCGTCAGGAACATGACCAGTGGTCCAGCATAGATTAATGAACTGCAGGAAACGATCATGCAAGAAGGCTGGTGCATTCTTTATAAGCTCCACGTTCAACCCAACAGTGCCTGGTGCTTTCCTATTTTTACAGCAGTGAAGAGCAGCTAACGATTCATCCATTGCTATTGGGTCCATTGGTGTGTGGTCACTGATATCAGCAAAGGTTGTTTCTTCCAGTTGATCCTGGGTCCATAACTGCTCATAGTGTTCAAGCCATTGTTGTTCTGAGATATTACTGATCTTCAGGTTATCCCTTTCCGTTCGATTTAAACGCCATAAGATTTTGTAAGACTTGTCCTGCCTGCCATGTACATCGTGTTCTATATCACTTACAAATTTTTCCCATATACTTTGCCTGATTTTCCTGACTTTTCTTCTATCAATGGCACAGCAGCGCTTATATTCACACCCTGTCTGATATTGTTTAAGGCTAGATGTTTCAGGTATGCTTGCTTTTTAACATCTATTATTTGTCTAATATCGTCGTCCCATACCTGTAGGCCTCGGTTTCCATACCTTTTTACATCTCATCCCCAATGCTTGGAATGCTGCTTGTGATATGACGTCTCTGATGTTACCCCATTCTTGATTTAAATTGTTACTGATTGTGCAATCTGATTCAACCGGGTCTGGTACAAGTGTCTTATACTTTCACCTTCCATTTACTAATCCTAGTATCCTCAACTACATTTTCCTAATTTCCCATTAACTAAAAGATAATCAATTTTTGAACGAGATCCTTTTGCTTGCCAAGTTTATTTATGTATTTATTTATGCGGAAAAAATGTGTTGGTTGTGCTGACATTATTGAATGTGGCAAAACTGATGATGCATCGCCCATTTCCATTGTTCATTTTTTCGCCGTGACTTCCCATTATGTTTCTTATAGTGGAGTTTCCAACACATGCATTGAAATCACCTGCTATTATCACATAATCATTCATAATTATTGTTGATCCATCCTCTTCGTTCACTTTATAAAATATTATTATATATATAAACTTTCACAATATGAACTTATGTTGTGTGGAGTACAGTGTATTTACTTCCACTGAGGAAGAGGAACATCACCTCGAAACGTTTGGGAAAGTGTAAAGAAAGTAAGTTCATATTGTGAAAGTTTATATATATAATAATAATCATTCATGTGTATATTACTGAAAACTTTGTGTAAGATCCTGAGTCTTCTATACTACCATCCTCTGGACTGTATACAGCTAGCAATGTTATGTACCCCATTATGGTTTTACAAAAACCATATATTGTAACATAACAAGTTTACACCTCAGACTAAAGACAAATATGTCATCCAAATTCATTTTTTACGCAATCTTTTTAGAAGTAAAATACAAAGAAGTACAAAATAAACTTAACATAGGAAGAAATGAAAACAAAATATAATATTTAAAGATAAATAATAATATCAAGGAGTAAAAAGTAATACAAAACAAAAGGGAAATATTATAATAAATAAATAACATAATAAGTAAATAATAGGGAAATAGTATAATATATAAATATTATAATAAATAAATACTAGGGAAATAGGGAATGCAAATTTAGGAATTGAATAATTTAATTACAATGACAAGACAATAACTTACGATGACCATTATACCCAGAAGAGAAGATCAAAGAATAATATAGGCCTAAATGTAAATAGTTATTAGTAAACATAAATATTAGTGTATAAATGTTAAACCTAATAAGTAAGTGAAAAGAGTTTGGTAATAGCATTAGTCTATTAAACTAGAGGGAGGTCTGCGAACCTCAAACAGTTATTTTATGTCAGAACTACAAAATGTGAGTGACATTAAAATTACTAATAGAATCGTATTAAGCTATAATTTTCAAAGTTAAGTAGTTTAATAATATAAAATGGTTAAAAAAACAGTGATAAACATTATAAAACAGTGTAGAATAAAAGTGAATAGGAAATGGACCTAGTTATAATATACACTGTGAATAAAACATACAAAATTATATAAACCAACTATAGTTAATATAAAAAGGTGTATAATGATTAACAGTAAAATCTTACTTTACAAACTAATAATATACATTAGTGACGAAGAAAAAATAAGATTCAACTGAATCATGTGAATTATAAAATATGAAACCCATAAATAATCCCCCCTGTGACCCATAAATAATCCATCCAAGAGCTGTGCAGAATGAATAGGTATTTTGTAAAAAAAGAAATTGTATTGTTGAAGAATATTCTACAAGAAGCCAGAAAGTTTTAATTTAATGCTGGACATTTATACAAACTAATTGAAGATATAAAACGAAATGATGGAGAAAAACTGTCGAAATGACGAGGAGACTAATGTTTTAATGGAATACAATGAAAACGTGAAGGCCAGAAGATACATATCAAGCAATAATCTGTAAATGAAACTACAAGTTTGGTGAGATTGCTCCATAATGTTAAGACAAACACTTGAAAAACATTAATCCATTTAAAGAGCAAGTTAGAGTGAAACACTATAACAAAAACAATATAAACATTATAATTATGAATTTTATTTGTTCACTATAATTATTCTTATTAATAGTTCCTGTTTAAGTTGTTCTTTTGTATGATCCAAAGGGCCCATGATACATACACAACACCCAATTACTGAACCTTATTTATAAGTATTATGTTTTATTTTATTTGTGACTTGGACGGTACATAGACTTTACTTTTTATATTAACCCTGAGAAAAAGAGTTTTCATGTTATCAAACCGAAAAGAACTACAACCGAAAAAAATGGACAATGAATGTTAATACAATTTAATATATGTCAAAAAGAAAGTATCAATAAATTTTATGGAATTGGAGAAAATAGCTAATAGGAGTTTGATTCTTTATTTTAGCATAGTATTACACTGAAGAAGGGTAAGAATAGGATTTAAGATTCACATTCACATTATTTTAAAGTACAAACTAACCATATCTAATAATATACATAAATATAACCTGTTACATATATACATATTCAATCACTTTCTGCTACAGTCCGTTTCTTGATGTATATAATACATTTAATATTTATAAATAAATTTACCTCAAGATATACTTTTTTTCCTTATTAGGAACACGTTTCGAGAGCTCCCGTGCTCTCATCTTCAGCCTTCGCGATCTTGCGTCAGGTGAAGTATTTGTGTGTTGGCTGGATGCTATTAAGGTTGTTTGTTGGTCTCTGGTATTTTAAAGTTGTATTATTGTGTGTGATTGTGGTATATGTATTTGTATTTTGTGTATTTTCGATGTTGAGTGCTTTGAGTCATGTTTTGTATTGATTTTTATTTGTTCAGGTATTAGTTTGTTTTGTGTTTTATGTTTGTATATTAGTAAATTTTCCCAAATGTTCATTATGGTGCCTTTGTGTGGTATATGTTTTATTAGTGTCACATTGGTTACGTCTGGGAATTCATATCCTGTGTTTATTGCATGTGTGGCTAAATTGGATTTATATATTTCTGGTTTTTTGTATGCGTTTAGGTGTTCTAAATAACGTTTTTTCAGCTGTTTTTTGTTTGTCCTATGTAACATTTATTGCAATCTTGGCATTCAATTTTGTATATACCGTTAGTTGCTGTATTTATCTTTGTTGTGTGAGCTATTTAGTTTTTGTAAATTATTTTTGTTAGTTTTGTATGCTATTTTTATATCTGTGTATTTAAATAGTTTTGTTAGTTTTGTCATTTTTATTATTTATGTATTTGAATGTGTCCCATTTTTTGTTGTTGTTATTATTTATGTGTTGTTCATTTTGATTAATTCTTAATTGTTCAGTTTTTGTTTTATATTTTATTTTATTTTCTATTTTGTTCACAGTATTTTTATTGTATCCATTTTCATAACCAATTTGGTATATTATATTTCTTTCTTTGTCAGTTTCTTGTTTGTTTAGGGGAATTTTGTACATTCTGTTAAATAGCAAATAGAATGCTGCCATTTTATGTTGTGGTGGGTGGTCAGAATGGTTAGGTATAATGATGTTAGTAGAAGTTGATTTTCTATATATTGCATATTGTATGTGGTTGTTGTATCTTGTGATGGTTATGTCTAAATAGTTGATTTTGTTATGTTTTTCTTTTTCTTCTGTGAATTGTATTTTAGGATGTATGTTATTGATTTGTTTCAGTATGATCTCTGCATTTGTGATTTTGTTATTTGATACATATAGCCCATCATCTACATATCTTATCCATATGCCATTTGGGTCATATGATTTTATAATATTTTGTATTTTGGTGTCTATGTGTTGTAGGAATATTTCTGCTATTATGCTTGATAATGGTGATCCCATTGCTAAACCTTCTTGCTGTTGATAAATTTTGCTATTAAATTCAAAGTAATTTTGTTTTAGTATTAGTTGGACGCTATTTTTTATTTCGGTTATATATTGTTTGTTTTCATTTTGTTCTTTAAGTTTGTTTATTATTTATGTCTGTTGTTTCTTCTACTGGGATGTTGGTGTACATGTTTGTGATGTCATATGAAGTGAAAAATTTATTTTCATTTATATTTATTATTTTTAGTTTGCCTATTAATTCGTATGTATTTTTTATGTTATGATGGTTATTTGTTAGATGGTTATATTTTAGTTTTTGTGCTTTTATTTTTGATATTTTGTATGTAGGAGCTTTTTTGAAGTTGATTAATGGAAGTATTGGGTTGTTTAATTTGTGTATTTTTATTAGGCTATTCATTTTAGGTGGTTCTGGATTATTATTTATATATATGTCTGTGTTTTTATTGTTGAAAATATTTTTAGTTGTTTTTATTAGTTTTATTGTTTGTTTAAGATATGTTTCTGTTGGGTCTTTATTTAGTTGTATGCATTTATTATTGTTGATGAGGTCTTCGGTTTTTTTTATGTAGTCTGCTTTATCAATGATTACTGTTGCTTGACTTTTGTCTGCTTTAGTTAATATTAAATTATTGTTCTAATAATGGCCTATTTTGCACATATTTAACCGCTTTTATTTGTTCCTATTGTACGTAAGATTCTTCTAAATGATGCCCGCCAATGTTGTAAGACGGGTAAATTTTTCTATATGTTTAATACTTCCATTCTTTTTTTCAGTTACTGAGATATCTAAAGAATATTGTTAATATCTAACAATAAGTCATGAAGTCAAAGTCAGTCTGATAACCAACGAATGTACGCTGATTTTTTTCAAAGAATAGCTGGACGATAGTTACTTTAGTAAACTTATAGTAAGTTTACATTTTCGTATCAAACTTTAAGAAATCAAAATTGACCTAGTATAATCAAAACAGACCTAACACAACAAGTTTTCTTATTAGTTGATTGAACACAAATAATGTTTATTCGTGTTTGTCTTTGGAGTATTAGACAGTGAACATTTCTTTAGGCCAACTTTCGGCTGCTCCGGTAGCCCTTCAGCTGTCTTGCCCGGAGCTTTCAGCTTCCCGGCAGCTTTAAGGCTGTCTTGTCCTTGTCAGCGACAACTTACTACTTAGAATCAAAGTACTACGTCGTGGTAAGCACACAATCATAATACACTATATAATCATAAATAAACTATTACACTATACAGAGTGCAATCATAAGCACATTTTTAACTAATAAGTAATTTATATTTATTCAGAAAAATATACGCCATTAAATTAATGTCATACATTAGAACCAAAAAGCGAAATAAAAAACTAATCTTTTTCTAGGAATAGAGTTGTAAACCGCAGGTTAATCTGAGAAGCCATGCTTTAGAGGAGAAAAATATACCCCAAAAGACGTAATTACAGGCTTCACGTTAAAGAATCCTCCCAACAACTTATTACGCTATCATGTGTAGCAAACAAGACCCGTACACCAAATCAACACCAAGTCAATGCAGAAGTCATGATTACAAGAACGACAAAAATAACATAGAGGATTACATGGTATTTGAAAAATTCTATTCATTTTTTTAACATAACAGATTTTTTTAGGTACAGGTAATTTTAGCAACATCTTATGGTATTGTTGAAGATCAGAAAGACAGCATACTCCTTAATTAACAGATGAGTAATATAGAAGCTCAAAAATAACCATCAACAATGTTTGCATCAATATTTGAAATGATAACTTATACTGAAATGAAAACTTTGGTTACTGAGACGGAAAGTGATTCATGTTTGTATTAACGAAATTTGTGACTAGAATAAAACTAAGATCCATACGATTAGACACTTCTCTAAATCCATGCCACTTACTAGACGTTCTCTTGGCTGTGGGTTGTACCTATTTTTATCAACAGTCGAAGATATTTTTCTTTGCCAGACAAGTTAACAAAAGACAATATAATTGTAAGTTTGTAAGAAAACTGAATAAAATTTAGTGTGTGACATATATACAAATATGACTTGAATAAGATTTTTTTATTTTTTACGAGGATTATTCGTGACGCCGAGTTGTTAGTTGCATAAGTTATTATGACCATTTTTTTAGATTTGTTTATGACCATTTTTTCTGTATTTTTTTTTAGATTATCTATAAGTATTCTTATAACAGTTTTTATGAAGTTATTTGAAAACTAATCTTAAATTATGGAAATGAAATGTTGAAAGAAACGAACTAAGGAAAAGGAGTTCTACAAGAAATAAGACATATTTTTTAAATTAGCTACCGCGTACTAGTAAACGCTACAATGAGAAACGGGGAAATATAAATTCAGTAGGAAGCTAAAACTTAATTGTTTGAATAGTAGGCCTAAAGCAAGTGAAACCGACAACGTCTTTTCGACGACACAGAGCAGAGTCCTGCAGTGATTTCAGGTTCCTGTAGAATCACAGTATCATATAAAACTTACTGCCAACACTATACAACTAAACAGTAACTAACATTTATACAAATTGTGCAATAATATTAAAAATACATGAAACGTAGGTGTTAATAAGCATATACGCGTCAATCAGCGTACAGGTTGTTCGAGTATACGTTATTGAACTGTGAGGAAAATAATGGACACAGAGTAATATTAGTATTATAAAATAGTAATGTTTAACATTAAGAGCATAAATCATTAGAAATTTAAGACGCTCAGAGTAGGAACAGTTGTTCAATTCGGTTAGTCTGCTAGTTTGTGGTAATTTTAATTACAAACAAAGAGGAAGACGTAGAGATTAGACATTGGCCTACTATACAGTCTTCACATGCTTTTTTCTTCTAAAACTGGTAGGCCATGTGTAACATTAAATTACTACAATTAAATTACTTTTATATTTAGTTAAAAACCAAATCGATGTTATAAAATTGTCCGTTAATGTTCGCAATTGACAGTTACGTTTAGCCTAATAGATGCACAGATATTAATTATCACTTACAGTAGATTAATAATTATAATAATTAATGTTAAATAATTAGTCTACTATTTAACAATCTAGTGGTGCGTAATTTCTGTACTCACTACTATACTGTTGTAAGACGTAGTTTAAACGGCTTTTTTCCTGTTGTGTTAGTTTTATTAGCATTCATTTTAACACCAACTTTGTCACCACTTATTGCAACACTGCTAGTCGCTACGTTCTCGACGAGCCCTTTCGGTGTGTACACCATCTTCAGTCTTAAACGTCAATTTATTAACTCCACACACACACACACACACACACACACACACACACACACACACACACACACACACACACACACACACACCTAAATACCCCACCTATACGTTTACATCCGCTCGGAATCGACTGCCCTCGTACTGCGTATTTCCTACTAGGCCACGCCCCCCATTGATCATCGTCACTATCTATTGGTCCGCCCTTCATCGAATTTCGTCACTCCCCGTTATCCCCACTTAGCCCCTCCTGGTATCCAGCCAATTCTCTTTTCAACCGTCAATTATTAATAGACTAATTATTAATTCGATTCTCGAAAAATATGGTAGAACGCTTCTTCATTATTACAATCTATCTTTGTATTCATCAGTGCATTTTTATTTTCCCTTTTCATTTTTAATATTTCTGAAAACGAAAAATTTTTCTTTGTTTATGTTATTCACTAGTTTTAGTATTTTAACATTTTCACTAGGGTTTATAAATTTATGTCCGGTTTCTATAAAATGCCTGGCGTACAATGAATTTGTTGTCCTATCATCTTCCCCTTTCGAATGTTCTTTCAGTCTAAGTTCTAAACTACGTCCTATTTTGTCCACATACACTTTGTCACAGTCCTTACAACAACTTAGTTCATATAGCCTACGTAACTTACACCACTTATGTAATATTGGTATTTCTTCAATATTGTTATTTTTCACTTAATGAAACACTGTCTTCGTCTTTTTTATAGCTACATCTGCGTCATATTTTTCAAAGCACTTAATTATTTTCTTGGTTTGATACCCACCTTATACGTTATATGTCCGACATACTTGTTATCTTTTTTATCTTTATTTACCCCATGACCAATTTCAATTTTTTTTACTATTCTATCTACTATCTTCGGGTTGTAATTTTTATTTATGGCTATTTGTTTTATCCTTTTTAGCCTAATTCGACATTCCTTTGTCTCTCATCTTCCAAATATTTTACTGCTCTATAACAAAAATAATTTAAAGTAGCCATTTTATGACATATCGGATGATACGATTCTTCTGGTATAATTACATCTCTGTAAGTTTCTTTCCGGTAGGCCTATATGTCAAACCTAAACCCACTATTGTCTATTTTTATATCCAGATCCTAGATACTGTATACCTATCCCACCTATTTTTTCTTGAAATTTAATTTTATGTTCATTTCCATTAATATGTTTGGTTAATTTTTTTAATTCTTCATTTGTACCCTCCCAAACAATCAAAATATCGTCTACGTATCTTAGCGAATAGCAGTGTTGCAATAAGTGGTGACAAATTTGGGTTTTGTTTTGCACTGATTTATTAAGTTACTAGAATACTAGAGGTATTACTAGAGGTATGAAGAAATTACTAGAGGCTTTCTTTTCAAATATTTTTCTCATTCGTTTCTGACACACCATCAACAAACTCATTTGCATGTAACGTTTATAGCCTACTGATGTGTCATCTGGCAAAAATATTGGTAAAGTTGGTAATTGGCAAGTGGTGCGTTATCAACATTCTTCTTACATGGAGTTAATGATGTCAGATTTGGCCACTCTTTCTGTACGTAATGATTGTTTTCGGTCTCTGCTGTCCCACTCGCAAACAAAACAACAGTATTTGATGAAACCAAGTTGAATATCTAGCAAAAGAGCAATTACTTTTAAGTCACCACAAATATTCACTTAAATTCTTCATACTTTATATTATACAGCAGAAGTTTCATGTTCTCGCAAGTTTCTTACAAGTCCATAGCATAAGCTAGTGGCACTGATGGAAATTTATTCCTACTGTGCAGAAGCACAGCTTTCAGACTAACGTTAGAAGAATTAATAAACAAACACCACTCATATGTTTTATACTCATAACCAAATGATTCCATTACGGAAAAAATGTCATTACAAAAAACAATTCCATCTTCAAATAAAAAAAATTCTTGAAGTCATTATGCCTATTGTAACGACACCAAAATTCTAAAAGAAATAAGCGCATTTATTTTAATCAAGCATAAATAATACACATATAGTAATATAATAATAATAATGGGGCGCAATGTTAATGATAATAGGCCTAAGAGAAATTTAATACACTAATTAGAAAATTAACTTGCTGAAGAAAAGTTGCAGTATAAAAACAGATAGAATAATAGAAGGATAATTAAAACTACTATATTACAAGAGGTATTGAATAACAAAGGTGAATGACATTAAGGCTAATAAATCATTGAACTCTGAAGTGAAGTTATATAAAAAAGAAAGAAATCTACTTAAGAAATATACCAACAGTAATATTGAATATAATAAATAAATGGAGTTATTGGGAGGCAAGGTAGAATAAGAAAATATATTCAGAAGATAAAAGATTCCAAGGATGTGTATAATGATAAGATTTTTATTATTTTTATTTATAGAGTGTAGAAAGCTAAGGCACCACTCTAGAATTATTTTATGGGCAGCAGCTAAAGTGCACTGTACCAAGTATGTGAATGTTCGGATGAGCAATTGGACGTAAAAGGGCCACTCAACGCCGATATTCATTCATAATACCATTTTAATATAGGGGGAATCATTTAACATTAGTATGGAATCAATGTGAATAAAAGAATGGAATATATAAACAGAATACACAATGAACCAAGAGAAACCTCAAGAATTACAATTCGTTAAAGCCACCCATATAAATAAACAAACTCCAGAGATAAAGAAAAAAGTATTTGGTATTGACAAGAAAAGTAGGTTTCAATTTGCCTATAATAATGAAGAATTTGTTTAATAAATGTCAATCTTATCACCAAGCAATATTAATACCATAATATCATACACTTCAACTGTTGAAGACATCAACAACTAATAACAACAAGTTATCTAAACAAATCGAAATCAAAATAATTCGAAAGAAGAAACAATAATAAATAAAAGTTTGAAACTATTTACAAACCAAAAGTCCTACAACAGACATTACTATGACAGATTACTATACTATATAGACAGTACCCAGTTAGATTTGGAGTAGTCCATAAACAAATAAATAATGATAATAAATTTAATGAATAATGAATGAATCAAATAGAAAGTCATATAAAGTACAATACAAATTTAAAAGTAAATGTAAAATGTAATTAAGATGTGCTACAATGTAATATAAAACAAGTGTAATTAATTGGTAAGAGTATGCGAGATACAGTGGTAGTCAATTAAGAATAACTGTGGAGTGGATAGTAATTATAAACAATTATTTAATGAAATGAATTACTAATCCATAGTAGCAGAAGATACTGGCATTAACATTTAGTTTTTTCTTTATTAGTGTTGAGTTATATAAGTTTAATAGATATTAATCACACAGACAATGGTTTAAAAGTGTGCATTCAGTTAAGCCCTAAAGGGATTATAGTAATTAAAATATAATTATCAATTAATAGTTTGTTTATATTTAAAAAAACATTAATTAATATAAAACAAGTGTAAGCAGGATCGATTATGAGTCTTCCAATATAAAAATATATCCAGTCAACATAGGCCTAGATGATTATGTCCAGTAAATAATAAATTATTAAAAAATTTTTTGTCAGATTACTAATAACTATAATATTTGATATCAAAATTGTTCATAGTTTTGTCAGATAAAATAATATGTAAATTGTATTAAGTATTATGATGTAATAACTAAAAAGCAACTTGTATGTAGAAGGTAAAATAATGTATTATATAAAAATAATATCCTATGACAACTAAATCTCAATTTGAACAGATATGACCAGAGTATTTATGTGTATCCAGGAAACTAAAAGAGAGAAAAAGAATGTTGTTGATTATTATTAAAAAATAATAAGCCAAGAAGGAGAGTTGAGTATAAATTTTGAAAACAAGCTAAATATTTATACAATAAACATATGAATATTATTAAAAAATAATATAATAGAAAGTAAAAAAACCTTATATCAAATTATAACAGAATATAAGATTCAAGCATTTAAAGAAACATCATAAACAAATCACCTTTAAAACATTACTGATCCAACAACCACAAGGAACAACTACACTTGGATTAAATTACTAACAAGACACTGGACTTCAATCACAATATTCCAACTGAAGGCTTCGGACCACGAGAGTGACAAGAGAAACATTTATTGATCACCAAAAGACGTGGATTCCTTCATTTTGACAACATAAACAAACTGATATTGGAAATTTTTCATCACTGTGACCAGGAGGCTGTGTGAAACCAAACTGAACCGATAAACATTGTGTAACGTATATTTATTATTATAATTAATACTCAATTTATATTATTCATTATTATTATTGTTTGTAATGTAATGCACTTTCTATACTTGCTTTTTCTTTATAACTACTGAACCTTTATATCAGCCAAAAGAACCTAAAAATAATATAAACAAAGAGAAGAGAATGGACCCTGAGATTTCTAAATTATATTAATAATTACACTAAATAGACTATAGCAAATTTTTTTGAATAAAAATACAATATTATTATTATTACCAGATACTATTCCATGTGTTTCTATTTATATAGAAATAGAATTAACAAGTGTTGCTAATGGATGTACACAAAGAGAGGGATAAATTAATTTAAAACCCGTCTTGTTGTAGTTTGACACATCCAAGGTGAGGCATAAAGAACCTGTAATTCCTGAAGGGTAATAAATTGGCGAACCCAGCAGTGGGGAATAATCCCGTGTAGTTACAATTTGGCGCTCATAACAGTTGGGCTTTAGAAGATATTGATAGGGGAACAATTACGTGTGGTTACAAATTGGCGAACCCAGCAGTGGGGTTTTTAGAAGATATTGATAAGGAATAAATACGTATAGTTACAAATTGGCGTCCAACCGGTGAGGCTGTAATTAGGAAATCAATAGGCAAATAAATAAGAAAATAATAACAAATTTTAGTTCCTAATTTTAGCTGGCGGCTGATATAGGTTAAATAAAACAACAAAAATGCACAAACGAGCAACATCAAAGAGGAGAGCAGCAGAAGCAGAAAAGGAGATTAGTATGGAAGACACGGAGGCAACACCAGTGGAAGATGTAGAGATGTTACTACCTCTTGCAGAACCTAACAAACCTACACAACAAAAGGAACAACCTGAGAAATCGAAAACCACAGAAGAAACGAAGTTAGATCAGGTAATGGAAATGTTCCTACAAATGAGTAAGAAAATGGAGGCGAAAATGGATGAGAACAACAAATCAAATAAGGAAGGAAAGGAGGAATTGAGTAACCAAATTGGAGAAACCATGAAGGAAATCGGAGATACCAATAAGAAAATGGAAGAGAATAGTAAGAAAATGGAAGAGACACTAAGTAAGAAAATGGAGGAGAAAATGGACGAGTTCAAAATGACAATAAATCCACCAGGGAAGAGTTAAAGCAAATCAATACAGAGAATTTAAAACGAATCAATGAAAGGTTTGAAGAAAATTTTGAGAAACAAAAAGAAAATAATAGGCAAATGAATGAGAAAATAGACACTATCAAAATAAGTTTGGGACAACAAATTAACGAAAAAATCGAAGACGTTGATAAGAATATAAGACGATTTATAGACGAACAAAACCAAGAACTGAGAGAAAAATTTATGGGAGGATGGAGCATATTAATGAGATAATTAACCAGAAGATGGATGGAAACACTGAAGAAAGGAGACAAGAGATAGCCAAAACAAATGAAAGAATAGAACAAATTAACGAAATCACTGAACAAAATACAGTGAATTTATGTTCCATGATAGATCACGTAAAAGAAGATAGTCGTGTTCAAATAGAGACAACACAAAGGGAACAAGTAAATTTGGAAAAGGTTCAGAAACAATGCGGAGAGAGATGTGACAACATGGACATTTCAATAAATAAGATAAATGACCAAGTCCGACAGAACCAAGAGGAAATAGAACTGGTGCGAACTAGACCAACTAATATAAATAGTACACATACCACCGAGAGTCGTGAAGGAATTAATTTTAAGAATTATCGAAAAAACCCTATGGAATTCATAGCAAGAATAGATGAACATTTTAATAAATACCGTATAACAAGGTGGAACTCAAATAGAGAAATGTTGGACGAATGTTTTAGAGAAATGAATGATAATTGGTGGGTTGCAACAAGAAATGAAATTACCGACTATACAAAATTTAAGAAATTATTTAAGGAAAAATATTGGTCAGAATCAACTCAACATATAATACGAGACAATATCACTCATGGGAGATATGACGTCTATCGTGGTACTTCACCGACTACATACTTCTTAGGAAAGGTGTGCTTAGCTAAACATTTGGAGCCTAAAATACCTGAGGAATGCCTGGTTACAAAAATGGCATACCATTATGATGAGAGGATTTCTGGACCCCGATTAGGCAACCAAATTAAAACTATACAGGCCATGGCCAGCTTACTAGAGAATTACGAACATGAAAATTATTACCGAAAAAACAGGCAGAGAACAGATAGATACGAAGGAAGAAATAATAACCATGGAATGAGTAATTACCAGCATAATAACCACAGGAATAACTATAATTACAATAATGGTAATAATAATAGTAATAATAATAATTTAAATAATTTTAATAATAATAATAACAACTACAATAATAATCACCATCAAGTGAATCATAACCGAAATAGTATGTATCCAAATAATAGTAATAATAATAATAGGAATAATCAATATAATAATCATAACGGTAATCGCATATACAAACCACGAATCAACCATATTCGAGCAGAGGAACATGAGTCAAGAAGATACCAGCGTCGTAGAAATAATAGTTATAGTAACAATGACTATCGTTGGAGCAATAACGAAAATGGTAACCATTATGAAAACCGATATAGGAGTCGAAGTCAAGGGGACAACCGCTTACCAGGAACAGAGGAACCAGTGAATCATTCTCGCAACGAAGAACGAGTAATAAACCGCATCATGGCGGAGGATAGCCAAGAACCTAATAATGATCCCAGCAATGAGAATGAAAGGAATGATTCACACAGCTACGCCGAAAGGATATGGCCCGATCAAGTAGTGAGATGGTAACGACATCAAAATTCTAAATTAAGTAAGAATATCTTACCATGAGTTAAAGAAGAAATTATTTTGAGTCTATTAAGAAGAAAACATCAAAATCCTAAATTAAGTAAGATCAACTTACATGAATTATTTGAAATGAATATTATATAAAACATCAAAATCCTAAATTAAGTAAGGTCAACTTACATGAATTATTTGATATGACTATTATATAAACATCAAAATTCTAAACTAAGTAAGATCAACTTACATGAATTATTTGAAATGACTAGTATATATAACATCAAAATTCTAAATTAAGTAAGAACATCTTACCATGAGTTAAAGAAGAAATTATTTTGAATCTATTAAGAAGAAACATCAAAATCCTAAATTAAGTAAGATCAACTTACATGAATTATTTGATATGACTATTATACAAACATCAAAATTCTAAACTAAGTAAGATCAACTTACATGAATTATTTGATATGACTATTATATAAAAAACGAATTTGATAACAAAAAATACTACCAAAATCTAAAATATGTAAGAACAATTTACAGAATACTTTGGAAAAATATTATGAAGAATGAAACATAACATAAGCAATTATTTCTTCCATACCAAAGATCATGTTCAGAAATAATTACTTCTGAAGGAGGGCAATTATGTAACGACACCAAAATTCTAAAAGAAATAAGCGCATTTATTTTAATCAAGCATAAATAATACACATATAGTAATATAATAAAAATAATGGGGCGCAATGTTAATGATAATAGGCCTAAGAGAAATTTAATAAACTAATTAGAAAATGAACTTGCTGAAGAAGAGTTGCAGTATAAAAACAGATAGAATAATAGAAGGATAATTAAAACTACTATATTACAAGAGGTATTGAATAACAAAGGTGAATGACATTAAGGCTAATAAAAATAATATCCTATGACAACTAAATCTCAATTTGAACAGATATGACCAGAGTATTTATGTGTATCCAGGAAACCAAAAGAGAGAAAAAGAATGTTGTTGATTATTATTAAAAAATAATAAGCCAAGAAAGAGAGTTGAGTGTAAATTTTGAAAACAAGCTAAATATTTATACAATAAACATATGAATATTATTAAAAAATAATATAATAGAAAGTAAAAAAACCTTATATCAAATTATAACAGAATATAAGGTTAAAGCATTTAAAGAAACATCATAAACAAATCACCTTTAAAAACATTACTGATCCAACAACCAGAAGGAACAACTACACTTGGATTAAATTACTAATAAGACACTGGACTTCAATCACAATATTCCAACTGAAGGCTTCGGACCACGAGAGTGACAAGAGAAACATTTATTGATCACCAAAAGAAGTGGATTCCTTTATTTTGACAACATAAACAAACTGATATTGGAAATTTTTCATCACTGTGACCAGGAGGCTGTGTGAAACCAAACTGAACCGATAAACATTGTGTAACGTATATTTATTATTATAATTAATACTCAATTTATATTATTCATTATTATTATTATTGTTTGTAATGTAATGCACTTTCTATACTTGTTTTTTCTTTATAACTACTGAACCTTTATATCAGCCAATAGAACCTAAAAATAATATAAACAAAGAGAAGAGAATGGACCCTGAGATTTCTAAATTATATTAATAATTACACTAAATAGACTATAGCAAATTTTTTTGAATAAAAATACAATATTATTATTATTACCAGATACTATTCCATGTGTTTCTATTTATATAGAAATAGAATTAACAAGTGTTGCTAATGGATGTACACAAAGAGAGGGATAAATTAATTTAAAACCCGTCTTGTTGTAGTTTGACACATCCAAGGTGAGGCATAAAGAACCTGTAATTCCTGAAGGGTAATAAATTGGCGAACCCAGCAGTGGGGAATAATCCTGTGTAGTTACAAATTGGCGCTCATAACAGTTGGGCTTTAGAAGATATTGATAGGGGAACAATTACGTGTGGTTACAAATTGGCGAACCCAACAGTGGGGTTTTTAGAAGATATTGATAAGGAACAATCACGTGGGGTTACACTATTTCTATTATTTTGGAATTGCATCATCCAGCAGTTATGAGTATTCTTTCTACCTCTGAACATTTTTTTCTCATTCATTTCCAACACCCCATCAACAAAATAAGTTGCATGTAACGTTATACTGAGGTGTAATCTGGGATAAATACTATTCAAATATTGTAAATAAAATGCTAGTGAAACACATGTAGGTCTAATATTTTGGAGGTTTGGAAAGTGGGTGATAGAACTTCATTAGAAGCAATAGTTGATCATGCTTCAGTATGAGCATCACTTCTCTGGTTGTCATTTTTAAATAAATGAGTGTACACACACACACACACACACACACACACACATGTAGGCCTATATATTACAACTATACAAATATTTGCATATTTGCCCAGGGCGGTATATTTTGTAAATAATTAGTGTAAAAAGAATACGACGAACAGCTTTAAACAATTTTGTGCGGGAAAGTACAGGCCGTTGCCTGTTGAAAGTGACACCTGCCCCGGTGGTCTTAAAATACAGCATTTGTGTGTCTGTGTGTGAATGCCAGTTCCGACATGCAAAGTTCTACGAGGGGAAAACATACGAATTGTTGGTTTCGTCATCAACCAGGTTTTAACAGGATTAAAATAAATTAATTAATACGTTTATTACCTGTTACCAAAGACATACAACAATTCTAAAAACAACATTAGATTAAGGACATATAAACGCATATGGTGTTGCAAAATTATTGCAGAAAAATGCATAATAAAGACGCTATATAAATCAATGTTAATTACTATCGTAATTAACTAGTAATTAACAATTGAGTTATATGTAAATGACCAGTTGAAAATTAAGAATACGACGAAATTACTCGCGTTAGGGTAATTTTTACGTGATCGCGAAAATGGGCTAAAAAGTGATCAGTAATCAAAGAGACGCTACACTCAAATCGACAAAGTTCAACACGTCGAAAAACAATCTCTGACCTGTCAGTTTGTCGTCTAGTATAAATACCTCCGGCAATTTTTGGGCGAAGTCAGACTCAAGGAATCTTTACACTACTATGTCCGTTTGCTAATCAACAGACTCAAGATATCTTCAGACGACGTCACTCTGCTGGTCTGCCGATCGATTTGAACATCTTCACCATACACCACGAATTATGGAGAAACACAGAACCACCATCAATAACAAGCCATAGAGACCGAGAATGCATCAGCATCATCATCATCGTAATTGTCAGCATTCAAGACGCGCGCGCGCACACACACATGCAACGGTAACTTCAGGAGTACGCAGATGACAAATGAACAATTATATTTTTATGCAAAGAACTCATAAAAAATTAATATGATATAGTAAAGACTTAGAGATTTTAATATAAATAATGTACGTAAATTTGAATTGTGGCTAAAAAAATAATAAAGTTGTGTAATAATAAAAATTAAAAAATTTTAATCGTCCGTTCAATGTTACAAATTGGGTGTGTCATTAGAAATAATTAATAGTCTTCAAGAAAATGTTTTATTTTATTATTAAAATTTTAATAGCAACAATTAATATTTTTGTAAAGTTAATATTATTTTATATTTATTATTAATTTTAAGAAGTTTATTAAGTTAATTATTTAGTTAGTTATATTATTTATTAGTTATATTTATTAAGTTTTATTATTTACTTTGTAAAGTTAATAAATGAGTTGTTATTTATTTTTAAAACTGAGTCAAAGTCAGACATCCATGAAATGCAAGGTACTTGTATAATTCGTTCAGCATGTATGTTTAGATATTAAGATTATATGTTTTTTATGTGTGCCGAATAGCAATGGTATGTTATGTTTTTACAGAGTGTAAACTTATAAAAGATAATATTTTTAAATTTTATAATTCCAATTTTTAATATTCACGTAATTTCTTTTTAATATTAATAAATTCGTTGGTTGATTATTGTAATAGCCTATGTTTTTTAATTAATTATTTCATGTCATCAAAGTCTCACTCCTCTTATACAAAAAATACGTTTATTGTGCAACCAGATATACTTAACGCAGCGAACACAAAAATCCTACGAACGTGATGTTCGGATCACACGAGACTGAATTCGAAGAACCGGAGAATTATCTTTCGCAAGGACGTCCACCTAGATCGCCTGGTCTAGTATTACTTCAGAGACGGTTTGCCAGTTCGGGACGAACAGGCTTAAGGAGGAGGCAGTGTTACGACATTACAGAACAGTCTACATGTTTGTCGAATGTTCCAGAAGAATCTCGCTCTAATGTGTGTGGCATACGTTACGCTCGACGCATTCGCGAGAGTTTTCTGGAAGCCGCCAACCGCGCGGACTTTGTCAATGCCGCAATTAATTACGTCGTAGTTTAGAGATAAGACGCAGTTTGGAAGCTTCTGGTCTGTGAGCGGGGATATAAATACTAGGCGTCAGTGGCCTTAGTTTTCAGTATTAGTTGCGATATATTTACAGTGCGGTCCGAGTTTATTGTCAGGCGATTACAAGTGATTATCGGCGATATTACTGTGTGCTTTCAAGTGGTTATTAGTGAAGTGTTTAATAATCGGGCGGGATAATTGGAATACAATTTTGTTTAATACTAGTGGATATTTATTTGCGTGTGAACAATTTTTATTTGATTTGTTATAAGATACTGTGTTGATAATTACGAACTGTTAACTGTGAAAATTAAAGCTGGTGATTAGTGACTTAATTGGTGTCTTGATTTTGTTTCCACTGTACCTACGACGATCAAGTAGACCGTCGTAACACTATACTAGTATACTATTTAATATAATACAGTATACATACTGTATACTATATAACTATAATACTAGTGAAATTACCGCAAATATATGTAACAAGCACGCGCGCGTTATTGCATGTGTGTGTGTGTGTACGTATATGTATAGGCCTATATGTATACAAACGCACACATACAATGTATATAAGACAATTAGTTTCATATAATATTCTTGTCTTATTTTCTGTGAACATTTTTAGTGGTAAGTACACTTAACGTTTAACGTATTGCGGGCTAAATATGAAGAACTTAATCTAAATTAATTTATAATACTGGGAGGCATAAATGTTTACGTGCCAAGAATATCTACAGATGATAAACATTCATTTTTGCCTCCCTTAAGAGACAGTTCTCAGAAACGACGCAGTTGTAGAAAATGTGTTCCGCTTTATAAACATCGAGTTTTATGTTACTGGATTCCTGTGTTTACCCCATTTTCACAATTAATTTGTAATATTTGTAAATTTATAACATACATTTTAGCAAGCTAAAATAAAAAAATGCTGTCTAAAACACGTTAGCATCTGAAAGCACGTGTAATAACACAGGTCGACAAATTTTGACTTTTTGTCTGGGGTTTGCATGAAAATATGAGTTTCTGACTAAATCGATTGCGCTGATCACGAATCTGAAGCCTGATTCTCTACAGCACGTCAGGTTTTTGCACCATCATCATCATCATCGAAACCTGTACCCAATGAAATCGGAAAGCAATTACAGGAAGATGGAGGCGAAATGGAACAATAAATGCTAAAAAAAAGTAACGTGAGACACATATGAATTAGAAGAAGCAAATATGGTGATTTGGACACTGTTCTATTTGCGTCATTGTACTTTCAAAGTGTTCACCAGACATCAACTTACGTTATCCGGTCCAACAAATATTCCTTCTTTCAACTTTGCGTCTGATAGATTTGGGAATTGGCTACACAGGTATTGGAAACAGTTTCCTGTTTTGTCCAATGCTTTCACATACTGCTTCATCAGTCCTAATTTGATGTGCAGTGGAGGCAATAAAATGTGATCTGGATTAACCAAATGCTCATTCACAATGTTCTTCGATCCCGCTATCACGTTTTCCCTCTTAGGCCACTCTCTCCTACTCCAATGCTCATGATATGCTCTACTGTCCCATTCACACATATAGCAAGGCATCTTGGTGTACCCTGTTTGCTGGCCGAGAAGGATGCCAATCACTTTAAAGTCACCACATACAAACCACTGGTGTTCTTCATACTTCACATTTTGAAGGAGTAGTTTCATGGTATTGTGCGTCTCTTTTAAATGTACTGAATACGCAATTGGAATTTATGCTAGCTCATTTCCAATATGTAGTAATACTGCTTTCAAACTTCGCTTTGAAGAATCTATAAATAACCTCCATTGCTTTCTGTCATACTTTTGAGCTCCCATTTTCGTCACTAATCCGGCGATGTCTTTGCAGAACACCATTAAACCGTCTTCAACAAAAAATTCCCTAAAGTCTTTATCACGATTTCTGTACATTGAATATGATGTACCGTGTGCAAGTAAATTATTTTCACTGAGACGTGATCCTAGAAGTTGTGCTGCGTCTTTTGAGAGTCCCAAGTCTTTCACCAAATTGTTAAGTTCTGCTTGAGTAAGAGGTTTTGGGTTACTATCGGTACCACACTCGGAATAGTCAGATTCACTACTTTCATGACTTACCTCCTGTTCAGAGAATTCAAATGTAACCAATGATGTTGGTGGAGAGGGGATCGGCAGCCCTGGACCATGAGGGACAGGTCTAATCACCGAATCTAAGTTCGGATACAAGATTTTGTTCATGTTTCTTTTGTTGTATCCCGCTACTTTCGTCATACATCCTATACATATACATCATACCATCCTACAAACAAGCAATGTTGCCACATTTATATTAATTAAACTACATAACATAGATTTCGCAGCTAATAGTAAATAGTAAATAGCCCGCAGTAGGTTGGGAGGAGGGGTAGCTGTGCTGAGGGTGATGGAAAAAAAACTGATATCATTTTTATGTTCAGGGGTGCCAAATTAGTAAAGAACACCACTTACTTTCCAAACCCCAGAACCCATGTCGACCTGTGTAATCATTATAATTATTACTTTTTAATGTTTATTCTATTGAAGTTTTTACTTTAAAACACAGCATGCTGTAGGAAACAAAATTCGCCTAATAGAATTAAAAGTGAAAGGTTTATGAAGATAATAACACCAATCAGTTGAGTGTAGTGATGACAGAAAACTTCATTTATAAATTAGCACCAACGTGATAGAATAGGTAACAGTTAATAGATGAAAGTGGATTTGTATAACCAACTGTTGTTTAAGTATACTTAGTCAGTGAGCCATTTTTTAATAATTTATTTACCAGGTCGTGGAACAGTATTGGTTATTAGTGACAACAAAAATTATGGTAATGAATTCATGTATCGTACAATATATAGTACAATATATCATATATCGTCACTTGGTTTTTAATCTAGATTTAAATGTCAACATTTGAATGATAATGTCATGTAACATTAATTTTTAAAATAAACTAACTTTATACGACACATGACGTCACTTAGGCTATAAGGAGTAAATTTTAGTCAATTAAATTTGTGTTCGGTTGCTACAGAGTTTTTTGGCTTTGAATTCTTTCCTGTGAATCACATTTTACTGCATATTTATAACTATGACAGCTCCGCGAAAGTAGGAAGGCGTTGTTTAGAGTTTTGACAGTTTCAAAAATTGAGAAGGTAAAAATATAATAGTAAATCTTAGTCAAACACAGAATTTTTTTAAGGTTTCTGTTTTCTTACACAATTTTATTAAATTTATTCCCACAAAGTGGGAGTCAATTTAAAGTAAACTAACCAGCTTGCGTTCCATGTTTCTCTTTGTACATACAGGGTACAGGTACAGGGCTCTATCTGTATCTTCCTCTGTATCTATCTATCTACCCCTCTCACTATTTCTCTCTTTAATCACACTATTATGGTAAAAAGTATCCAAACAAAAATGATCAAGTACACACACTTTTTAACTCTTGGTATCGGGAAAGTAATTTGAGTACGTTTCTTTCTTTCCATTCAACAGCAAATTGCTATAGGCCTATTTCTTGTAATTTGTTTCAGATGTTTGTTTTACTTCATTTTTGTTATCCTTTACCACGTCATTTCATGCTACTCAGTGAACTCCCGCGTTTCCACTTCTTTTAAAATATCACATAGTTTTTCATCCCGTTGATCCCGTTTTGTGTCACTGATATTTGACCGTTGTCACGGTACATACTTCTGTAGTTAACAAAGCACTTTATGCAACAACTATTCTTTTACTTCAGCCGAATCAGTTCTTCCAATTGTGGCTTTCCTTCTGGTGTAATTATAATTATTATTTGTATCAGCTGGTTTACCAAGTTCTACAGTGCCTTGTTTGGACTTGGTATAAGTGGTTTTGGTTCCATGATTTTATGTTCTCACAAAGTATTGTTTAAAATTGTTATGTAGTAAAAATTACCGTCTAGCAAATTCTTCAGTCAATATTTTTCCTTTTTTCGTTCATCTTTTCCGTAGATACCGCTAAAATTATTATCTTATATATATATCAATTAATACGTTTGCTTTTCTTAGTTTCCTGGTGTAGGTTAGTGCTTTTTTGTGGTGGTAGTGACTTAGAGCCTTTTCTTTTTGGTGGTATGTTTTGTAAGCGCTTTTACTCATTTATCTACAATTTTATTAATTTTCTAATTGCCTTGTGTATTCGTATTGTTTATAAAATTTCAACAATGAATTTCAACTCCAGTTGTACGCAATACTACAGCATCCTAGACTATTTACCTAAAACTAAGAATGGAAGATGTTCATTTGCTCAAGGCTTATTTTGTTTTGTAGGCTATGCATATTTATGATTATTAATTATGCTATTATGTCTCTGAAGGGCTGACTTTATTATTATATAATCTGTTATAAAATCTTAATAGAGAATTTAAATGTGTAGCCATATAAAATTTAGACAAATAATGCTTATTCATCTTTTATTTAAGTGTGATATTTTGAATCTAAGAGAATTGGCATACGTCTGTAAACATTTGTGCTCTATTAATAATACCCAATTTTAAATGTATAAATGTAAATTATACTGATAATGTTTTACAAATGTTGTAAAAAGTTACCATAGCAAAAATGAATGTTATTATCGTATGCGTATAAATTAATAACCGTTACTTAATTCATTCCATTATGTTTATTAACTTGGCATTATACACTTTCATTATCGACTCTTCTCTAATAAATTCAACTATTTGTCTACAAATAGTTATTTATCCAAATGTCATTTTTACGAGTTACGTGTTTTATCTGCCAGTAACGCGTGGGGCTAACTTGCGTGGTTGTAGATTAATATTAAATATATTTTACATAAGAGATTATGAAGTTTCCGAATATTATAAATTCATACTCACTTGCTTTACTACTAATAAAAACACTGTTTTCCGGTTTAACACACGTCGTTTTATTTCTTTTGAAACAAACGTTTCGGCTGTACTGCGATAAGGCATCTTCAGTGGCTTGACTGTGACAGGGTACAAAGTCTCGACCCAACCCTATTTTTATAGTAAACCCCGCCCACAATGTTACAAACAAGCCGTAACGATAAACTATCCCTGTCCAATAACCCCAAAAGTTACAATAAATTATTATTTTAGAAATTAGAACAAAATACAAATAGGAATATTTAGGCACAATAAAATTTTAACATTTTTAAAACAAAATATTTTATTATGTTTATTACGTGATTCTGTTACCTCATTTAAAACAGCTTTCCAAATTCCTGGCAACTTATAGCTATCGTTTCTGTTGAAGTTGTCTTTATTTTTGTAAATTTTACACATGACTAACTCAGTATTTCATTCTTACATATCCTTTACTTTTCTGGTATTTCTTCTGGTTCCATCCTCTCATTAGCAAAGAACTCCCCTACATATTCTACATATTCCTTCCACTACTTTATCTTTCCATCCGTGGTTGCTATTGGTTGGCCATATTTGTCAAGAAGTGCAGCAGCTCGACTTCTCCGTAAACCGGCAATAACTTTGACAGCTTTATGTAAATTAAACAAGTCATGTTGTCTTTGCAAGTCTTAACTTTCTTATAGGCGCTTCCTCCTTTAAAAATATATTACTTTTATATGCCCAGTGTTTTACCTAATCTCATTGTGCACTTACATCTACAAACATCTTGTATGTTATTTGCATGGGGAGTTTCAAGATAGAGTACGTTTTAATGTTCTGTTACTGTAATTATTTTATATTCGTATCAGATAAGTAAATTTTAAATTTAGTTTTGATTTTTTTACAGCTTAACTTACTATAGATTTACGATAATAATATAACGTCGTTGTATGCCTAATCTCTTTTAGGCATATAAGTAAATAAAAATACATAATATCATGTCTGTGGACGTTCTTCTAGTAAATTTTAAATTCCTGCAGAATTTCACAACTTGTGGGTTATAAAAACTTCAATTACAGTATTTTATTAATAGCTATTTTAACGTTATAGCTAAGGATTTAAAATTTTAAACTTGCAATTTCCTATAATGTGTTATAGAAAGGACTTGTCACATAAGTACTTGCCGTCTATTCAAACTGAATTAAAAGCATTGATTTAACTTTGAACACTTGTCAACATCATTCCTTTTTAAGTGGGAAAACAGGAACAAAGCAATGTTGGGTGTTTGTGCTTTACGTGTTATTCTGAAAGTTTAAATAAATTTAACAAAGATTTCTATTATCGTCACGATCATCTTGTCACCTCAAACAAGGTATGTTTGAATTTAAATACATTTTGTTGAATAAGCGAATTATGTATGCTCCGTTGAATAGTGAATAAACACTGTGAATAGTGTGTTATACTACAACTACACAAATATGGAAATAAGATGTACGCTATCGTCATTATGTTTTCACGAAGTGGAAACATATAATACCGAGAAAAAATTAAAAATGTTTTTATTTAGCCAGTACAGGGAATAAAAAACTTCTTTCTTTTAAAAGTAAATTTTTGCCATGTGTTATAAAAATAAACGCAACGTAGTATAAAAATAAAAATTTACGATTCATTGATATATTTTTGTAACGGTTATCTTAAAAAATTGTAGATATAAAACAATGGAAGTTAAAAGCTTTGATTATGAAGACTGGTCGGATATTACAAAACGTGCAGTGCATCTCAAACTAAATAATATTTGTGCAGTAGTACCACAACCAATTCTCAGTAAATATACTTGGGGTTTCATTTTTATCAACTATAATATTTAATCACTAGGAAATTACGGGTCGGTTTTACAAGTAAACGGTAGGAGTACATTATGACTTACACACACACGCACAGAAAATTTTATCAGTACATATTTTTTGTTAATCGTTCATTGATTTAAATTTATATACGATTTTAGACAAATTTGTTGATTTTCACAACAAAAAAATAAAAATAATCTGCACACTGGCTAGCCGCTAACCTGAAGAGTCAAGGATTCTTCTGTAGAATTTACCACACATTGGCAGTAGGCTCCCGGTTTTATCGCCTTCATCCAATCGCATTGGGAGATGAGCAATTACAAGGCTTCTTGTGAGGCCTGTTATTAAATACTAGTTATTTGTTCCATTTAACGAAGTGAATATGGTTATGAATAATATGGTAGGGAATAATGAAGAGAAAAGTCCTTACATCAAATAGCGCACCGGTTAACAAATAAGAGTAAGTTAAAAAACAAACAAAAAACGAAAGCTTACAAAATATTTCAATACATAAATTTTAATTAACCACGAAAAATATTCAAGGTTTTCTACTTGCTCACGGTATTAAACAGATTGATTATAGAAAATTACGGGTCGCTTATACAAGCAAACAGGATCAGACTATGTCACACTCAGACACACACACACACACACACACATTCGCGCGCATTCACGCACTAACACAATCTTATTACGGCGTAAAATATTCTACAACAAAATGACCTAGTGACGCAAACAAGTACTTAGACACACGTGCCGCAAAAAACCCACACACTTAATACTTCTTAGCAAGGAGAAAATCATTTCGACAATATCTGTGGATACGGTTTCTGATGAATCTTCTTATTTGCTACTTCTTCTAATAGGAGCAATTTTTATTTCTCTCAAGTAAGATTTTGTTTATTTAGTGATGGTATTCCTACATTTTTACACACGTACAAGTAGTATGTTCACAATGTTAAGCCGTGATGTTAAGTCAAAGAAAGGCGGTTAAAAATATTTATTTAATTGGTAGCAAAGCACTGCGTATGTATTTTTACTTATTTATTTTATTATAATAAGAGTGGGTGATTGAGCTTTTTATCATCGTGTTTACAACAATTTTAAAGATAAACCATAGATACCGAAAGAGATTCAAGAATCATAATAGAGTCAAGAGATTTATTAAACATTAATAAAACTAAGGTTTTTCAGCTGAAAAACAGTTTTTCGTAACAAACAATTAGGCCTACTACAATTGATTATGCATTGTTTTATTATTGACAGGCAGTCTGTAACAATAAACTACAATCGCTAATTTTGTATTAACTCACATACTTGAAAATAATCACTTAAGATCATGTTCTGAATTCATTGGTACAGGGGGAGAAGCTGAGAAAATAGGAAAATAGTTGGCTACAAATGCTTACTATGTATTAGTTGTTCAGAAAACATATGTGTCCTGTCGTCCTTTAGATTAAAGAGTACGTGGACTAAGCCTTTCAATGGTGGTATGTTCCTGTAAATCTAGGATATAGCGTCTATAAGATAGGGATAGGATATGATGGGCCTTGTGTAGCACTGTAAAAGTATACGTAGCCTATATGCGCTGTATACGGAGCATTTGCCAATTAAGAAGAAGGTAGATTGCCCCCCCTCACACATACACACATAAACACACACACACATTAGTGTGACGTGAGTGTGAGACCTGTAATTTTGAACGATGTTGTGCTAGCAATATTCTACGTAAATTAGCAAATCCTACCTCTAATGACTTACTGTCTGTTTTCCTTAAAACCAATTGATATGTGAAATTGCCTAATTAATTGCCTATTACTTTCGTCGCCTCAAGATCAGCAAACACTGACGCATTATCGGTAATCTCGTGTCTAATAAGTAGTATTACTACCAATCAATGATTTCAAGACAAAACTAAATGTCTTGAAACGGTTATAGTCGTGTGTGATGTTGCATTATACACGGCATACATTATGTGCGTAGTTCAGTTAAATTAAAGCTTTTTAATACGCCTGAAAGTGTTATTCATTATTGCTGTACTTCCTCTGAGAGTAAGTACTGTGTTACCTCTTTTACTCTGACTGCTGAAGTTACTATACTGATCATTCTTATAAGACTGATAATTCTTAAATAATCTTAAATTGAAGTAAAAATGTTATTTTAATGACTTGCTTACTCATTAAATTATATGCAAAAATAAGTAAAACGCATAGTAAAAAGTTGAACTAAGCAGACACTATTATTACTATTTTCTTAATTTCGTGATAAATATCGAATATTCTGATGTGCTTAAGGTTCAACATGTCTGTCAACGGGGTATTTAAAAGAATTCATATAAACTGGTCGATTTAACAAAAATTAAAATTACATTAATCTTTCTACATTTTTGTTATTTACTTAAGAGATTTATGTACTTTTCCAATATATTCACATTACTGACAACAACAATGACGTTGGCGACGACAAAGGAAACAGCAACAATAACCACATTACGAATAATAACAATAATTTTTTTAAGGAGGAGGGGAAATGCATTTACCCACAATTTGGGACTCCCATCTTAAGTGAACTAGCCACTAAACCCCTCCTCCTTTGAACGAGCCCTTGCCTGGGACCGTTTACTACACTACTTCAGACAAGACAATTGTCCTGCGTCTAGTGGGATCACATATACATTGGTCTACTTTATAGACATTCTAAGTCTCCCTTCGTCACTCGAAGGATGCCCTCTGCGTATTGTTTTACATGGTTCCAGACGTCCTCCTGTCTCAAGAGGGCTCCCACGATGTTATCTGGAGCATTCTTACATCCGCAACCAGAGACGCTCTTTTCATGGCTCACCTATCACGGTTGTGGAAGGTGTGTTCCACGTTATCCTTTATACCCAGGAAGTGCAGGCAGTCTGCAGACAAGGATTTACTCATTTTATGGAGGTAGGATCGGAAGTATACATGACCGCTCAGAAGCTTCGTCAGGTAGAAACCGACCTCCCAATACACTGCCTCAATGATTAGCATTGTAGCCCAGGTCCCTCTCGTCTTCTCGTCCCAAGCTCTTTGCCACCTCTCAAGAGTGCGCAGCCTCTCTTAATGTTTTGCTGTCTCCTTGCCGACCTCGGATTTTTTAAGGTGAACAGGTCTCCCGGTCCTTGATAAGAAGGTCGATAGGAATAACCCCAGAGATCACTATAACAGCTGGTTCACAGACGGTGCGCCGCTAAGCGGAGACTCACCTCCTCTGCTTAGGCCAGCTTCTTGTTCAGGGCATCCGCTCACACTTCTGTGCCGTACAAGGGAACTGACTGGACCGCCGTCATCAACAGGCGACGCTTACAGCGTCTGAGTCCACCTACATTGGGCATCAATTTGCTGAGCGCCATGACAGCTTTAGCACCTTGTACTAAGTATCCCGTATCTAATAGAAGGAACTCACCGTCACATCGATTAACACCCCAAGGTATTTGGGCATAGGCGTCGTCTCAACAATCACTTCCCGGACCCTTAGAGGCAAGAGGGTTGGAATCCTATTTTTGGTCAGAATTACGACCTCAGTCTTGTTCAAGTTGACGAGAGTTCGTGCTCCGCCATCCAACGTCCGACACTCTGCATGGCTCTATTTAGTTTGAGCTCTGCCCGGTCAATAGACCTAACCGCGACCATTACTGCCACATTATCGGGGTAATCGACCAGGTACGTCCCCTCGGCATCTCTATTCGTAGGACACACTAAAGAAGTCCGGCACTAGAACCAATCTCTACGCTGGCCCAAACGTGACCTCCATTCTCCGCTGCCCTTCCCTAGTTGTGTATAGTACGGCGTGATCCTTCAGTCAATGTCAATTATGATGAGTGGGGATCATTTAAAAACCTCGTCAGTAAAATTCTCTGCGGAGGGTGTACAAAGTAACAAAGTAAATACTCTATTATTGCTAGGGGAATGATTTTAGCACTGTCTGGGAAACTATTCAAGTGCCCAAGTACCTGGTTGTAATGAAAACAGAAGGAGACTTGGCTAAGGTGAGCACCTTTCTTATTGGTAACATTCAGTGCTGGGCCTCAAGTGAAAGTGGTAAAGGAAAGCGCGGTCGGCTTTAGTGTTGAAACGCAATCACGTAACCAAACAAACCGGCTGTTTACATTGAAACGGACTACTGACTTCAATGGTGTAGTGATTTCTCATAGAACATTAACCAGCACAAAAGGATTGGTCATATGTACAGATCTGATCAATTATTCTCAAAACGATACAGTCATAGAACTGTCCTCGCAGGGTCCCAATGCTTGTCGGAGGTTGGTAGTGAGAAGGGACGGAATAACATTCCATCTTCTTCAGACGTTTTGACATTCAGTCAAGGAACATTCTCCGCGAAAATCAAAGCTGCACGCTATCTACATGCTGAGCGTGAGGGATTTTATATCCCAACATATGCTGTGCTACCAGTATTTATAGTTTTGACACACAGCCACGAGATGTGCAAGGACCAAGACCTGCCTACGTGCAAAAATCAATTCACGGCGATGGTCCTTGCATGAGGCAGCGAAGTGGATGTATAGTAGTGCACAGCATTCGTCTAGGTCCAAGAACTGCTCTATGTACAAATCAGAAGTACGTATAAGTAGAAGTAAAACACTTAACAAAACGAGCTGCGTGAACACAAGGAAACTTGTCATTCCAGATACACAAAGAAAAGGGCAACCACACAGATACGCACATTTAATAAATGCAACACCTTCAACATCTCAAATGACCTTTGATATCAGCCGTAGCCACATTTATTGATAAACATTTGAAGGAGTTTACCGTAAAGTACAAGTTGATGACGAAGATAAACAACCCAGAATAATAAACGAAAAGCCTGCAACCATACGACAGGCTCCAACTGAGTACGCGTATTTACCAACCTCCCGTCTAGGTGGGAAGCCAGCAGATGGCTTCTTCCCGTCACCAACCCTCCTAGATACAGGAGGTAGGATATTCTGAAGGAGATGCAAGGGGACGGGAAAGCCTACGGTGTTCCTGAGACGAGCTCTGCATCAGAGCTCGGCTATCTCCTTTGCACCAACGACCTTAGGAATACTGGGGACCTGGTAGAACTGCAGGATATCTGAAAAAAGGAAGGTCGATGGGTAAGCCCAGAAAATGTACCTTTATACTAGCAATTCTTTACATGCAGGATGGAATGTATTTTTCAGTGGAATATAAATAGTTGTGTATCGCATTACGGTGAATTAAAATGCTACTGACCAGACACATGGTCATGTGTGAGTGCATCGAGGAGACACACACTTGAAACCAGCAGATAATTTCAGCATCAGAGGGTACAGAAGCTTCTGCTTTGATGATGAGCCCAATATGAGAGCTAAAGGGAGTATGCAATCTTTCTTAGCAGTGCCTAACATGCTAGGACGGTGACCTTCGTCACGCTTCTGGAGACAGTGGCCGCATATGTATTTCAACCGCTGAAGACGCTGCATTGTCTACCCCACGCAGTTGGTACCGACCGATGGCAATTGGCAGATTTGCAACATCGAGCAGCTGTCTACTTCCATACATTTATTGCGAGATTTTAATACTCGCAGCCTTATTTCGGGCTGTGCGACTACGAACATAGTCGGCTCTAGATTGGAAGAGTTGCTGCTTCTACTACTGACATTGGTCTTCTTGAATACCAATGACGGCACATATTTTAGCATCCAGGGTGGTACATTATCGGCCACTGATTTCTCTGTGTGCAGCCTGCCTCTTGCTCCGCTCTTTTCGTGGAGATTTCTTTCTGATCCCCCTGGGAGCGACCACTTTTCTTTGCTCATCACGAGTAGGGTTCCGAAAAGAAAAGTGCGCGTGCCGAAATAGGTAGTGCACGGACTCTACCAACTGAACTGGATTTGCCGAAGATTGAAGACCTATCGACGTTGGTGGAGACGTGGAGCAGGATGTCTATTGCTCTACGAATGCCAACACTGTAGCAACACACGTTCACATTCTGAGAACTGGAGATTCTCTACGGTGGATCCAGTGCTATGGTAGAATGCAGAAGTTAGCAAGTGATCATAGAGAGCTTTCAACAGATTTAAACAGGTGCCGACTTTAGACAACCTGTTCGCTTACAAGTGCTTAGATCCGCAGCTTGGCAAAAGATTCTGGCTACGAAAAAGTTTTGTCGGAGGAAAGTTGTGTATTTATGTTCAGCATTACTCGCTCCACCCCAGCGGTAGAGGTCTAGAGGCGGATGTAGGCAATCACTGGTTAACCTGTACAAGAAACAGGACCGTCGAGTGGTGTACAACGAAGATTTTTTATTTATGGAAATATTGAATGCGTATTATACCACAATTAGTAGTTCGATAGGTATAGAGAAGATTTCCTCAGGCCAAAGACAATGCACAGCAAGACCCTCTAGACTTCGGAAACGATGGAAACAGACCGTTTATGATGAAGGAATTAAAGCCACTATAAATTTTGATGGTAACACCGCAGCAGCAACAATTAACATACCATACAGCTTCTTAAAGCATCTGTCGGAGACATCGAAATCGATCTTGTTATACATATATAATAACATAAGTTCGTAACACACGAGCGTGGAAAAAAGCAATTGTTATTCCCCTTCTTAAGTTAGTTAAAGTCTCTGTTGTTATTCCCTTTAGTCAGGACGAAGAATTATTGTTCAGCGTCTCTAACATGATGTTTAGCAAAGTTACTAGAGAAAACGGTCAACAATCGACTCACGTGGTGTCTGGAGCGATACAACTTACTTTGCGTTTGTCAGTATGGGTTGTGACGACAGCGGTATGCGAACATCTGCTCTCCGATACCAGCGGCGGACACAGCGAGCCAATCGGGGATCAGCAGCCGAGACGTGACAACTAACGTGCTAGGAGCGAATCAATCAGCGATCCCGGTTAGTGCATAAAACCAGCGCAGGTAGAAAATTTCGGAGCACTCTTCATCGGCACGCCATCGGACGCACTTCATCTCCTCTCCTTTCTCGGACGACATCAAGGCGACGAGACAGCCGACTCTACAACCGATGCCGAAAGAAGAGGAGGACTGCAGTACGCCACGATCAGCGGGCGCAGCCGCCGAACATCTCAGCGCGGCACGACCAACTTCAGCCTTCTCGCCACAGGTCCTTTTTAGAGCAACCAAAAACACTAGAGTACGATTGGCGCCATTTGTCATGCGGCAAGCCTTTTGTCCGGAGAGCAGGGTACAGAATACATCCTCCGACTATTGATCAGCTGGTAATTTTGGAAAACGCAGTCCAAACAACTTGCTTTTTAGACACCGAAAGAACATGTAGAAACTATTGTTCTGGTCTTACCTGAGAAGGCCTTTGATACAACATGAAGTCCAATGTATTGCAACGACTCTACAGGTGGAGATTTCATGGGAACCTTCCAAAATTTATAACGATCTTCTTCTCGGAACGCTCCTTCCGGGTTGGAGTCGGGAAACGTTTCTTCAACTTGTCGCATGTTTGGAGAATAGAGCGCCCATGGCTCTCCGCTGAGTGGTACACTGTTTAGTATCGTCACGAGCAAAATCTGTAAAGGCATTGAGGCATGTATAATAAAGGCCTATACGTTGTTGAATTTCAATTGTTTTACTCGGCATTAACTACAGAAATAACAAAATAAAAGTTGCAAAGAGCTGTAAACAAGATTACAGAGATCGACGAAAAAGTGGGGTTTTTGTTTCTCAATTGCAAATGAGATCATTTCTGTCGGATACGGCGAGGGTGTCTGAATTCGACTCAGAAGATAAACGGAGTTCGGATTCAGTATCAAAGGAAAGTTCTCTTATTGGCAAACTTTTAACATGGAAAAATCTAATTCCTAGGTGTAAATTCACAATTCTGTGCAATTGGATGCATCTCCAATGTCAACTGGAAAGCCGGTAGAAAAATGCTGATCCTTTCAAAAGCGGATTAATGTTGCGTAGCTTACTCTTCAGCGAGAGAGTCTAATCTTAAACTACTAGAAGCAGAACATGGCGCAGGGATCCATTGAGACACTGGAATTTTTCGTAATAGCCCGACGGTTGTCCTTTATTGCGATACAGGAATGACGTCACTTAGACGTTCTTAGACGTCATAAGTTGTTACTGAGCTATTCTTCAAAACATGTGCCCTGCCAACTCATCTGAATTACACAGCGTTTTTCTAAGAACAGACAGGCACATATTCCGGCGTTGCACATCCACTCAGTCGGCTGGTATTAGCAACCACTTCAAAA